>PVIW01001595.1:0-282006 GCA_004026585.1 Noctilio leporinus | reverse complement strand
AAGAACCTAGTATAAAGGAACCATGGACATGGACAACAGGTGGGATTGACTTTGGGGTGAATGGGTGGGTGGGGAGGGGGACAGAGGGGAGCAAAAAGGGCATGGATGTAATACAACAACAATAAAATTTTAAAAAAATAAAAAATAAAAAATAAGAAAGAAAGACACTAGCCTGCAAACCCAAAGGTCACTGGTTCAATTCCCAGCCAGGGCACGTAACCAGGTTGCAAGCCAGGTCTCCAGCCAGATCCATAGCTGGAGGCCGGTGAGAGGCAACCATACAGTGATGTTTCTCACCCTTTCTTCCTCCCTCCCTGCCCTCCTCTCTAAAAATAATGAATAAAATCTTTAAAAAGCCTTTTAAAAATAAAAATGAAATGAAAGAAAGAAAGAAAGAGAAAAAAGAAAATCTAGCTTCTTATGTTGAACTTGGCAGTGGGGCCTGAGGTGAAAGGGAAGAAATGATTTCAGGTCCAGCACTTTCAGTTACCTGACACCACCCCTACCCGGCACCCTACTCTGGAGGAGGTGTATAACACTAGGAGAATTATGAACAAAACTACCTTGCTATGAGACTATGAGACCTCCCTAATAGAAGCTGACTCCAATGGGAAGTCATTTCCTGGTCCATCCATCTTCAGGCGAAATGGTGAGCACCTGCCTTGAGCTAGGGAGCATTGGCAGCAATGCTCTGCTGATGACTGGCTGCAGCGGGTGACATTATTTCCAGAGCAGGGCAGCAGGAAGCTGGCAGCAGCCCTCGGAAAACATGGAGCAGGCCAGGGGCAGGTAAATTCAGAGGCATGAGTCTCAGACCAGATATAATGGTCAGGGATGAATGGATAAATTGGATAATACTGTGATCCATCAGTACATTACTATGAATGCCATGAAACATCCTTGGAATTGTTCAAGCTTCTAAAAAGAAGGGATCACAAAAGTAGTTGGGAAGCAAATACAGGTCACCTTATTTGTACCCACCAGAACCAAGGCAAGTGGACTCTACTTGTACTTACATACCACTAGATATCTGATATTGATATTGCTATAACTGTTCAAACTTCCTTTTGATTAGTTTTTCAAGGTGCATCATTTTCTTTTTTTATTGATTGATTTTTAGAGAAAGAGAGAAACAGCAGTGAAAAAGAGAACATCAATGTTGTTCCACATATTGACCTGTTCATCAATTGATTCTAGTATGTGTCCTAACTGGGCATCAACCCACAACCTTGGTTTATCAGGATGATGCTCTAACCAAGTGAGCTACCTGGCCAGGGCCTACTTGAGAAATCTTGGCTTAACCAAAGATCGTAAAAATTTTATCCTATATTTCTGTTTTCTTCTATTTCTTCTCCAAGTTTTATAGCCTTAGCTCTTTACCTCTGTGTCTATAATCCCTTTAGTATTTTTTTAGATGTGAGGTGAGGCTGTTGTATTTGTTGCTACTCTTTCTTGTTTTCATATACCAGACTCCCAATTGCCCCAGTGCCATGTGTGTGAAAGGCTATCTTTTCTCCACTGATGTTTTTTTGCATCATGGTCAAAATACAATTGATTGTAAGTAAGCTTGGGTCTGTTTCTGGTGTCTATTCTATTCCATTGTTCTATAAGCCTTTTTTATTATTATTTTTACCATGATCACACTTTCTTGATTATTGTGACTTTATGCTAAATCTGAAATCAGATAATTTAAGTCTTCAACCTTGTTCTCATTTTTCGAATGGACTTGCTGAAGTTATATTTAGAATTTTTTCATGTCTATTCAATAAGTTGAACTACCGAAGCATTTTGTGCTATATTATACCATTAATTATATTTCTCTAAAAAATCACTCATATTGTTTAGATTTTCAGATTTACTGAAATTGACCAACTTATCATTTTTTAAACATTTTTATTTATTGATTTTAGAGAGGGGGCATAGAGAAGAGAGAGAGAAGAAACATTGATTTGTTGTTCCACTTAATGCATTTATTGGTTGAGTCTTGTATGTGCCCTGGCCAGGAATCAAACCTGCAACCTTGGCGTATCAAGATGATGCTCTAACTAACTGAGCTTTTTGGTTAGGGCTTACAATTTTTAAATAAGCTTTCAAATTTACAAATGTATTTATAAACACAGGAAACTGAGGTAAAGAGCTATCAAGTAACATGTCCAAGATCACAAAGCTAAAAAGTGTGGAGCTGAGATTTGAACTCAAGGGGTCCAAGCTCTATAATCCCTCTACTTAACCACTAGATATCAGGAAATACTGATATATAGTGACTTTTAAGTTTCAGAAATCATTCAAAAACATCATTCATAATATCTTTGTGAATAAGATGAAAAAAATGTTAGCTAAATAATATGTTGAACAACCTTACCCAAAGGAGCTCCATGTCTAGCCCTCTTCTTTAAATTCATCAAGGAAGGAAATATGCAGCATTTGACATAAAAATACAAAGATGTGGATAAGAACAAAACATTTAGTTCCTAAATTTGCAAATGATACAAAAGGGCATCTGATAACTTAATAGTAAAGGAAACTCAAAAAATCTTCACCACTGTAACCTAGTCAGTCAAACACATATAAATTAAACAGATTGAGGTCCCTCAAGGATAAAGACCAAATATGGGCTTTTTTCATCCCCATACACAAAGCTCCCAACATAGTTACAGCTGCTTAGTAAGTTTTTTAATATTTATTGAGAGAAAAATATATACATCACTGAACAATAAGAACTGCACAAGTTTAGAACAGAGATGAGCATGGTTAAACACTGAGACAAGTGGAAAAAAGTTAGGGTTTGCCACAAGCTGAGTATGAATTAATAATGCTAGGGTGTAGAATTTGGCATCAAAAAACATTAAACTAGATCTGATTCCAGGACAAGCTACTTAAACTCACAGCACAATAATGTTATAATAATTAATAATGCAAAAATTGCTTTGAGGGTATGATCATTGATGTGAAAAATTATTTTACAAACTACAAGTGTCCATTATTAAGAATTATTATTATTAGATATAAATTCCTTACAGTAAGCTAAGAAGTACCTTGTGCTTATCTGCAACTTCCCAACTGCTTTTTTGTGGTGAAGATTAAGACAGGGTAGATATGAAGTACCTATTAAACAACTTAGAAATGGTTTATCCTTTTGTACATAAAAAACTATTCTATAAGTATATATGTAAGCATATATATACATATATAATCACATATATGGAAGGAAATATGGCAAAATTAAAAGATGTTTTCCCTACATATCTCCCACTCACTCTTCTAGATACTGGAGATACAATGCAGAATTGGACAAAATACCACCCTCAATTTTTATTTACTTCTTTTCAACTCCCCTCTCATGTACAATAATCACTTTTTTATTTTAAAGAAAAAACAAACTACAAAGACAGTAAAAAGATGCAGGTTGCCATTTGTAGGAGCTGGAGAGAGAGGAGGGGAAAGTGATGAATAATTGAAGCACAGGGAATTTTAGGGCAGTGAATTGCATTATCATTTGCCAAAAACCCATAGAACATACAAGACAAAAAGGGAACCCCAATGTAAACTGTGAATTTTAGTTACTAATAATGTAGTGTTATGGTGGCTCCGTGGCGCAATGGACTTCTAATAATGTAGATAATGTAATAATGTAAACAATAATAAGCATTGTTGGTTCATCAATTTTAGTATACCACATCAATGCAAGATGTTAATAATAGAGGAAACAGAGGGGGAACTCTGTCTTTTCCACACGACTTTTCCATAAACCTAAAACTGTTCTCAAAAATCGTTTATTATTTGAAAAAACAACTTAAAAAAGGAAAGAAAAAGATTAATGAAAGCTCTAGTTTCTTAGGTGAATACTTTCTAAATATTGTATTGTACCCTGGCTGGTGGCTCAGTAGATAGGTGCCAACCTGCAAACCCAAAGGTTGCTGGTTTGATGCCCAGTCAGGGCACATAATCAGGTTGCAAATCAGGTCTGTAGCTGGAGGTTCCCTCCCTGCCCTTCTCTCTAAAAATAATGAATAAAATCTTTTTTAAAAATTTTTTCCAAAAAATTAGACAAATACTGTATTGCAATTGAATTACTCTTCCTAGCAGGAAACATGTGGCCTTTTATTCATCTCACAGCAAGAAGTTATTGGCATTCATCTCTTTTTGCCTCAAGTTTATGAAACAATAACAATAAAATGCCTGGTAAGATATTGTTACCTATTTTATTGTTATGTATGCTTTCCTATTTGTTGGTCATAAGCAATTAGTGGTTGCTTGGCAACAAAGTTTGGGGCTATCTTCCAGGTAGACATGAATTGTCTAAACAAAGCACCCCATTGTCTCTAATGCTGTTTCCAGAGAGGCACCCAAGCATACCCAAGGTTATGGAATTCTTGGTGTGAGTGACATTTGCATCTGGCTTGGTTCTTTTCTTATTCATTCATTCAACAAATATTTAAAGAATATTTACTATGTGCCAGTCACCATGCTGGGTACTGGAGTTAGAGTGGAGAATGGGGTGGATAAATGACCAATGGGCATATGAAATAATGTTCATTATTAAGTGTGCAGGGTAATGCAAAGTAAAACACAACATGTTAATAACACATCTATTAAATGGCTAAAATTAAAAATACTAAATGTTGGTAATGATATGGAGCAACTGGAGCACTCATAGCATGTTGATAGCAGTGTTAAATAGCACAACCACTTTGGGAAATTCTTTTAAAATTCAATATCGCCCCTACCATACTGCCCAGAAATCCCATTCCTAAGTGCTTATCCAAGACAAATGAAAGCCTTTGTCCACAAAAAGAAAAGACTACAAGGTCTGTTCAGAAAGTATCCAGCCATGTAATGTGAAAATTAGAGACATTTTTTGAAGCTATAAGATACAAAAAACATTGTACATAGGGCAATGATGCCTCAGTCCCCATTCAAAGTAGGTACCTTGAGACCTCACACAGTTCTCCCAGCATTTCTTCCACTGGCCAAAACACTCTGTAGAATGCCTTGTTGGAATCATCATCAGCTGCCCCATCATATTTTCCTGAATCTCATCGATGATCTGGAAACTCTTCCTTTTCAAAGGTGATTTTAATTTTGGGAAAAGCTAGAAGTCACAGGGTGCCAAATTTGTGCTGAAAGGGGCTGAGTCAGCTGGGTGATCTGATGTTTTTCCAGATACTCTGCATGAGACATGATGCACAAGTGGGCAGTTGTCATGATGAAGCTGCCAAACATCAGTTGCCCATAGCTGCGGTCATTTTTGTCAAACTGCATCTCTCAACCAAAGGAAAACAGAATTAGTACTCCTTAATTGTTTGCCCTGGAGGGGCGTGCTTGTGATACACAACAACTTCCCAATCAAAACACAGTTAACATGGTCAGTCTTGATCTTGCTGGGCCTCACCTTCTTCAGGCAACTTCCATTAGGGTAACTGGGCCTTTGTTTCTGGATCATAGCTGCAGACCCATGATTCATCTCTGATTATAACCTTCTTAAGGAAATCTGGTTCTTTGATAGTGGTTTGAATCGAATCATTAGCAACTACAACACAATGTTCCTCCTGCTCTGGTAGCAAAAGTCATAGAACAAATTTTGCCATGGCAAGTTTCATGCCAAGAACTTGCATCAGAGTTTTTGAAATTGCTAGACCAGCTTCTAGTTCTTGCACTGTCATGGCTAATCTTTGCTGACTGCAGCCTGTACACATTCAAAATTCTCAGGTGTTCTGCTTGTTGCAGGCCTTCCAGGACGTGGATCACTTTTAACAGATGCTCAATCATCTTTTTTTTTCTTTTCCAAGAATTGCAAGGTAAAACAAAGCTTTAGTTGATGCAAGTGTGTTGACTAGGTGTTAGCAGTACTATCCTCACTATACATACGTTTATTGGACAGTTACAGAACCCCCCAAAAAGGATGGTTAAGATGCTCAATCATCTTTGAAGCATTTGTGCCACACTTTTATTTGCAATGTACTCATTGCCTTGTCCCTGAAACCCTTCTAGGTCCCCCATCATCCATTTCTGTGTAGGAGTGTTCAAGCTTAATGCAAAATTTGATGCAGATTCATTGCTCTACTTGCTCAATCATTTTGAATGCAACAGCCCCACAATACACTCAATGGCCATCTACCACCCCCAGGGACTAGTACAGTGAAGTCATCATTGTTCGCACATGCACATGCCAGTCCACTTTCCTTGACTGCCAGGTTACATCAATGTCATGCAAAACATTCTCATATTAACAATGACTGGACTTTATTCAAAATATTCCCAAACTAAAAACAAACACAGTCTCAGCAGGAAAATGAAAAAACAATCTATTGTGTAATCATACAGTAGAATATTTCTCAGCTATAAAAAGGAGTTAAATAGTGATGCTCACATAAGGATGAGTCCCAAAAACATCATGTTAAGTGAATGAAGCTTTACATGTAACAGAATATACTGTATCATTCTACTTGTATGAAATATGAAGTTCTAAAACAGGCAAGACTAACCCAGTGGTTACCTCTGGGTGGTAGGGCAGGTGCCTAGGGAGTAATTGGAAAGGAGCAGGAAGGAAATTTCTGGGGTGATAATACTATTCAACATTTTGGTAAAAATTTAAATTACACTAATGTATATGTTTGTCAAAATTCATCCAACAGCACACTTAAGATTTGTGTATTGCACTGTATGACAGTTTTATCTCAGAAATGTAAAAGAACCATAAACAAACATTGAATTAAAGCTAATTCATGCCATAGCATTTAGTGATACAGTGTGGCAATATTTGCAACTTACTTTGAAATTCTACAAAATAAAAACAGAATGGTTGGTGAGTGGATGGAAGGTTGGATCTGTTAAAAAAGAAATATGGCAATGTGTTAATTTTAAATTTGAGGTTATGCATAAATTCTTTCAACTCTTGTGTATGTTCAAATTTTTTCATATTAAAATATTGATAGGGAAAAATATCACTTTCCCCTATTTGAGTTTAACTATTCAAGGGCAGGGATTGACTCCTGCTAGCCTTTGATAAGTAGTTCATACATTTCTGATAAATGAATGAGTGAATTATAATTGAAAGTTTGCAAAAAGCTTCAGAGGGATAAAAAAAGAGTTTTATTCTGACATGATTTATAAATCAGAGAATGTAACTTTTGGCATAAACCAAAGACACACTGTAAGGTGGAAAGAATAAGGCATGGGCTTTAAAGGTGAGAGTTGTAAAGAGTTGATGGCTAAAGGATGGGTTGCTAGGAAAACACGAACATAAATTTACATCATTCATTTGCTGATTGGCAGAGGCAACCAGATTTTCAAGGGCCTGCAGACTCAGCAGTGAGCAAATGGGGTTGTGAAATAAGAACAATGGGTACTTTCAATTCACTCATGATCAACAGGTAGAGTCACAGGAGTATGGCCAACAGTCAGTCATAAGACATGGTCAGCAAAGGGTGGAGGGTGGTTACAATTCTACAGTTAACTTTCAGAATGGAGCTGTACATGAATACTCTTGAGATATTTTTCTGATGATTAATTTAATTTTAACTAGGAATAATGTTAAACATTTTAGTAACGGAGGATCCCTAGCCTCCTACGCATTGTTGCTTATTAATAATAATGAGCCAGTAATTAAAATTTCAACTGGAAGTAAATTGGCCCTCAGAGAAAAGTCAGCCAGCCACCAGTCAATTGTTCCTTCTTCTACTAATTATTTTACTGAGAAATTAAGGTTTAAGTTACTTTAGGCTGGTCCTTGTCCCTTTTTTTTTTTTCTTTCTTTCTTTCTGTTTTTAAGATTTTATTTATTATTTTTAGAGAGAGGGAAAAGGAGCAAGGCAGAGAAGGAAAGAAACATCAATGTATGGTTTCCTTTCACCTGCCTCTAGCTAAGGACCTGGCTGGAGACCTGGCTTACAACCTGGTTATGTGCCCTGGCTGGGGAATTGAACCAGCAACCTTTGGGTTTGCAGGCTGGTGCCTTATCCACTGTGCCAGGACCTCTTGTCCCTTCTTGAAATGAGCAACTTCCATTTTAAAGAAGGGGCTGTTGTCTATTCAAAAATAAACATTGTTGATTATTTTAAGTTTTTTCCTATACATAGTATAAAATTTTTTCAACTTAATAGGATTATTATATACATTTCCACATGTCTTTTGTACTTACTAATATACAGTAATCATTTCTTTTCATGAAATGTTTTTCTAAAACATCATTTTTAATAATAGAAATAGTTAGGGATATATTGTCCACCCCCCACACCCCACCATTTCCACCTACACTGGATTTTATCTTTTCCTTTAAATTTTTACTAATTTAGGGGATGAAAATATAACTTTTATTTTTATTGCATTTTCCTCATTACCATTCAATCCCCCTGCAAACACCACACTGTTATCCATGTCCATGAATCCTTTTCTCTTTTGCTCAATCCCTCCAATCCCCCACCTTAGCTGTCATCTTGCTTTCTATCTATGAGTCTGTCTATATTTTGATTATTAGTTCAGTTTGTTCATTAGATTCCACATATGAGAGAAATCATGTGTTATGTATCTTTCTCTGACTGGCTTGTTTCACTTAGCATAATGCTCTCCAGGTCCAGCCATTCTATTGCAAAGAGTAAAATTTTCTTCTTTCATATGGCTGAGTAGTATTCCATTGTGTAAATGTCCCATAGTTGTTTTATCTACTCATCTACTGAAGGGCACATGGGCTGCCTCTGTATCTTGACAATTATAAATAACATTGCAATGAACATAGGGGTGCTTATGTTCTTTAAAATTAGTATTTTAGGTTCCTTCAGATATATTTACAGAAGTGGGATTTCTGGGTCAAAAGGTAAATCCATTTTTAATTTTTTGAGGCATCTCCATGCTGCTTTCCACAGTGGCTGCATTCCCACCACTAGGTTTCCCTTTTCTCCACATCCTTATCAGCACTTGTTTGTTGGTTTATTGATGATATAACCATTCATTGTGGTTTTAATTTGCATTTCTCTAATGCTTATAACATTTTTAAAATATTTTGTTATAATGAGATTGAAGTTTTTAACATTAATTGGTATTTTGTCTTTTACCTTTTCTATTGAAGTAGTTTACTGATATATAAAAGCTCTTTATATATTAGAATTATTAATATTTTGCCACATCTGTTATAAATGCACATACAAACATATATTTGTTCCAGATTTTGAATTTTGTTAATAAACATTTTTATTCACAGAAGTTTGATATATGCATAAATTTTTTGTTTTCTATCTATTGTTTGTTTCTTATAAAGCTGCCTTGAAAAAGACCTGGCAAGCTTGTGAAAGAAAAAGAAGGAAAAGAAGAAAAAGTATTAAGGCAAGTGTTTCAAGAAGGAGTTCCATCTCAGTAGTAAATAATAATTGAACAAGTGATTAAATCTCTCAGAACCAGTTTCCTCTTTTGTTGATTGAACGATTGTTGGGAGGTCTAGATTTTTTTTAATTATAAAAAATAAAAAGGAAAGCATGTCTCTTGATGGGGTCAGGGGTGGGGGTTGTACTCAACAAGTGGTAACTATTACAAAAAAAGGAAAAATGTCCTGAACCATTGCTTCCCAGATGTTAAGGTACATATAAATCACCAGGCATCTTATCGAATGCACATGTTTACTCATACAGCTGAGTCACAGTCTGAGCTCCTACATTTCTAACAAGCTCCCAGGTAAGACTGATGCAAATTCGAAGGTTCTAGAGTCTTAGGACAATGGGAATCCTTGACAGGGAATGTTTAAGAACCAAGTTAACAACTCATGTTTATTTTCAGAAGAATTGTAAATCTCAGAACTACAGAGAATTTGCAAGATGGAAGAGATGGTTATCCCTTGGAGGATGAAACTCGAATCTAAAATAAACTAGGTCAATGTTTCATCAGATGAAATTTAATTACAGTTTCTCTTGCTATGCAGGGAAGCCAAACCTCAGATGGATAGATATTGTGCATAAAAATAAAATATGTAGTGGTCAAGACTTCTAGTGACTTCCTTCCCAAAGGCCTGTCTAAACATCCATCAAAAGGAAGCGTCCTTTGTGGGGATTGACTATGGGAGGGGAGCTGTCAGTGGGGCAGGAGGGAGCAACAAGGGAAAAATTGGAACAACTATAATTGAATAACAATAAAAAATTAGTGAAAAAAATAGAAACACGCTTTATGAAAAATTTGAGGCCTTGAGAACAACCAAGTTGCAGGGCTCAACTTGTATCTTCTTCCTGATGTGCTTCCCAGTCTCTGCCAATCAGAAGCATCACTTGGAGCATTTACTCCCATCCCTAGAGCTTCAGAGAGTTCATGGGTGGAGGTGGGAGAACCCCAAGCTTCTCTATTTCTAAACAGAAATAATTTGCAGAACCCTGCTTTACTTCATTCATCTCCTTTCTTTTCAATTTAGAATTTATTCAGAAAGGAGTTAGTTCAACCTAGTGGACAGAGGTTCTATTGCAGGAAGAAATGGGTGACATTCAAGTTGCTGTATAAGCAAGTTACTCATCTCACTGAGTCTGAGCTTTTTTCTTACCTGTTCAACAAGAATAATAAAAGCATCTACATAAGGTCATTACAGAGACTAGATAATGTAATGAATATGGCAGCCACCTGTACACTAAATACAAATGTGGTTTTCATGAGTGCAAGTATTATGTCAAATCTTCACTGAACAAAGTCATTGACATGTTCCTTAGGGTTTCTTGGTGTGAGGTTGTGTCCACTTAGTAACTGGGGAGTTGGTAAACTAAAAGTCAGGTTGACATAAAACCTGGCTATAACCCCAAGGTTGCCTTTTCTTATTTGAGCCACCTGGGGAAAGAGGACAACTTTCCATCTGCTACCTTCCCTGTAAAATGTGATAATAAAAGCCCTGGCTGGTATTACAATGGATAAGGTGCCAGCCTGTGAACCCAAAGGCTGCTTGTTCAATTCCTAGCCAGGGCACACAACCAGGTTGCAAGCCAGATCTCTAGCCAGGCCCATAGCTGCAGGCAGGTGAAAGGCAACCATGCATTGATGTTTCTCTGCCTCTCTCCCTTCATCTCTCTCTGGAAATAATAAATAAAATCTTTTAAAAATAAATGTAATAAAGATAGCTCCTTGCTCCCCTCTCCAAGAGATGGAGATGCTCTATAAATGATGAAAGCGAAAGGTGTCTTGTAAACTACAAAATCCATACACATTGTTGGTGCTGTCACTACAAGAGCCTAAAAAGACAAGGTATCAGTTTTCAGGTCCAGTATCCAACCTATCCAACCCCTATCCAACCTATTCCCTGACACAAAGAACAGGAAGACTTTCCATCACAACTCAAGAAAAGCAAGAATACTCAGAGTTTCTGGCATGAAGGTCAATACCCTGGGGCGGAGCTTAGCTTTTCAACAAGCAAAGAACTTGCCTTGGATGGACAGTTTAGTTATGGTACAAAAATGTTGCTCTCTGAATCTTATGTTAGAGAATTCATCATTCATTTAGCCATTCATTCAGGAAATAATCCCTTTCAGCTATATAGAATCTCCTTTTTAAGGAGACAGATTTGGGATAATCTAGATCAGTGCTTCCAATTGAAAAATAATGCAAGCCACATACATAATTTTGAACTTAAAAATAAGCAAGTAAAATTAATTTTAATAATATATTTTATTAACCCAATGCACAGAAATGTCATTTTTAACATGTAGGCACTGTAAAAATTATTAATTTTGCATTCTTTGTCATACTAAGGCTTTCAAGTCCAGTATGTATGTTACAGCATATCTCAATTTGGACTAGTCACATTTTAAATGCTTGCTAGTCAGATGTGGCTAGTGGCTACCTCATTGGACAGAGTAATTCCAAATATTTTCTTAATGAGATCAAAGGAAAATCCAATTTACTAGCATGAACTACTTTTAATAATTACCTTCCCTTTTGCCATCAAGCTCCATCAGACTCTCTAGACTATCCTCCCTCTCTCTACCTGCCCTTGAGAGTAGCTTGCTATGTCAGATAATTATAATTGGCCCCAAATGGCCATTCTCCCCTCTTCCATAGTAATGGCAACTTTAGATGGACATGTGGCTATCCCAGTTAGGGTGAAACCATGAAACTACTTGTTGGTCAATGAATTGTAAACAAAAATGTATGCAGCACCTTCCAGGAACCTTCTTTCAGAAGCAGTAGACTTCACTCTTTTCCTATCTCAAGCTCCTTCCTCCTTCTGGTTGGCTGGAATGACAACCAGATGACTAGAATTACAGCCACATCTTGTACCATGAGGTGACCTTAGAAATGGGGACCACACAGTAGAGTAGGAGCCCAATTGCTGGAAATTTTGTGTATCAGAGCCTATGACCTGACTTTAAAGTAAGAGAGAAATTAACTTCTTTGTGTCTAATCCAATGTTGTTTTCCCAATTTTTACAGCTGAATTGAATTCGTTATAACTAATTGTGCCCACCCATTCATCCCAAGCTTATAAAAATGTCACAGGTGGAGATCCCTGTGAAAGAGGAACTAACAGATACATTGTGCATTTTTAGCACAAAATAAAACAAATGATAGCTAGTAATTATTGCTTACTTTAACAGGTCTTAAGTATTTACTTTCTTGCACTCGCAACAACTCAATGTATAAATAAGGAAATTGAAAAGAGATTAAGTGACTTGTCTCTTAGTTCATAGTGTTAGAAAACAAGGAAGGTAGGATTTAAATCCAAGTCAAAATGACTCCATAAACCACATTCTTTGCTAGATGTATCCCCATGGGTGGAGATTGGGCCACACAGCAGGCAAGAGAGCAGAACACAAGTCCTGTTTTATAAAGTCAGCAGAAGCTCTGAATTCAAATTCTAATTCATACCCTTAATCCAGCAAGATTCAATCAGTAAAAATGTGAAGGTCAGCAGTGTTCTAATCAGTCTGGAAAGTATCCTAGGGGAACGATGCCATATCACAAAAAGTTAATTTCCCTAAAATACAACTCCCTTTTGCAGCTTTTTGCACCTGTCCACATGTTCTATTATTTCTGTGTTTACTTTTTTTTGCACTCTAAAGACATAAAATTAATTTATATAGGATAAAACATCTGACTTTCTGCATTTCTAATAAGTTTATATCAAATACACATCACTTTAAGAATGATAGACTTGACATTGCTTTTAGGTGGCAGGCACTGGAAGGAGACTTCTAAAAAGGTAACCTTTTTTTTAATATTTTATTTTATTTTTAAAGATTTTATTTATTATTTTCAGAAAGAAGGGCAGGGAGGGAAGAAGAAAGGAAGAGAAGCATCAACGTATGGCTGCCTTTCACCTGCCTCCAGCTACGGACCTGGCTGGAGACCTGGCTTGCAACCTGGTTACGTGCCCCAGCTCAGGGATCGAATGAGCATAAAAGCATAATCTTGAGCTATAAAGTTAGAAGATTTTTAAAAAAATCAATCTCAACTCTTCACAGACTTTGGAGAATGCAAAAGGCAAAGAGTGGAACTCCATAGAGAAGTCAGGGGAAGGCTATGTGACTCTCAAGTTTGAACCCACATCCGTAGAACCTGGGGAGGAATAACGGGTTTGAGCATGAGCCAAGCACATCAGTTTTATCAAGAACCTCAGCAAATGGGATCAAACAAAAATATCTAAAGGATACAAAGCTTTCTGTCCACAAAAGGGCACAAAATACACCATCAGCCTAAAACCTCGAAAGAAGGTACCTGTTCTTTGTTGCCCTGTAAGTTGTCACCTGTCAACCTGCTTCACCAAGATATTCTGCAAGCCTGGTGCCACCAGTTAAAGTGGAGGACGAGAGGCCAGAAATAGATGGCATATAATTGCCTATGTGAATATACTAACCCAATTCAAAAGGATTTCCTTGCCATAGACAAGGAGGCAAGATCCAGACATGATCCTAAAGAAAATCAGGTACTTCCATCCAAGACAGAGGCATAAGTAGACACTTTGCATCTCCCTCCACAACTAGGAAGGAAAATAACTACCTCAAAACTGGAGACAACCAGAAGTTCCAGAAAATTGAGCTGCATGGAAGTCCAGAAACAAAGAAATAAATAAATACTCATCCAGACAGGTAGGAGGGGCAGAGCTGGGGCAGAGAGGAAGCAGTGTGCAGACAGCAGCAGCAGTCACACATTAATAAAAGTAGGAAGGGACACCTGGAGAGTGATCCCCTCACCAGACCAGAAAGCGCAACTCACAGTTTCTGCACTGGGGGAAATAAATTCACATTGCTTTTGACTGTGAAAACCAGTGGGGGTTGGGGCAAAGGAAGAAACTATGGGTCTCTCAGCAAAGTCCATGGGTTTAGAGGGCCCCACAATCCTAGAAAGTCAGCAAACCTACCCACTTTGGGAACCATGGCCAGGGCAAGAGCTAGAAAGACACCAGTCCCATATGGGAAGTGGAGAAGTACCTGGAAAAGGGGTGAGTGCTGAGCAAGCATCATTGTTCCCACCGTAACCCTCCCCCACATATAGCACCACAACATGGTGTAACAGGTCATCCTACACTGATGAATGCCTAAGGCTTTACCCCTTACAATGTAGCAGGTGTGACAGCTCTACCTAAGACACAGAGGCAAACACAGGAGCCTGTCAAGTTGAGACAGAGATGTCCCAAAAGAGGAAACAGATCAAGGTCCCAGTGGGAGAACTAAATGATGAGGAGATAGCCAACCTAACAAGCGCGGAGTTCAAAACACCGCTGATAAAGATGCTCACAGACTTGACAGATATGTTTGAGTGTGACAAATGCAGAAAGGAAGAAGTGAAGGCTATGCTAAATAAAATGAAGGAAAATACACACAAAACCAATGGTGAAGGAATGAAAACTGGGATTCAAATCAATGATTTGGAGCATAAGGAAGAATTAAACAGTCAACTAGTACAGAATGAGGAAACAAGAATTGAAAAAAAATTAGGAGAGGCTTAGCAATTTCTGGCTTAACTTTCAACATGTCAACATCTGAATCATAGGGGTGCCAGAAGAAGAGGAAAAGCAAGAACTTGAAAATCTATCTGAAAAGACAATGAAAGAAAACTTTCCAAATTTGGTGAAGGAAATAGACATGTAAGTCCAGGGAGCATAGTAAGTCCCAAACAAGTTGGACCCAAAGAGGACCACACCAAGACATATCATAATTAAAATGCCAAAGGTTAAAGATAAAGAGAGACTCTTTAAAACAGCAAGGGAAAAGCAGAGAGTTACCCACAAAGGGGTTCCTATAAGACTATCAGCTGATTTCTCAAAACAAACTTTACAGGCAAGAAAGGGCCAGCAAGAAGTATTCAAAGTGATGAAAAGCAAGGGCCTGCAGCCAAGATGACTCCATCCAGCAAAGCTATCATTTAGAATGGAAGGGCAGATAAAGTGCTTCCCAGGCAAGGCAAAGGTAAAGGAGTTCATCATCACTAAGCCATTATTATATGAAATGTTAAAGGGACTTATTTAAGAAAAAGAAGATCAAAGCTATGAACATTAAAATGACAATAAACTCACAACTATCAACAACAGAATCTAAAAAAAAAAATAAAAACAAACTAAGCAAACAACCAGTATAGGAACAGAATCATAGGTATGGGGATCATTTGGAGGGTTTTTCAGCTGCAAGGGAGGAGAAGGAGAAATTGTGCATGGATTAAGTATACTTGCTAGGTATAAAATAGACAAGGGGAAGTTAAGAATAAGATAGGAAAGGGTGAAGCCAAAGAACTTATAAGCACAACGCATGGACATGAACAAAGGGACATGGGATTGCTGAGGGAAGCGGGGTACTGGATGAAGAGGAGCAAAGGGGAAAGAAACTGGGACAACTATAACAGTATAATCAATAAAATATTGATTCCTTTGAAAAAAGGAAACCGAAGGTGAAAGTACCTCTGAAATAGTCTAAGAAAAAGAAGTGGCTCCTGCCCCTTAGGAGGGGCGCCGTTCCTTGAGGATTCTACCACTCCCCTCAAAGGAGTTAATACTGTTGTAATAACAGCTTCGACCTGGAGCCTGTGATGGCCTCCTGGACCAGAGTTGCAGACAGAGCCAGGAAGTTAGAAGCAGTGGGGTGACCACAGGAGACTTAGAGTGTCCTGTAGTGTGTGGGCCCTGGGAGAAGTTTCCCTGTGGACATAGATGGTGAGGTTCACCTGCCATTTTATATTGAACTATATAAAATGGTTTTCTGAAAAATAAGGGTAACTGAGTGCATGCTTCTTGCACCCTGCCTGCAATTTTCTAATGTTCTGTGACCCAAATATTTTTAGAGGAAGGTGTCAATGGAAAGCCTCCAATGAGGTTAGACTAGTAGAAAAAGAGCACACATATAATTGTAAGTACTAGTGGAAATTTACTACCACCAGCTCCACTGGCAGCTGACCTCTGGTGCCCTCTACATTCTCCAAGTTTCCTACTACAGGTCTCATAGGCCAGGGGTGGCAGATGGCACCTGCAGACCCCAAGGTGCCTGCTTGGAGTTGGGATATGCAGGTTGTGATATAGAGAACCTAATGTTTTAAAAATGGAGAAACATCTCACTGGGTACCATTAAGTTCAATGAATAAGTTGAAAAGTCATTCATTCTACCAATATCTACGTTTTTGTAATGGTAATGACCTCAATAGCTTCTAAGCAGGAACATTGTCAGCTGAAGGTTGTGAATCAATGAGTGAAGAAACAGTAAGTTTACTTCATCCATGCTAGATTTCCCTCTTCGGACACTGACTACCTTAGTCGCTTCTGGCTTCTAATTGTAAGTGTAATAATGACTTCAAGTTGTTAAGTATTTTAAGCCAAAGAGAAAGTTGTTATTCCCTCTTTCTTTCCTTACCTCCCCCAAAATGTATGATTCTTAAAATACAAAACAGCATTTTCTAAGTTTTTATTTTTTAGTAACCTCAGACTTCTATGAGTTGGCTCTGGACTAAAATACAGGTCCTTTGCAGGTACGATTTTCACTTGTAACTGTTTTGTATATTTCTGCTGTTTAAAAATGTTTAAGGCTGCCTTGAACTCATAAATACAAAAAATGTTGTATGTATAGTATATATATATATATATATACTATTGTATTTAAGAGGGCACATCCATTGCATGCAAATAATTGTTAATGTTCTGACTCAAAATAGAATTAAGCCAAAAAGCATAATTTTTCTTTTGCATGATTCTTTTTTAATTTTTATCTACTTCCTAAATTTATAGCCCTGGTTGTCTTGGAAAAGAGTTGATGATTTTCCTGTGTTATCATAACCATTTTTTGGCATTGTTTTATCATGAGTAGAAGGCTTCCCTTTCCCCCAATGAAAAATTAAAAGCAATGCACTAGAAATGGTGGCAGAGTTGGGGGTGGGGGTTGTAACCATCATGATATAGACTAGTTTGGGCAAGAATCCTCAATAATGTTGAAGCTAAAGAGGAAAGTTTACTGAGCAGGATAGTTCTATGGTCTTAGGGTGTCTCTCTACTGATTGCTCATTAGCACTAAGAACTTTTCAGTCTAAAAAATAACACATTTTATTCCTTCTTTTAAAAAATGATGGAATCACTTGGTGTCCTGCCTTGTGAGCAAGTCACAGAGATTTCTGGCTACTTGCTAAGAGATATTACCCATTTTCTGCAGTGCCACAAAATAAAACCAACAGCTACTGACCATTGCGAGCTTATTTTAACAGACCTTCTTAAATACTTATCTCCTTTTAAGCTCACAACAACCCCAAAACAATGAGATTCCTGAAGGCAAAGGTTGTGCTGCCTTGTCAATGTTGAATAGCCATCTCTTACTACTTTACCTGGCAAACAGCAGGCCCGAAACAACTCTTGGTTGAATGGATGAAAGTGTACCAGCTACTTCTTAGGGACACTAAACCTTCTCTCAGCCTCACGGGTCTCTTGTTCCAGCTGCTGGAGAGACCAACATTGCAGTTGGCTCTGAGCAACCTCACAGGCGCAAAGAATATGCTTCACCCTGCAGTCCATACCTCCTGCTCCTTGCCTTGGGGCTTCCCTTTCAACACAGAGGTCAGGTGCCATATAAATTCAACTGTGCATGTGGGAGTCAACACTCATGGCCTATAACCAATGGGAAACAGGAATCAATGAATAAAAATTTCTACCTTTCTTCTCTCCAATGGACTATTCTTACACAGAATTTATTTGGCTTTTTAAAGGATAGTTATGATGGCCCCCATGGGATCAAACAATTAGCAGCTACCAGCTCAGTAACATTTCCTCCTATTGGCTTATACTCTCTCTTCATACCTGACTTTCTTTGTCTCTACATCCTGCCCCCTGGGTTTACAATCTCTAAGAAATTGCATCCCTGGCCAGTGTGGCTCAGTTGGCTGGAGCATCACCCTGTAAACCAAAAGGTTGCGGGTTCGATGTAGGTCAGAGCACATGCCTGGGTTTCCAGTTGGATTCCCAGTCAATGGGCGTGCAAGAGACAGCCATTCCATGTTTCTCTCCCTTTTTCTCTCTCTTCCTTCCCCTCTTTCTATAATCAATAAGCATGCCCTCTGGTGATGATAAAGGAAAGGAGGGGGAAAAAAGGAGGAGAGGGAGGGAGGAGGGAAGGGAGAAATTGCACATGAGATTTATTTCAGGCCCTTATTTCTGAAGATTTCAGACTAAGGTAAAGTACATGTATCGGCCTTTGAACACTGTCTAAAAACGTGATCCAGATGAATTTTTATAAATTGGACCATCGTTTTATTTTAACTGCTAAATTCAAATGGAAAGAAATGATGATGGATGCTGTCTTCCAGAATCACAAAACCTACCACCCTGCATACCATTGGTAGCTATTCACATGAGCCTTAGGGGAGGGCAGGAAGCAGCTGGACCCCACTCTGGCTCTTGCCGCAGCCTTAATTCTCCACAAGAAGCATCATCTCTGCAGGATTCTCAGAGGACAGGAGAATGTGATATTGTTGTGTCAGGGCTCATCTCAAAACGCTTAAAACAAATACTTAGAGTTAGTGATGGCATGAGTATACCTGCAGCTAATGGCTGCAGATTCTACAAATCTCCGCAAGTTTATCAACTCTATTAAAAAGGCAGCACCCTGGCTGGTGGCACAGTGGATAAGGCACCGACCTATGAACCCAAAGATCGCTGGTTCAATTCCCAGCCAGGGCACATAATCAGGTTGCAGGCCAGGTCTCCAGCCAGGTCCATAGCTGGAGGCAGGTGAAAGGCAACCATACATTGATGTCTCTCTCCTTCTCTGCCTCTCTCCCTTCCCCTCTCTCTAAAAATAATAAATAAAATCTTTTAAAAGCTTTTTTAAATAAATAAATAAAATTAAAAGGCAGCAAACCCAAAGAGGGTCTAATACTGCAAGTGACTAGTAATAAAATAATCTATGTTATTTTTTTCTCACATTTATTAAATATTTACTCTGTGCCAGGTCAGGGTTTATCACATTAGGTCTAGGTTTATCACAAAAGCTCTAGGATAATATTACTATTTTTAATTTACAGATAATCTGAAGGGTTTAGAAGTTATAAACTTACCCAAGTCCTCGCTGTTAGGAAGTGGAAGATTCCAGCCAACTTCCAGGCTTTTTGTAACATAAGAGAGGAATAAATTTAAGCTGGTGTTGTGTTGGTGGTTGCTGCTATGGGTAGCTGAAATGTAACTGTTACACTTAACCTAATTACAAAGCTTTCCATTGCTTCTAGAGAAAGAGGAAAGGAACGAGAAATGAGAGAGAAACATGGATTCAAGAGAGAAGGATCAAGTGGTTACCTCCCATACTCACCAGGACTGGAGATTGCAGACTCCCAGACTGGGAATCGAACCCACAAACTTTGGGTTTCAGGACAATGCTCCAACCACCTTACCCACTTCTGCCAAACCCACAAGACATTTCTGATACTACTTTTGGTTCAATCCCCAATGCAAAAACTAGGAAAATGTACCATAGCAGACATACTGAACAGCTGTCGTTCTAAGATATTCTTCCCGGTGTGCATCAGAAAGAGGAAAATCAATAATCATCTGATATGTAATAGGTGTATCACAGGAAAAAAAAATCCCACAACACTGTTTGTTTCTCAGTGTTCCAAGGTCTTTGGTAGATATAATGACTGTATTTTTTTCCTAATTCAAAAATGATGCACAGGAAGTGATAAATATGAATGTAAAGAGCTTTTCAATAGGACTGTGGGGGCGTTGTTATATTTCACTCATTTACTAATTTAAGAATCATTTATTAAGTCCAGGGAAGCAATAGGAAAAGGTGAGACCTACTCTCTATGAAGCCCTGAGTATACCGAAAGAGAGCAGAAGGAGGGAGCCTAGCTCCTGAGAAAATAAACCTGGGTATGGAAGAATGGCCAGGGCCAGCAATGGGCGCTTGAAGCAGTGTGGTGTGGTACAAAATACTGGAGGAGGTGAGGCCACTGCCGCGAACAGGAGCCAAGCTATGAAGGCTCTGATTTAAGGTGTCTAGTTCATGGGGAAAGCTCCAGGGAATGAGGAAGGCTTTTCAAAGGAGAGTATTATGGGGACTGCTATACTATAGGAAGAGCTCTAGCGTGCTGTTCCCTGGGTGAGCTCTCTGACCCTTCCTGCTCTAACACTATGAATCAAAAAACTAATGCAATTTTAAAAAAATAAATAAATAACAGTAACGTGTTTGAATTTAGACTGATAGGAACCTGCAGGTAACTTTTGCCCTTGTTTGGAAAGCTAACTTGGCTCACTGGATATGCATGCCTGACATGCCTGATCCTGCCCTCTTGGGCCGGGCCTGGTGGACATACCTAAGTCAGGAAAATAGGGTTCGATTCATTTTGGATACTGATCCAAGCAGAAACCAGAAACAGAGAAAAGGTCAAGGCTCCGGATTTGGGCTCAGTGCTAATTTGTTACCAGCTAGATGGTACAAGGGACTGAGGTCACAACAGGTGCTAGGACTCTCCCCATCGGATGGTACCTCTAAGGGAATATTTTTTTTATAATTGAAAATGATCTGCAAAGTCCAAGGTGGGTTTCCAGGGGGGTGGGACCTGGTTTGGACCCTCATTGGGTCCCAAGGATGATAAAAAAGGCTCTGGCACCTTCCTCACCACTTTCACGCACACTGGCTGCGGTAGTAGGTCCCTCCTCAGCAAGGGTAAAGAAGCCAGGTGCCATAGGTAGTCGAGAAACATTTATGAAATAAGCAGACAAATACATTCATCAATTGTGCCTCTGCACACACTAGAATAACAGTAGTAAACATGTATCATCTTTATTATGTGGTCTAAGAATTTTGAAAATATTTTGTCCTTAAAATGAGAAAAATTAGGCCATGAGAAGTTAAGTGACTTATCTAAGGTCACAACGCTGTAAGTATAGTCTCTGTGTCAACAACAAAATATTAATATATGTTAAATGCATGCTAACACTTCTGGTTCCTTTGAGACCCCATTATTTTTCAATTTAGGGTATTTGTAGGTTTTGATTGTTGATAAGGCAGCACTATTAACAGGTCAAGATGAATTTCCTCATCTTCTGGATGTGAATTACAATCCAAACACTGGAAGAAGGGAGTGAGACTCGGACAGGAGAAAACCTTAAAATCCTCCACCGCAGTCCCACTACTCTTAAAATAAAACCCAAACGCCCAAACTTGGCCTATCTGATCAGGCCTCAAAACTTGTTTCCCTCGGTCACTGAGGTCTCTGTCATATTAGCCAGCCCTCTGCTCTTCAAACAAGCCAACCATGCGCTTCTCTCTTGAGCTGCATCTCTGCTGGTCCCACTGCTGAAAATACTCTTCCCCATTCAGGTCTCAGCTTACATGTCACTTCTTATTGAGGCCTCCCTGGAGCACCCACTCTAAAGCACTATACCCCACCCCCATCCCACCTCTAGCTGGCCAGTCATTCTCTTTCTATCCCATTAACCTGCTTTATTTTCTTTGTAGCGCTTAGTACTAGCAGAAATAATCACTTTCATTTGCATGCTTGTTTCCTCACTTTCTCTTCCCACTTGAGAATTTTAAATCCATGAAGTAGATCAAGGACATAAGCACCATGTAGGAGTGCAATTCATACTTATTGAATGACAAATGATTCAACAAATTACAAATCTTTGCCAAGCACTGGCCAATACCAAGTCATATCTTGGGTCTCCACCCCTACCTCAGCCCCTGAATCATGCAGGATAAAAGACCTTCTGCATCAAAGGCTCACCAATAACACCCAAGTGTCCCCTGAAGACTCCCAAAGGCTCCCTTGCAAATCTAAGAGATTTGCAACATTGGGTACAAGTAAATGACTGTGAAATCAAAGCAAGAGAAGGTTTAGGAGCACCAAGGGAAATCTGTGGGACTGATCCCAAGGCTCCTGGTTGGGGGGAAGAGTTGGTGCCAACTCTAGTTATCAACAGGGAGGGCAGTTGTCCTTGGTCTGGTTTTACACACTGGGGTACTCTGTACCAATTCACTTTTTTTTTAAAGATTTTATTTATTATTTTTAGAGAGAGGGAAAAGGAAAGAGGGAAAGAGGGAGAGAGACATCAATGTATGGTTGCCTTTCACCTGTCTCCAGCTATGGACTGGGTTTGCAACCTGGTTATGTGCCCTGGCTGGGAATCAAACTAGCAACCTTTGAGTTCACAGGCCCGCACCTTATCCACTGTGCTACCAGCTGGGAACTCCCAATTCACATTTTTTTCTTTAATGTTCCTTTGATTTGAAAAACAGTTTGCAAACCCTTTCTTTACAGAATTTCTCCTCACTGTGTACAGAGTAAAAGGGCTAGAGGAAAAATAGTATTTTTACTGAAGTCTTTCTCAATGTTCAGAGTTAAAATTTTAAATGTCCTCCCCAGGTAGAAATTTAAAAGCTGCCAGGCCCAGCACCCTGCCTGCCGGCCCAGGAAGTTGAACATGGTCACCCCTCCATCCGCCTTTCGCTCCTCTCCAGGTAGTAAGTAGCACTCACTGCCCACTCCAAGCAAAACACATTGGAAATGAAGGGTACCTAAATATGCCGTGGATGTAGGTAACATTTTTCCTGCAGGAAGAAAAACTAGGAAAATAACCGCTTTAGAAATAACTCAATCAGTGGGCATCCTACGCCCAACCCCACCAGGTGAGCACGCCTCCTAGGTGGAAGGTAATGGCACGCTTTCAGGCAGCTAATGACCACACACCGTATCCTACAGGCTTAGGTGAAAAGTCTACTCAGCGCCATCAGAATGATTTGAGATGTTTAGCTGAAAATAACTTCTTCCTCTCATTTGCATTTCACGCCTTGAAGCTTCCAAGGTGTCACTTCCCTGCGTAGCAAGGGGTTTGCAGCAACACTCCCCAGAAGCCAAGGCCCCAGAAGCACAGAGCAGCCGCCCCCACACCTCTGCATCGTGCCTGCCACCTCACTGCCGCTAGGCAAGAGATAATTGGTGGTGGCTCTGGAACATGGCCAAGATCCAGGCAGGTGCGGAACAGGCATCTGAACAGAGGGCACGGGTGCCAGCATTTGAGCTCCGACCGTGGGTAGGGCCAAAGTCGCCACACAGCCAAGCGTGACCTGGCTCTCACTTGCTCTACTTCTGTGTCATTCTGTGTACATTCCAGCCTCTTGCTCGGGCAGCAACTGGAAGGTGGTAGGTGACATTTGAATCCTGCTAAGGTATGCAGGTGGTGACTGCACACCACCCACGAGTGGGATGGTGACAGTCACAACTGTGTTTAGGGAAGATGAGCACAGCCCTCTGTGGGGTTCTGCTAGTTCTGGCACAGAGCTCTTTGCATTGTGCCAGAGCCTGTTAGCAACATGGAACTTGCTCTGTGCCAACTGGAAACACAATCCCTTTTAACTTTACCTGCGAAGAGAGCAGCATCTGAGATTTAAAGAGCTGCACCCATGTGGACAGCCAAACAATTAATTAATTGAATCCAGCAACCTGTGTTGGGGGTCACCCACCACCCACCCTCAGTCACTAAATTGGCATCATGGAAGCCAGCTACAGACCTAGTCCTGAGGCTAAGAGTGTGCCACCGGTGATGGGTAGGGACCTCTTCCTAGGACAGAAGGTTTTAGGCAGAAGACCTACCACTCTCAAGCAGGGGCAGGCATCCCAGTTCACAGAGGTGCCGAGACCATCTGGCCCAGGCCTCCATTTGCAAAAGGCCTCAAATTTAGAATTTTGAAATGATCTGCAAAAGATAACCTGATGTGCCCTGGCTGGTGTGGCTCAGTGGATCAAGCGCCAGCCTAGGAACCAAAGAGTTGCCAGTTTGATTCCTAGTCAGGGCACATGCCTGGGTTTCAGGTCAGGTCCCCAGCTGTGAGTGAGTGAGAGGCAACCACACATTGATGTTAAAAACACAAAACAAAACAAATAACAACAACAACAACAACAACAAACCAGTGGTAGTAAATAGCATTCATTTAAAAAAAAAAAGAAGAAGAACATCCTAACATGACTTAAAGAAAACTGGCATTCCAGATAAAAATTTAAATTAGCATCCTCTTACCAGATGAACTGCTGGGTGCTTTAAAATAATAAGAACAATGGCCCTGACTGGTGGCACAGTGGATAAGGTGCTGACCTGCTAACCCAGGGGTCGATGGTTCGATTCCCAGCCAGGGCACATGGCCAGGTTGCAAGCCAGGTCTCCAGTGAGGTTTGTAGCTGGAGGCAGGTGAAAGGCAATTATGCATTGATGTTTCTCTCCCTCTCTGCCTCTTTCCCTTCCTCTCTCTCTAAAAATAATAAATAAAATCTTAAAAAACATAAGAAGAACAATAGTAATAACTGATATGTATAAAGTGCATACTGTTCTAAGAGTCTAGGTACTCGCAAAACCCTCTGAGGAGGTATTGCTATGCCCAGTTTATAGTTTAGAAACTGTGGTACAGAAAGATCAAATAATGTGCCCAAGATCACACAGCTCATAAAAATCACAAAGCTAATAGTTGCGGGGCTAAGATTTGAACTCAGGCTGTCTGGCCTCCAGAGTCCCTGGGCTTATGACTATGAAGTAATAGCGTTTAAAAATAAATAAATAAATAATAAATTGAAAAAAATTCTTTATAATTGCACAATCACACTGACATTTTACAGGTTAAAAGCAATCACCTCTTAACAAGGAAACACTTGGCTTTTTACTATTTTTTAATATCCCAGGAACCTCTAAAGATGGAAAAACCGCAGGCCCTCCGAAAGGCCTCAGGGTCAGGTTAACAACAGCCTGTCTTCTTCACAAGGTTTGCGCCTGCTCTAGGAAAATGATTCAAGTTCTGTGCGAGAATGTAGGAGGCCCTATGAGTGGGCTTCCCCTCTGCTGCAGTCATCTTTTATTCGGTCCTGTCAGTCCCTCAGTTCAAAGCTCTCACATTAAGGATCACAGAGCTTCTCTGTCCCTAGTAGCTGGCAGTGCCAAGGCCCCCGAGAGCGCTGGTTCTGTCCCAGCCCCTCCAGCAGAGTGGCAGCATCAGAGGGCAGTGCCAGGCACCCAACCAAGGGGCAGAAGGCACTGCCCAATGTAAGCACTAACTGACCTACAAAAGGATGAAGCTCTTCAAAGCTGGGAATTCTATCAGAAATAGAGCCCCATGTATGCTAGAGGGGAACACTGTGCGCAATTAACATTTGATACATGGACGGTAGGATTTAGTCACGCAAAACCCATCTACTAGGCTCTCTGGGAAGGCGCTGTGCTAGGCACTGCAGGAATGGAGGGGAGTGAGACAGGAGACCCCAGAACAGGCGTAGTGAATACATAAATAAATTGCTCTGTTACAGTGTTGTAGGTATAGCAGAGCACCATATGCGTGAGTGCTATGAGAGCCGGAGAGGGCATTTTTCATTGTGCAAAGAGACTGTGTGGAAGACAAGCAGAAAACTGAATAAAGAACAGAGGAAGGGCCCGGTGTCACTCAGTGGATCGAGCACCAGCCTGCAAACCCAACTGTCACTGGTTCAATCCCCAGTCAGGGCACATACCCAGGTTGCAAGCCGGATCTCCAGCCAGGTCCCCAGCTGGATGCAGGTGAAAGGCAACCATACGATGATGTTTCTCTTTCTTTCTTCCTCCCTCCTTTCCCCTCCCTCTAAAATATAATGAATAAAATCTTAAAAAATAAAAAAATTTTAAAAGAACTGAGGGAGGCAGTGGGGACACAGGAGTAAAGGCAAGACCCCCAAGGGCCATCCCCCCCTATTATCATCTTTCCACCTTTGAGCTAATTTCAGTTAATTAGTTGATTTAATGAGTGTTTACTGAGCACGCACTATGTGACTCATGATGCTTGAAAATGCAGGGGGCCCTGGCTGGTAGCACAGTGGTTAAGGCGCCGGCTTGCGAACCCAAAGGTCGCAGGTTCGATTCCCCAGCCAGGGCACATAACCAGGTTGCAAACCAGGTCTCCAGTCAGGTCTGTGGCTGGAGGCAGGTGAAACACAACTGTACATTGATGC
Source organism: Noctilio leporinus (assembly GCA_004026585.1). Taxonomy (NCBI): domain Eukaryota; kingdom Metazoa; phylum Chordata; class Mammalia; order Chiroptera; family Noctilionidae; genus Noctilio; species Noctilio leporinus. Next base: position 255,628 of record PVIW01001595.1, on the reverse strand, counting down.
CTCTCTCCCTCTCTGCCTCTCTCCCTTCCCCTCTCTCTAAAAAATAATGAAATAAAATATTAAAAAAAAAATTAAAAAAAAAAGAAAATGCAGGGGCACTAATTCTTAATAAATGTTCAGAAAAGATCAAGAACCAGGTGCTTCCCAGCTGACTCTCATGCATGTTTATCTTCAGAACCTAAAGTCCTCAGGGGCCAGAGGACAAATGCACACATACCACTGCCACCGCCACCTTCTTGAGGGTGGGGACTGTAGAGAGTTTTTAAAGCATTTCCACCTTTGAGCTTGATTCCCTTCTTACTCTGACTCCTTAAATTATATCTATTGGGTTGGCATCCTTTTTGGGGACTGTTAGCAACGGATCACATTCCCAGCAGGGCCTTGGGACATGCTGTTGCCCATCAAGGTGGCTATGACAGATGCCTACATGTACAAGCACAGTGAGGTTGTCATGCCATCTTTAGGGATATTGGCTGCCAACCTAACTCTTTGCTCTCTATCCCTTTTTTGCCCTTAAACATCAAAGAAAAAAATCTGCTTCTAAAAGGAAGCCAACATGCCCCACCCTCAACTAAAGCTTCCAGACCTGCTGTAGGTTGGAGCTGCCAGAAAGAGTTTTAAATGAAGTTTAGAGTTTTGACTAATACCTCTGACTAGGTATGTTTATTACTGAAATAAAAATCATGTTTCTGACAACAAGTACCTGGAAAACCTTTAATTATCTACAAGTAACTAGGAAAGTCAGGGGACCTTCCCTAAGCATGCCCAATGGGCAGAAAAGAAAGAGCTTCACAGAATGGGCGTGAGCAGGTGATGTGAGAATATATTAAGCTGATTTCTCCTTGTACCCTCCAGAGTTCTCTCACAATGTAATAGTTGCCTAGTTTCTCCAGGATGTCAATATTCTGCTAGCCCAGCAGGTTGAAAGACGTATCAACACAGTGGCTGGCCAAGTTACCAAATAAAAGAAAATATGAGTATATGTGTGAGGGGTAAGGGAGGAGATAAGTTGCAATTAATTATCTGAGATTTGTCCATCAGCTTGGAATGGCCCAATTTGATGCAAATTGAATGGCTATGGGATGGCATGGATGAAGGATGCAAACCAGGACCATTAACCAACTATCACAACCATCTTAATTAAATATTATGTTGAAAACCAGTGGTGAATGGCAGGCTGTGGTATACTCAGGCCCATCTGAAAGTGTCCATGAGGATGGCTGAGAGCACTAAGAAATCAAAGGCTTCAGGTAAATGCATGTTATTCTCCCCAGAGCCAGGCGGGAAACACTCTCCTATTACAGCACTATATATAGTTCTTGTGTCTTCTGAAAATAAGAATATGTTTTTGTCCAGCGTGCTGGAGGTTTAATCTGGGACAAAGGACACTGTGATCACTTTCTGCTGGTAAATCAGGGGAGACCTACCAACTTCTCAGGGTGGTAACTGGAACCAATGAACTTACTCTTGCCTGACAGCTTTGTTCATAAACTTTTGTCAACCATAAACCTGGGCTGGGACCCCAAAAAGACCGGACTCAGCCATGGCATTTTTTAAAATTATCATTTGCAAAGTTATCATATTCATAATTTTAGAGAAATACCCTTTTAGTCTGTTGTGTTGAAAGCACAATTTTTATTCTTCTTTTATAAAATGTAATAGGCCATGAAATGTCTCTTTATCAGTTCAGTCCTTCTCTGCATGATGGGACTTCCCTTGAGCTGGACCCCATTCACTATTTTACCTAATACTTAATCCAAAGGCTGACAGGCATTCCTCCCTAAACCAGCAGAAGGGCTCACTGAAGGGGGTCTGCAAAACATTTCCCGTGGACATGGGGGAAAAAGCAGCAAGCCCTTACCCCAACCTCTACACATGTTCTATTGCTGAAACTACCTTTTACTATAGGTCTTTCCCAGGACAGTGCAATGGCCTGTAAGGGTGACATGTTCCTTCTCTGTGTGCTTTTCAGAGACATGCAGCATGCTGCACATCTTTAGTCAGTGTACCTCTACTCCCTAGCACCTTTTGGAAACCAGCCTAGAAAACGTCCAGTATCCATACAGGTTGCTGAGCAGAGAAGGCAGATTTGATGTCAAAAGAATGAACATATGGCATAGTTAGAAGATCCTGGAAGTTAGAAGAGGTTCCAGCCCTACTGCTGACTATAGAACAACGCTGGGCAGGCCCCCAATCTTGCTGCTCCTCAGTCTCCTTTCTGAGATCCCCCTTGAAGGATCTCATTGAAGAAAAGCTTCTCCATTCTTCTCCATTTCAGCCCATTGTTTCGGTCTTTCATAACACAGTTTGTATTATTGCATCTGTTTTTTACTTGCTTTATTTCTGTGCTCGCCACTAGAATATAAGCTCCCATATGAACCCCCATTGTATACCCAGCACCTGGTGCATTGTCAACACTAAGAATTCATTTAATGAGTGAATGAATAAGTGATATCAAATGCTCTAGTATTAATATTCTATGACTTTTCATCTGGCCAAAGAAAAAAATCAAAAATAAATAACAATTATATGAAAGAAGAATTAGCTTTCTTCCATAGTTCCCAGGGAGGGGAATGTGGAAATAAACGATTAAGTGAAAATCCCTGTTTACCAGCCACTCTTTCTTACAACACTTTATTTAGAGTCTTAGAGAACAATTTATTGTTTTATATATTTGTGTTTCTAAAATACCCTGGGTAATGGTGAGCACAGAAATCGGAAAGTCTTTATCTTTCTAATGCTTCCTTGTCTGTCTAGCGTTGCTCACGTAATCTGAAAATTCACTTTAATTAATATTTAGGTACATGACCTAGCTTACTAACCATGTCTTGGCTAGTTTCTCCAATTTTATCATGCATTTGTTCTTCAGAGGTTTTGCATGATTTCTTCCCAATCTAACTATTAACTCCAGGGGTTTTAAGAGCAAATTGAACCTAAAAGAGTAAAAAATAGTTAAAAATAGCTCTATATACTAGAGTACTTAATTTTTCTTGTGCTAGCAAAACCATCTGGGTAAAGCCACTATATTTGCCTGCCATTCACCACTGGTTTTCAATGTGATATTTAATTAAGATGGTTGTGGTAGTTGGTTAATGGTCCTGGTTTGCATCCTTCATCCATGACATCCCATAGCCATTTAATTTGCATCAAATTGGGCCATTCCAAGCTGATGGACAAATCTCAGATAATTAATTGCAACTTATCTCCTCCCTTACCCCTCACATATATACTCATATTTTCTTTTATTTGCTAACTTGGCCAGAGTTTCTATCTGCTCTTTTCTTATTTATTTTGCAAATAGCTAAGATGATGTATCTAGTGTCTAGGTTATCCTCTTGACACAGAAATGGGAAACCTGGTTTCCTTGAAATGTCTCCCCCAGAAAGATATAAATTTATTTCTCTGTGCTGACCTCCTGGCCAGAGCAAGTGTACCCATGCAATATCAGAGGTTCATGGCAAAAGATAAAATCCTGTTGGTTTTGTTTGGAGCTTTGCCTATGTGGTCAAACTGCCATCTTTCCCAGCTTATTTCCCATCATCCTTCACTCTTCCATTAGTCATGCAATCTTTGTGCTTTCCTGAAATATGCCTCCTAAATATTCATCCCTTAAGTTTGAACTCACCTGTGACCTTCATAGAACTGTCCTAAATTACCCCAATTGGAAGTAATTTGAACTCCTGTGGGACTTTTATTTCTCTTTTCTCTTTCTGCTTCATCTTATCGTTATTCACAAAATTTCTCCTATATTGGCAATAAATTATTTGTATGCAGAAATAATCTCTTCATTATCTTTATAGCCCACACAATAGTCACTATGATTGCTTAGTTGAAAAAATAAATGTCTCATTTGTGACATGGGACACCCATGATATATTTGAAGTTCAATACATTTTTAATTATAAATTATAAATAATGTTCTATCCTCCCTTCTGGATTCTAACACCACTAGGGAACTACAAATCTAGTTAATGAACTAGTGTATGACATAGGGAAAGTTTTTGGGCTCAGCGTACATTCTAGTGCACAGGGTTTAATCTACAGCCATTACAGGTTTATGGCAGGAATATTAATTCACACTAAGCTAAGTGATCAACTAAAGCTACAAATAGAGGGAATCAGCACCTCAAACTGGAAAAAGCTGTCACGCAGGGTATTGATAGAGACATCTTTACTAAGTTTGTGGCAGTAAAAAATTAACTATTTGGGGAAATGACAGCTTAGAGCCTCCTTTCATACATAGATAAATTCCATATGAATTACAAAAATAAATGTAGAAATCAAAGCAAGAAAAAAATAGGCAAATATGTATCATATTGCTGGATGGAGGATGACTTTTTAAACATAAAAGCAATGGGGAAAATATGGACAGTTTGTTTACATTGAATGTTTTTTATTTCTATATTTCAAAATAATGTAATTAGCAAAACTAAATACCAAACTAGAAAAAATGTGTACAAGAACAATATTCTTTTTTACATATTTTATTGATTATGCTGTTACAGTTGTTACAACAATATTCTTTTTTTTTCTTTTTAAATTTTATTGTTGTTGTATTACATCCATCCCCTTTTTGCTCCCCTCCGCCCCCCTCCCCACCCACCCATTCCCCGCAAAGTCAATCCCACCTGTTGTCCATGTCCATGGTTCCTTTATACTAGGTTTTTGTCTAAGCTGCTCCCCTTCCTTGCCTCTGCCTCCCCCCTCCCCCCAATCCCCTTCCCCCTGACCACTGAAGGTCTATTCACTGTATTTGTATCCGGTTCTGTTTTGCTTGTTGTTAGTTTTGTTCATTATTGTCCTGTAATGGGTGAGATCATATGGTATTTGTCCTTCACTGACTGGCTTAACAACAATATTCTTAATATATAAAGTACTACCAATCAGTAAGAAAAACACTATGTACATATTGAAGGACATAACAATCATTGCACAAAAAGTACATATTTCACTGAATAATAAACATGAGAAATATTTAACCTTGCTAATAATGAAATACAGGTCAAAATACTAATGAAATACTTTTCAGCAGCCATATTGTTTAAATAGCATTCTATACTGGCAAAGTATTTAGTAAGGAAAACACTCTCGTATGCTACTGGTAAGAATATAAAACCATTCTTTTCAGAAATCCAGCAATAGAGAGCAAGAGCCTTGGAAGGGCTCACATCCAGGCTGGGAACAGGTGCCTTTAACAACCCCAGGTGCGGCATCTGGAGCCTGTGCAGCAGAAGGGCAGGGAGGTGTGAGATGCCCTAGAAGCAGTACCCCATGGCCCCCAAATCCCTTGCCTAGTCTCGGTGGCTGGGGATGGCCCCAGCACTGCAGAACCACAGGACCCTCGGAGCATCTGAAGGGGAAATGACGCACAAAGTCTGTCCCAGAAGTATCAAGCCAATATCAATCTAATTAAAAGTTTGCACGGGCAATATTTTCAGAATAGACCTTGAATGTACGTGGGACACTCAGCGTAGACCTGCGTAAATGCACGCTTTTCTGGGTGTCTAAGAAGATGATTATGTCCAAGATGGCAATGTACCCCAATAAAGAGGAAGAAGTGTAAAGATTGGGGAAGTGGAGTCCAGCGGGGGCTCAACTAGAACTTGCAGCACAATGACGAAGAGCGTAGGTGGCCTTGTTCAAAATTCCAGCTCAGTCGGGAAATGCTTGTTGAATGTTCACCTTATCATTATCACTGCTACCTTTCCAGTTCTGGAGGGTGGGAAGGGGATGTGTGGGTGCCATGCAGAGGCCGAGAGCACTGCTGGGCTGCCACCCACTTGACTATAGTATTTTTTAGGTGATTTCCTTTTCCCACTCAAGTCTCCCACAGATGCAGTTTCTTGAAACCCATGAAGTTTTACTGGGGCTGCAGGAATCCAGATAAGCAATATGGGCCCCAGTCCTTTACTGAGACTTTGTTATGGAGTAATAATAGTTGTGCCTCCCCTCAAAATTCCTAGGTTAAAATCCTAGCCCTCAAGGTGATGGTATTAAGAGGCAGTGCCTCAGGGAGGAGGTAATTAGGTTACAAAGGTGGAGCCCTCATGAATGGGATTAGTACCCTTATAAAAAGAGACATGAGCCCTGGCTGGTGGCACAGTGGAAAGGTTGCTGGTTCGATTCCCCAGCCAGGGCACATAACCAGGTTGCAAGCCAGGTCTCCAGCCAGGTCCATAGCTGGAAGCAGGTGAAAAGCAACCACACATTGATGTGTTTCTCCCTCTCTGCCTCTCTCCCTTCGCTGCTTCTCTCCCTTCCCCTCTCTCTGAAAATAATAAATAAAATCTTAAAAAAAGAAGAGAGACATGAGAGTTTGCTCCTCCCTCAGTCTTCCACCCTGTGAGGCTACAACAAGAAAATGGCTATCTGCAAACCAGGAAGTGGACTCTCACAGAGACTAAGTCTATCATGCCTTTATCTTGGATCTCCCAGCCTCCAGACTATGAGAAATACAGGATTATTTTTTAAGTGACCCATCTGTGGTAGTTGATATAGCAGCCCAAACTGACAAGACAGAGCTACTTAGCTCTCTAGGGGCGGCAGCATTGGTGTGAGAACTGATGAGAAAATGCAGACATTTGCCAACCTCCTTCCCCATCAGAAACCCTGAGGTTCATGCCAGCTCATCCATGAGAGACTTTGCCAGGCCTTTATGGAGCCAACCAGAGGGCAGGTTGGAGAAGGGCATGGCCAGGTAAGGAAGGGCCATATATGCTACGCTGAGGTGATTAGGTTCCCACTGAAGGGGATGGGCAGCCACTGAAGAGTGGGTTTTTTTTTTTTTTGTTTTTTTGTTTGTTTTTTTAATTTTATTGTTGTTGTATTACATCCATCCCCTTTTTGCTCCCCTCTGTCCCCCTTCCCAACCACCCATTCCCCCCAAAGTCAATGCCACCTGTTGTCCATGTCCATGGTTGAAGAATGTTAATGTAATATTTGATTTGCAGAAACATTCTAGCTGCATGAGGCTCCTAGAGTATTTACACTAAAAGGGATCTTGCAAATGAATTATTTTGTCCAAATGCTCTTTTGGAAATGAAGTCAAGGAGGGTGGCAGGCACCACTCTGCTGCCCTCAGTGCCTCATTTGACCCATTTGTTAATCCTCTCTCTCATGAGTGTATTTGTTTGCTAGGGCTGACATAACAAAATACCACATACTGGGTGGCTTAAATAGCGGAAATTTATCTTCTCACAATTCTGGAGACTAGAAGTCCAAGATCAATATGTCAGCAGATTTGGTTTCTTCTGAGGCCTGTCTCCCTGGCTTGCAGATAGATGGCCATCTTCTCACTGCGTACTCACATGATCATCACTCTGTGTTGTTTATGTCCTAATATTCCTCTTCTTGTAAGGACATCAGTCATATTGAATTAGGGCCTATGCTCCATCTTAATAATTACTGCTTTGAAGGCCTTATCTCCAAATGCAGTCACATTCTGAGGTACTGAGTGTTAGGGCTTCAGCATACAGTGTGAGGGATGAAGGGGATACAACTCAGCCATGAATGAGAAGAAAGCGTATTCATAGTACACAGGGGAAGAAATGGTATGACAGACATCTGGTTGTTAAAGGATAAATTCGCAGCAGAAATAGGGAGAAAGGGAAATCCAGGCAGAGAGAATAAATGAGAACTGACCCTACTGGCATGTCAATCATGATGAAGTCCCTTGGGTCATAGAACCCACTTCAGGAGCAAAGTCTCATGTCTACACTGATGCTCACCCACTGTACCCCTGCCCAGGCCCACAGCATACAAGTTGCCAGATCCCTGTCCAATGGATCACCTCTAGCTTATTATTGATACATCCCCACATAGTAAGTGGAAACCAGGGAGAAGGACCTCTTCCAGATCACTGAAGAATGATAAGATTTCTCATCATCTTAGCACTGATACTAGCACTAAATTAACACTTGCCACTGTCCCCATGGTAGAATACTATGCAGTCATTATATTATGATAATCTCAATAACAATGGGGAGAGGCTCATGATATAGTTGTAAGTGAAGAAGCAAGATGCAAAGTTGCATTATAACTTTCATGCTATTTAAAAAAAAAAAAAGATGAACGACCTTTCAAGAAGATGCCAATTACAATGGTCTATGAGATCAATGGGGCTGAGGTATCTTGCTTTCCAAATTTTCTATATAATTATGTAATAAAATACATTTAATGAAGTTTTAAACCTAGAACCACAATAAAGTCCCCCTTTTTTTTTTTTTTTACATACCTTTTGTTGCCTAGTACAGTGTAATAAAATACCCTGGGTGCTTTAGTCTTTAATGAAATTCACTACCAAGACAAAACATGTCCTACATTCCATAATTATTAGTTTCAAAATAAGCAGTTGTCTAGTTTTTAAAAGTAGAACTTAAGGCAAGTGTCATAATATGTATATATATTCACCTATTTACAAAATACTCTTGTTTTCTATTTGAAAAATAGAAACAAGCACATAGAAAAAAAGAAAATCACATAATCGGACTCTCCTTACATTTTGGTGACTTACTTTTCTATGAATAATTGTTGAATGGGATCAAATACTTTATAACTCACTTTTAACTTATCAATAAATCATAGACTTTCCCCATCTATCCATTATTCTAACAAATGATTTTTATGACTGCCTACTATACCACTTTACAGCTAGCTATAGCTTACTTTACCTAACCAACTTCCTTTTGATGGCAATGTAGATGGGTTTTTCTACTTTCATTCATAAGTTAGAATGCAATGAACTGTAATGATAGATCAAAGCATATGTCCATGATTATTTCAATAGAATAAGTTCCTATCGGTGAAAGTATTGAGTTTAGCACATTTAAGTAGTATGATATACACTGCCTAATTACCTTTCAGAAATGTACTGAGTTACCCTCTCAGGGTGCCTACTCTTCTCCCCTGTAATGGATATCCTCATATCTAAAAATCTTTTCCAATTTGGATAGGGGCAAAATAGTATTTCAGTATTTTATGTCAAAGGCTTTTTGAATGTCTAAATACTTTGTTCACTGGTTTGCATATGTTCATTCAAATATTTGCCTCCTCAAAAAGCACATTTTTCCAAATTTCATACTTGTTTGTTTAGTGTCTATTACATGCAAAACCCTGTACTAAGTATATTTTCACAATGGGTTATATGTATTTGATGCTTTCTGACCATGTACTTTATCTTTGATTCTACCATATTGCCAGGAGTTAAAGTGAAACTGACTTGCCAGCACATTAATTCCCATGGTCACCACTGGAACTTCCTAGCAGATGTATGTTGCTAATCTACCAGTTATCTGGGAACCATTAGGAAATTCAAGGTTCATATTTTAGCCAGTGGTTCCAGAAACAGCTAGGTGGATGCCATATGTTCAAATAGTTTATCTACATCTAAGTTGTCATTTTGTTCTGGAATATTTTTGGCATGTCTCACCATTTGACATACACCATCTTCTTTGGCAGCTGCCAAAAGTAATTAAAGTGTTCAGCTTCTTGTCTGAGGCACCATTGCTGAAGTATCTCAGAGACATTAGATAATAATCATGTGTGGGAAAATGCCACTGAAAGGAAGGAGAATTAAATTTAAGGTGAAAAGTAGTAACAATAGTATGGAATCTTTCTAAAGTTCAGTGTTATCTTCATTTACTAGTCAGGAACCAATGGATTTAATTCAGTAATGGGAAAGTCTCTTCAGTGTTCAGAGCACAGATTAATCAGGTTCTTTCAGGAAAATGAAGCTCATGCTAAATGGTTCAATGGAGATGAGTAAATACAAGGAACTAGTTATGAAGGTGTTGGAAAAGTTGAGAGGTTAAACAAAGGGCAATGAGATAGCTCAGATTCACAATAGCAGGAAGTTGCTACACCATATGATCAAAACCCAGAAGTCAGTGCCAGGAAGCAGAAACTGGAACTCAAGATACCCTTGAAGCAGAGAAATCAGAGATGAAATCCTGGCTTTTCCCCTTCTTTTTTTCTTCCAATCTCTCTCCTAGGCTCCTCATTGGTGAAAGATAAACAGAAGCCAGTTGACTAGGAAGATTGAGAAATGCAGTCTACAGGCCCTGCTGAGTGGAGACAGGAGATATGGGGTCTCAGATCAAATAAGCAAATGAGTGGCACAATGTACCAGTAAAGACTTAAAATTTTGCCTTGAAAGCCCTGGCTGGTAGCACAGTGGATAGGTGCTGGCCTGCGAACCCAAAGGTTGCTGGTTTGATTCCCAGCCAGGGCACATAACCAGGTTGCAAGCCAGGTCTCCAGCCAGGTCTGTAGCTGGAGACAGGTGAAAGGCAACCATACATTGATATTTTTCTTCCTCTCTGCCTCTCTCCCTTCCCCTCTGTCTAAAAATAATAAATAAATCTTTTTAAAAAGGGGTTGTTTTGTTTGTTTGTTTGTTTGTTTTTTGCCATCAAGAGAGTACTTCTCTGTTAATGGAAAAGCCCAGTTCCTCTGTCTCTTCAGATGTTCACATTTCTTGCCATGAAACTCCAGTCTCTACATGAATAGGTCCCCTACAACAGTTCCAGACCCATTTGCACGTCCCACTATTAATCTGTTTGCATCTTGGCCAATGGTACTCACATTTCATCATCTGTGTCCATGGAGGCTGATACAGACTTTGACCAGCTTTGAACTCTATTCACCTCAAAGACTCTGGACTTTGGGCCCCTATCCAGACTTCTGACTTTTGCCCAACCCCACGGATTGGTCTGCACTTCCAAATTCCAGTTTTCTTTCCCAAAATCAATGGAACCATAAATAGAAACTTAAATATATTGAAGTTATAAGGGTAACTAATATTATAACTAAAGAAATCATATATAGCTATCAAATATTGGGAGGAGCAGGAGGGAATGTGGGATGGTCCAAGCTAAACCCTCATCTGATGCTGGAAGATAATAGATAACATTTAAAGCTGAGGAATCAAGATGAAGTTTATGAGCATATAAATTAAGAGACTTGGAAATAACCAACACAGTTGAAAACAGAACCAAAAAGAAATAAGATGGCTGCCTTTGTGCAGTGGGGCTGCAGGGCAAAACAAGAGCCCATTGCTTTTCATGATAAATGCTTCTATATGCTTTGACTATTTTTTGACCATCATAGATTTGTACTTAGATTTTGCACTTGATGTTCCCTCTACTTGAAATACTCTTTCCCCATGGTTGACACTCTCATTTTCTTCAAGCCTTCCCTGAGTCCTTTTACCCATTCTGTGCTTTATTTCTCTCCATACCACTTATCACTTGTTAATATTCAATATGATTTCTCTGTCCTTTTCTGTCTGCCCCAATTACAATGTAATTGCCAGAAGGAAAGGGGCCTTGTTTTGTTTATTGGTAAATACCAGCACCTGGAACAGTAGCCAACACTGTTGACTGACTATATGAACAAGTCGTGTGTGTGTGTGTGTTAGGTGAAAATAAATTTCTAATGACCAATAATTGTTTAAAAATATTTCTTTTTTGCTTTGGTTTTCTTATGTTTCACACTGAGTTAGTTCCTGGAAGCTTAATTGTGCCTAAAGTTTTCCAAGTGGGTTACTCTTTTGTACACTTTGTCCTTCAAAGATTCCTTAAAGTTCAGCCTAATGAAGCATCAGGCTGCCCAGGCACAGAGATCTGACATCACTGGAAAAAGGAAAGAAGTTCCCTGGTAGAACACTTCCTTACCCAAAAAGATACAGGTCCCATAAGGTGTACCCCCAAAAAAGAACTTTTAAAATGAGGCCACAACTCCACTGAGGAAGGATATAACCAGAATAACAAAATGTCTTAACAAGTGGTAGATTTTGTTTGGTTTTTTAAAATAAAACTTTCAAGGCCCTGGCTGGTGGCACAGTGAATAAGGCACTGGCCTGCTAACCCAAAGGTCTCCGGTTCGATTCCCAGCCAGGGCATATAACCAAGTTGCAAGCCAGGTCTCCAGCCAGGTCTGTAGCTGGAGGTAGGTGAAAGGCAACCATACATTGATGTCTCTCTCCCTCTCTGCCTCTCTCCCTTCCCCTCTCTCTGAAAATGATAGATAAAATCTTTTTAAATTTTTAATTTAAGTTAAAAGTCAAACTTTCTGTTACTTAAATCTAAAAAGCTAAAGAAGTAAAGGTTAGACAGCCTTGTTAACATACAGGTCTTTTAGATAAGAAAGCCTAAAAACTGCATCTTCCAAGGACCTTAAATTTATTATAGTCAATGTGCTCTTATTCAATTTCTCACAAAGGAATCCACAGATACTGACAGTATTAAAAACATCCACTCTCTTCAGTTCCTCAAAGGACTTCACTTTTGACTTTCCTGGTGAGTCCTCCCACCAATACAGTGATTCAGTACTGTGTTGTTCAATACAACACAATCAAGTAGTTAAGACCCAGAATAGAGATTAAGACACACCAGTCTGGGTTCAAGACCAAGCCCACCATTTTCTATGACTTTTGGAAGGACTTCCTGTTTCTGAGGACTGGCCTCTTCAAGCCTGAATTTCCTCATCTCTGTTGCAGAAATAGTGGAAACTACTCCAAAGGGTTATAAGAATTAGATGTTATTACATAGGCATGTAAAATGTTTGCCACAGTGTCTACAGCCATAGTAAGTATTCAATAAGAAATGGATATTTTTCCAAATGATTTCAGTCATCTGTTGAATCTAATGAACAAACTGAACTAACAAGCAAAATGGGGACAGACTCATAGATCTTGCAAATGACAGTGGGGAGTGGGGAAGTGTTAGGGGGAGGAGGATTGAGCTAAAAGATAAAAAGGACTCATGGGCATGGACAACAGTGTGGTAATTGCTGGGGGAAGGGAGTTATAAGGTGACTAAGTGGTAATGGGAAAAAGTACAATAAAGATGAAATATTTACAAGGAAATGGGTATTTTTATGATTGTCACATTTATTAAGTAGCTATGACATTTTGTAAAGTTAGGAAATATCTTTCAAAAACAAATACATATTAGAGTCTAACTTTGATGTCATACCCATCGCCTCCCCAATACATTCCTTCTAATTGCCAGTTCTTTTTTTTTTTTTTTTAAGATTTTTTATTTATTATTTCCAGAGAGAGAGGAAGGGAGAGAGGCAGAGAGGGAGAGAAACATCAGTGTATGGTTGCCTTTCACCTGCCCCCAGCTACAGGCCTGGCTGGAGACCTGGCTTGCAACCTGGTTATGTGCCCTGGCTGGAAATCGAACCAGCGACCTTTGGGTTTGCAGGCCAGTGCCTTATCCACTGTGCTACCAGCCAGGATATAATTGCCAGTTCTTAGAATCCTTGGAGTAAACATGTTTAAGCTTTCATTGCATGTCTCTTCAAGAATAGAAAGTATAACCTTACCTTTGACTTAAATAACTTTGCCCAGTTTTAGTAGGCTTGTGCTTTGTTAGAAAAATAAGCACTATTTTCTTTGCCAGTTCTTAGGTTGTACCCCCTAAAATTTCATACTTTATGATGATCAACAGATCTCTATTTACATATTGACATTTTTTGATAGAAGTTAGACTTTAACATGACCAACAACTATGAATCTGTTTGTATTTCATCAGGCAGGCCAAACATTACTTAGGAGCTTGACTAGATCAGAAATTTCTAAAAATTAAAGGCTTTCTCTTTGCAGAGGTGAACATATCAGGTTCCAGCCAAGTCACTGAATATACAGAGATCCATGTGCTCTGAAATCAAAGTTGCCAGACAAAAGTAAGACTGCCCAGTTAAATCTGAACTTCCAGTAAACAATAAATAACTTTTAGTATAAGTGTATCCTAAATACTGCATCATTATCTGAAACTCAAATATTAACAGGCATCCTACATTTTTATTTGGTGAATCTACCCAGAATATAGAAATAACTACTAACACCCATCCCCCATTCTTCATCCCCCATTGTGCTATCTTCTCCATGAAATTTTGAGTTTCTTGAAGTAGGCCCTGCATTTTAATCTTTGAGGATTTAGCAAGGGTCATGCTGTCAGAGTGTGGCACCAGAGTGGCTGCCATGAGCCCAGCAGCAGCTTGACCCCAGTTTCTAATCGTGGGATTTGTTCTGCCTCCCAGAATCCCTGTGGACAGAACAAAGAAAGGCAGGTGATCTAAACTGTACAAACATACACTTCAAATGTGATAATAAACCGCACTGGTCTACAGTGCTGGAGACTCAATGAGGAATAGAAGGTTTGGATGAAAATGGAGACGGGGCCAAGGATGCTTAGTTCTAATTCATTGTTGCCAGTCAGAAGTACCCATTCTCCACTTGGCCAGATAACCCAGCTTTTCAAGTGAAGCCAGAAATCCATGTGTTTATGTGAAATCTCCCAGCTTTTAATAATAGACCACTAATTCAAAAATCATTTGTTAATATTCTATAGCCGAGTATCTGCAGGCTGGATTTGGCCCCCAGCTCTCTGTTCATATCTCTGTGCTTTATAATGCAAATTTTCTGTTTCTGCAGAATTGTGGATCAGTTTATTTTGATTAAAGTTATTGCCATACTAAATAAGTAACTTAGGGCATCACACCTCTTTAGTGGCTGTGTACATAACCTGGTTTTAAAATAGGGCTGAAGAACTCAAGGACAAAGGAACAACCATTCCATTTTTTAAATAGCACATTTCACTCTCAGTGTTGACTGGTCTTCCCACTTACTCATGTCACTGGTTACATAAAGACAATGAGGGAGGGGCAAGAACATGGATGGTGCAATGCAAACCATTCCAACTCCTGCAAAGCCAACCCAGAGAGTACAATCTTTGGATATCAGGAAATCATCTATGTGACACCTAGTTCATAAAGTTTTATTACTTCATTATCTATTTTCTAATTGGAAGCACACTTTTTATAGTGTCTTTGATTTCCGATGATTACCTTACCAATTCTATTGTGGGTTTTTTTGTTTGTTTGTTTGTTTTTTGTTTTGTTTTTGTTTTTTTGTCTGTTGACTCTCCCTCATAGAGTATTCCTTTCTAACGGGTTTGTGTTTTTTAATGTGAACATACTTTCAACAAAGGTTTTTTTCTTTGGCTGGCAAGGGGCATTGCCTAAAGAAATCCCATGTATCATATTATCAAAGTGTTGCTAAAGAGAAACTTGGTATTTATCTCTAGATAAATCTCACTGAGTTGTTACCTTTTTTATCTTCTCTTTTGGTTGGAAGATTCTGGGACTATTGGGGTAAATATAAACTCGAACTCCACCCACACAAGTCGTGAACCCAGGCCTCTGATTTCTCAACAGCAGAGAAATGTTTTGGATCACTTCCCTAGATGAATAAATAAATTCTTTCTAGTCTCATTTCACTAAAGGTGCAGCTCTGTAGGCATACTGTCTCTACAGAGGGGTCTCAGGGCTAGCTTCCTATCTTACAAGAGTCCAAGGCCACACCTTGGTCCTCAGATGAACATGAATATTAAATTCCCAGCCACTAGTCCCTACCATCTATGAGGGGGACCCAAAAAATGGAATTGATTTAGTTAAAAAATTGTGTATTTATTCTTACATATTTAAGCTTCAGTTACCCTCAAACTACTCTCCATTACACCCATCAAGACATTTTTTCCACTGTTCAAAACAGTTTTTGAACTTGTCAGTGTTGATGTCTCTTAGTACTTCTACTGTTCTTTTGTTTCACATCTTTCACATCGGTAAAACATTCCCCTTTGGGGACATCTTTCATCAGAGAAACAAAACAAAAGTCAGAGCAAGATCAGGTGAATAGGGAGGGTAGGGCAGAGGGGTCATGCCATTTTTGGTCGAAAACTGCTGAACACGCAGTGTGGTGTGAGCAGGTGCGCTTGTTAATCATTCATCAAGAAATGGGCAAATGGGTTGAGTCATAAAAAAATAAATAAATAAAGAGTCAGTGAAGCCAAATGCAGCCTCTCTCAACACCACCAAGTGGTGCACTGATGCAAATGGGTTCCTAGGACCCTCACCTAGTGGAGGAAACCTGCGCTTAAAGGGGCCTGGCCTCCAGATGATAATTCTGTTTTATCGTGTGTGCGTGTGTGCGTGTGTGTGTGTGTGTGTCCCTCATATTTCCATCCCAGTATCTTCCTGAGCCATTGCGACATCAGATCATAAAGTTACACATCTGATTTAACATGCCTTCATTGTTTTGGCTCCCAGAAAATTATCTTTCTTTAATTTGAGCTCCACTATTGCAGTTACATTTTTTGTTGCAATATTTTCTCCTGCAATTATATGTTCTTAGAGTAAAGAAGATAATATGGGGTACCTCAGGAAATCATGTTACCAGAACCCAAGGAAAATATTTTATAAATATTCCTAATAAATAGAAAGCATACATTATCTTGACAAAATTCTTATCAGAAAGTGGTATTTCCATTTCCCAACTCACTTTGGTTCATTTTCCAGACAAAAATTCCTTTGTGAAGTAGTGGATCCAAAATTGAGCACAAGTTGTATAAACAATTCTATAAACTGCCTTTTCGTATATAGTTTTTGTCTTGAAACCTTAGATAATTATCATGTCCTATATCATCAAATATTCATTTAAAAACTAATTTTTAGGACTTGTATATTATTTCACTGCATTATGATCATGTATTTAAAATTACTCTAAATTGAACATGGAAATATTTTCCAATGTTTTATATAAATAATCCCATGACAATTATCATATTTAAATATTTATCCACATTTTTTATTAATTCCTTAAGATATATTCATACAAATGTCTTCATAAGGGAGTTGTATTGGCTCATATAAGTCAACATACTACATGGGGAATAATTGTTTAAATTGTATGCCTGCCAAGAACCTAACTGGCTAATGTACTAGCAGGAAGAGGATGATTAGCAACTACCCTTCAGCAAGTCACAATTTCATAAGATTCCTGTGTGTTTTATTATAGTTGTCCCTTGAGTGAAAGTCATTGAAAGCCAATGATAATGAAAACCATATACATTTCACAAGTGTAATTAAATTTCACAAGCTTTGCATATCCCACAAGAAAGCCAGATTCAGTTTAGTTCTTTCAGTGTTGTTTTTCAATGACTTTCATTTTCTTCCCCATGTTTCCATATGCCATCCATTTGTAAGACTCAAATCAAGTACCTTTTCTTTCAGGACCCCACCTGACCAGGAGAAAAATATGGCAAATCTCTGGTACATTTTTTCTGGTTGTATTAAGTAACCATTGACATACATCACTGTACAAGTTTAAGGTGTGTAGCATGATAGTTGGATTTACATTTATTGTAAAACGATTACCACAATAGGTTTAGTTAACATCCATCATCTCATATAGATACAATAAAAAGAAAAAAGGAATTTTTCTTTGTGTTGAGAACCCTTAGGATCTACTCTCTAAACTTCCCTATATAGCAGCGCTTACTATAGTCATCATTTTGTACATTGCATCCCTAGTAATTTTTTATCTTATAACTGGAAGTTTGTACCTTTTGACCACTTTCCTCTGGTTCCCCTTCCTCCCATTCCTCTATCCCTGGTAACTACAAATCTGATGTCTTTTTCTACAAGAGTTTGATGTTTTTGTGTTTTTGTTTTGTTTTTAGATGTCACATGTAACTGAGAATTTTCTTCTTCTGTCTGACTTACTTCATTAAACATAATGCCTTCAAGGTCCATCCATGTTGCCACAAATGGTAAGATTTACCCTTTTTATGGCTATACAATATTTCATTGTATATACTATATATAATACAACTTATTTATCCATTCATCCATCAATAAACACTTAGGTTGTTTCATATCTTGGCTATTGGAAATAATGCGGCCATGAACACAAGGGGGACAAGACCTTTTTGAATTAGTGTTTTGTTTTGTTTTGTTTTAAGATTTTATTATTTCCAGAGAGAGAGGAAGGGAGAGAGGCAGAGAGGGAAAGAGACATCAATGTATGGTTGCGTTTCACCTGCCTCCAGCCACAGACCTGACTGGAGACCTGATTTGCAACCTGGTTATGTGCCCTGGCTGGGGAATCGAACCTGAGACTTTTGGGTTTGCAGGCCGGCACCTTAACCACTGTGCTACCAGCCAGGGCCTGAATTAGTGTTTTTATTGAGGACAGACTCTTTGATTCATCTTCACATCCCCAAATAACATAGAATTCCAACTCTGTCTAAAGCATAGAAAAGACTCAATAAACAATTCGCGTGAATTGTAATGCACATATGGTAACAAAGCTACCTATGTACAATTTCATTAACTTACCAAAAGTATATACTTTTACTATTAAAAGGTGAAAAACTAGTTTTTACTCAACTATATTGAAGAAGTTTGTCTCTCAGAATATAAATACTGCCTTGATGAAAGCTACCTAATATTAGATTTATAGGCATCAAAACCTAAATAAATCAGTATGATTCAAGCAAAAATAAAGTTAAACTCAAAAGTTCAATTAACATTGTAACTAATTTTATCTACATGATGGCTGACAGTAAGCCTAATTCTAATGCCAAATAGTCAAGTTAAATAATTTTTTTTCCTTTCGGAATCCCTTTTTTTTTGAAATGTTAGTAATAACTCTTAACTATTAGACAAATGACTCTTGACTACTAAATGACTATTTTGTATTTTTCCTTTTAACAATAGGTTTATAATTGACTAATAGATATGTAATAAAGCGAATAAAGTAACATTTTAACAACTTTATTATTTAAACCAGAGGTTAGCAAACTTTTATGTGAAGACTCAGATAGTAAGAACTTTAGGCTTTGAAATCTCTACTGGAACTTCTCAAGTCTGCTGTTATAGTGCAAAAGTAGCCAGAAACAACAAGAATTAATACGTATAGCTGTGTTCCAATAACACTTCATTTACAAAATCAGGCAAACAACTGGCTTTGGTCCATGGTTTGCCAACCCCTGATTGAATGGTGAGTACATGGTTTTTGCTATACAATGCTTTCAAATTTTCTAGGTGTTTTAAAGCTTTCATTAAAAAATGTTAGAAAATATCTATGAATAATCCAAAGGATTTAAGTATTATTCAACTATCTAAATATTAAAAACTTATGAAGTGTTCCCAAGTTATTTTTTAATCTATGCTATTTGATACAGCCTTCAAATGATAATATTTTGATATCAAATTTTCTGAAATGCCTGTAAGTTTAAACATTAAAATCACCCTGAATAGAAATGATTGAGCTAAAATGATTAACTTGGCAACAGCAAGAAGAAAAATTTCCTCCCTGCTTTTCTTCCCCTTAGCCTCACAGTGACTTTCCACTTAATTTGTGACATTTTCTTTCCTGTCCAGGAAGGGGAGGTAGATGTTTCTATGGCACTGTTATTTTGTATAGTATAGGTGCCTTTGTTCAGATTTTTTAAAGCTGACATTATTTAAAGCTGATATTATCTAAAGTGGACAGCAGTAACTTTTCAAGTTATGTTATTTCCCTTATAATATTTCCATCTAAATGATGCTTAATGTAATTTGATTTTTTTTTCTTTACAAAGTAGTTTTTTTCAACTCCATTTCCGGCAGTTGTGAAACAGGTTACTTTAAAGCATTAAAAGGAGCCCTGGTGGTGTGGCTCAATGTATTGAATGCTGACCTATGAACCAAAGGGTGGCTGGTTCAATTCCCAGTCAAGGTGTATGCCTGGGTTGTGGGCCAGATCCCCCGCTGAGGGTATGTGAGAGACAACCACACATTGATGTTTCTCTTTCTCTCTTTCTTCCCCACCGCCCCCCCCCTTGCCCTCTATCTGGGAATAAATACATAAAATCTTTTTTTAAATAAAACATTAAAAGGAATCTAAAATTATCAGTATTTATATCAGCCCGCTGAACAGAACAAGATGACAATCAGACCATAAGATACCATTTAGGATTTGTGTAACCTGCCTGAATTACAGCAGAAAAAACAATTCTGCTTCATAGTCACTAGCCTAATTCCCAACTCAACCCTGACATTAGGATGCAATCATAGTGTCTTTGTCCCTAACAGAGTTTTCTTCGGGCCTATGAAGTTTTTCTGGCTTTAAGGCTATCCTTTTTCCATAGGAATAAAAAATGAGAGCAGGGGGAAAAGACAGTCTGTTATAGAATCAAACTAGCTATCACAATCATAAGTAGTGCTTCTTTTGTGACTGCCAGCCCTTCTGGATGCGGGATGCTGCCTGCCTGGCTGCCAATGTTGAGGGTCTTGGCTGGCCTTCCTGCCCTCAGCCATTTTATGGAGACCTTTGATGTAAGACCCAGTGGATCTCCCCAGATGACCTGACCTTCTTCCTGCACTGAAGTCACCTGCACTAAGCACCCATAGTTTCCTTCTGTGTCCTGGAGAGTCAGCATTCTAAGTGAAGAAACAGCCTGAGAGAAGTTAGATTACTACACTGTCTTCCCTCCTGCTGGGGTAGATCCACACTTCTGACCTCTTCTGTTTCTGTCCCATCACCATCATTGCGTGACAAGATAGCTTTACTGCAAATGCCTACTTTGTGAAATAATCGAACAGCACAAACTCTGAAGTCAAGTAGATCAGGTGTCAGCTCTCACAGCCATCACAAGCCATGGATTTGGGTCATTATTTAACCCTGCTGCGGTAGGCTGATAATGGCTCCTAAGGCATGTTCATATCCTAATACCTGGGACCTGGGAATGGTACTGCATAGGGTCAGATTTTTGCAGGTGTGATTAATTCATGATCATGAAATGAAAAGGTTAGTCCTGTGGGCCCTAAATGCCAACACAACTGTCCTTTGAAGAGAGGGACAGAGGGAAAATAGATGCCACACACACAGTGAAGGAAGTAACACGAAAATGGAGGTGGAGATTGAAGTGATACAGCCACAAGTTAGAAATGAAACAGCCACCAAAAGCTGGAAGAGGCAAGGAATGGATGCTTCCAAGGAGCCTCTGAAAGGAATGGGCCCTTGGCTGACATTTTCTTGCAGGCTTTTGGCCTCCAGAACTGAGAATTAATCATTATTATTTTTATTTATTTATTTATTTATTTTTATTATTGCCAGAGAGAGAGGAAGGGAAAGAGGCAGAGAGGGAGAGCGACATCAGTGTATGGCTGCCTTTTACCTGCCTCCAGCTACAGACCTGGCTGAAGACCTGGCTTACAACCTGGTTATGTGCCCTGGCTGGGGAATTGGACGAGTGACCGACCGGTGCCTTATCCACTGTACTACCAGCCAGGGTCATTGCTATTTTTAGCCACCAATTTTGTGATAACTTGTTACAGCAGCCACAAGAAATTAATACACCTGCTAGGCCTAAGTTTTCTCATCTGTTAAAGAGGAATAATAATGTATGCCTTGCTGGGCTGTTCTAATAACAAAAATTAACAAATGAAAAATGTGAACTCAGTCTCTGGCACATAGTAGGCATATGGTACATAGCAGCTATTGTTTCTATTATAATATCTTTATTCTTTTTTAATATGGATAAAGAGTATAGGCAGTTATTCTAAACCTATCACCACTGTTTTAAAAATCAGGCAAATCAAATAGCCAGTAGCATCAATCTTTGTATAGGAAGAACTGTATATTTATTGTTTGTATCAAAATACTTTCATCACAAACTATTTTCTAGCCCTGGCTGGTAGCACAGTGGATAAGGCACCCACCTGCGAACCCAAAGGTCGCAGGTTCGATTCCCTAGCCAGGGCACATAACCAGGTTGCAAACCAGGTCTCCAGTCAGGTCTGTGGTTGGAGGCAGGTGAAACGCAACTGTACATTGATGTCTCTCTCCCTCTCTGCCTCTCTCCCTTCCCCTTTCTAAAAATAATGAAATAAAATCTTAAAAAAAAAAACACAATAAAACTGTATTAAAAAAAAAAAAAACTTTTCTATACTGTAGATACATTATGAAGTACCAGATCTGTTCATACTAATAATTAATTAAGCCATGTTGCATTTTTCAAGTATTTAATTTTACATTTTGCCATAAATTACATGTTGAAAATGAAAAATAAACATTTCCAGCTGTATTGAGAACAATGAATTAAATTCAAACTGCTGAGTTCTGAAAAAATTGCAGGTCTTTTAAATATGCTACTATTTTTTAACCCAGAGTTAACTCTAGCTTATTCAAAACTTGAACTGGGATATATTTAAGGGAGAGAGAGAGTTTTGGGGTTTTTTTGTTTGTTTGTTTTAATTTTTTATTTATTATTTTTAGAGAGAGGGGTAAGGAGAGAGGGAGAGAGACATCAATGTATGGTTGCCTTTCACCTGCCTCCAGCTATGGATCTGGCTGGAGAGGAGACCTGGCTTGCAATCTGATTATGTGCCCTGGCTGGGGAATCAAATCAGTGACCTTTGGGTTTGCAGACTGGCGCCTTATCCACTGTACCACCAGCCAGGACTAAGGGAGAGTGAGAGTTTTATGTGATGAAAGATTGCCTCCCCAAACACAGAACTATAGTATGTAGGGGATAATCATTCATTTAACCATTGATTTTTAAGGCACTGTGCCAAGCATTGGAGGATGAAGTCTACCCTAGAGAGACTAACAGACAGTGAAGGATATAGAAATATATACAAATAGATTAAAATTTAGAATAATAGTGAAGCTACTAAATGGTAGACACTATATAATCCTTTACACATGTTATCTCGTTCAATCCTCTTAACAACCCTATGAAGTGGGGATTTGGCACGGTTAACTTCCTAAAGGTCACATAGCTACTTTAGGAAGATTCTAATATTTTTAATTTATTTATTCACAGAGAGAGGGGAAAGGGTGGGGAGAGAGGAAGCGAAACATCAACGTGAGAGAGAAACAGCAACTGGTTGTCTTTCCCATGCACCCAGACCAGGGATGAGGCCCACAACCCAGGCATGTGCCCTGACCAGGAACTGAACCAGTGATCTTTCACTCTGTGGGATGATGCCCAACCAATGAAGGGCAAAAGGAGTCTAATTCTTGAACCATCTCTCTGAACCACTACTGCAGAGGCATAAACTGCATAATATGAGATTTCATCCTACAAATATAGTTCAGCTGGATCAAGGACGAATGAGAGTTAGAAGGCCTTTGTTTTTCAAGATGGAGAAAAGGTCAAAAGGCTCTCCAGAAGGAGAAAAGAGTCTGTGCAAAGGTAATGTATCAACATGAGCTATATATTCAGAGTGGCTGGAATGTCAGTGAGGCCTGGTGGTCAGGAATAGCGTGCTGCACATAAAGAACATCAAATGATATAAAGGCTCTGGGGAGAGGCAGAATCAGATTTGCATTTTAGAAGGATGTCTGAGGATACTTGTGGAAGATGGGCTAAGAAGTAAAGCCTGGAGACAGGGACTTCTTGTCCAACATAAGAATTAGAGCATCACCCACTTACCAATTCCCACTGGGATAACCTAGCAAATACAGAAGACATTGTATACGCCTGCTGGAAATCAGGAAAGGGAGCCATCCACATATCAGAAGGCATTGTAGCAGACGAGATGCCTGATCCCATTGGTTAGTCAGACTCATCTAAAAAATGTCTGAAAAAAATTGAAGCTCAGCTGAATCCCCAAACACACACATTACATTAATAGTAGACAAAATAGAAATCAATAGAAAAAAAATTAGAGAAAAAGAAGTATCCTGGCCAGGTGTCTCAGTTGGTTGAAGCATTGTGATATACATCAAAAGGTTTAAGGTTTGATTCCCCATCAGGGTACATACTGAAGTTAAGGGTTCAATCCCTGGTTGGGGCACTTACGGGAGGCAATCAATCAATGTTTCTCATATTTTTCACATTGCTGTCTCTCTCTGTCTCTCTGTCTCTGTCTCTGTCTCTTCCTCTGTCTTTGAAATCAATAATCATATACTTAGGTGAGGATTTTTTTTAATGGAAAGAAAAGAAAAAGGGGTGATGTTAGACTTCCAGTGAAGATGGAGGCATAGGTAGACAGACTTCACCTTCTTGTGCAACCATAGAAAGAATTACAACTAGATCTCAAAAGCAAATAACAAGCAGACCATTAGAAAATTGAGTTATATAGAAGTCTGACAACTAAGGATTTAAAGAAGCCACATTCATCCAAACAGGTAAGAGGGATAGAGTCATGTGGATGGAGCAAAGAGGCAGTGTGGCCAAACAAGGAGCAGTGATGATGGAACAGAATGTCTCACATTCACATGTGGTGGATAAAAATCAGGAGGGATACCCTGGGAGTGAGTGAACCCAGCCCCAGGCCAGAACACACAGCCCATGGTTCCAGAACCAGGAAAATAAATTCCCATAACCTCTAGCTATAAAAACCAGTGGGGGTTGGGGTGGCAGAAGAAGCTGCCAGATTTTCACTGCTTAAAGAGCCTCTTTGCATGGTCATAGAACATATGTGAACTTGAGGGCAGCAACTGGAAGGGTGCCAATTGCGTACAGGAAGTGGGTGAAGTGGGTGAAGAGACTATAAAGGGGGCAAGTGCCAGAATCCAGGCAGCGGCATTATCCCATCTCAGAGCCCCTCACCACAAACAGAGCCACAAAGCAGTGCAGTGGGTAGTCCTGCCCTGGCAATTACCTAAGGTTCTTCCCCACACAAATTACAGGCGCCTTTGCTGCACAGGCCACACCACTAAGACGGGGAGTAAAAGCAGCTCTATCTAATACACAGCAACACACAGGAAAGCTGCCAAATTGAGGAGACAAAGAAATATGGCTCAAATGAAAGAACAGAACAAAACCCCAGAAAAGAACTAAACAAAACAGAGATCGCAAACCTATCAGATGCTGAGTTCAAAATGCTAATGATAAGGATGCTCAGAGAATTCAGATTATGACAAAAAATAAAGGAAGAAATGAAGGTTACACCAAGTGAAATAAAGAAAACTATACAGGGAACCAACAGTGAAGGAAAGGAAGCTGAGATTCAAATCAATGATTTGGAACAAAAGGAAGAAATAAACTTTCACCCAGAACAGAAAGAAGAAACAAGAATGACAAAAAGAGGTGCAGGGGCAGGAAAGGCTTAGGTACCTAAGGGGCAACTTTAAATATAATGACATCCAAATCATAAGGATGCCAAAAGGATAAGAAAAAGAGCAAGAAATTGAAAACTTAGCTTGACAATATAATGAAAAAAAATTTCCCCAATTTGGTAAAGGAAATAAACATACAAGTCCAGGAAGCACAGTAAATCCCAAACAAGTTGGACCTAAAGTGGAACACTCCAAGACACATCATAATTGAAATGCAAAGGTTGAAGCTAAAGAGAGAATCTTAAAAACAAAAGAAGAGAGTCATATATAAAGGGGGTTCTATAAGACTTTCAGCTGATTTCTCAAAAAAAAATTTTTTGCAGTCAAGAAGGCGCTGGCAAGTATTCAAAGTGATGAAAAGCAAGGACCTACAACCAAGATGACTCTATCCAGCAAAGCTATCATTTAGAATGGAAGGGCAGATAAAGTGCTTCCCAGACAAGGTAAAGCTAAAGGAATTCATCATCACCAAGCCATTATTACATAAAATGTTAAAGGGACTTATTTAAGAAAAGAAGATCAAAACTATGAACAGTAAACTGACAACAAACTCACAACTATCAACAACTAAATCTAAAACCCCAAAAACAAAACCAGAAGAGAAACAGAATCATAGGTATGGAAATCATTTGTGGGGTTAGCTGGGAGAGGGAAGTGGGTGAAAGGGGGAAATGGTGCAGAGATTAAGAAGTATAATTGGTAGGAACAAAATAGGGGGATCTTAAGAATAGTATAGGATAGGGAGAAGCCAAGGAACTTACACACACGACCTATGGACATGAACTAGGGGGAGGGGGCAGCTTTAGGGAAGGGTGATACCAGGCAGAGGGGACCAAAGAGCAAAAAATGGGACAACTTTAACAGCATGATCTATAAAATATACCTTTTAAAAATGGGTGATGTTTAATGAATAAAAAGGAAAATCCAACCAAGATTACAGCCATAAATGATTATGCACCAAATAGTATAGCATTAAAATAGATAAAGCCAAAGATCCAAGAAATACAGAGAAAAGTCCAAAACTGCAACCATAATAGGTTGGCTCCCTCTCTTCTTAACAGATTAACAAAAGCAAACATGGCTAACATATAGAAGTGTAACTAAAGCTTGAATTAATAATACATATCACACTTTGTATCTCATAAGCTTTAAATTATATCTCATCCTAGTCAATGAGAAAAACCCCACACATTCCAAAAACTAAAAAATTATACCTGCTACAGTCCCTAACCACAGTTCAGTTAATAAAACATAAAACAAACAAAAAGTAAACTACTTGGAATTATTAGACACTGCATTAAACAGTCTGGGCTACAGAAGAATATAAAATTGCAGTAGAGACCCTTCAGGAAATAATTAGAACACTACATATCTAAATTTGTAGAGAAAAGTACTCACAGGAAAATGTAATGCCCCAAGCATCTGTTAAACAACAGCCACAAAAATCAAAATAACTTAAATACACTTCATTCAATAAGCTGTCAAAGGCAGTAAAAAATAAATTTGAGGAAATTGAGGAAAGACAAAATGTAACAGCTCACAGAATAAATGAATCAATGCAAAGTTTAAGAAATGGTTCATTTTTAAAACCAATAAAACATACCTTTGGTGGCCCTGGCCAGGTGGCTCAGTTGGTTAGAGCATAATTACTCTACACCAACTTTGCAGGTTCGATCTCCAGTCAGGGCACATACAAGAAGCAATCAATGAATGAATAAGTAAATGGAATCTCTCTCTCTCTCTCTCTCTCCCTCTCTCTCTCTCTCTCTCTCTCTCTCTCTCTCTCTCTCTCTCACACACACACACACACACACACTTAATAAATAAAAATAAAACTTGGCAAAGATACACTTTTGTGTACATTTTATTGTATGTAAACTTTGTGTCCCAAGAAAAAACTATAAACAAATATTAAATACTAGCTAATGATATGAAATATTTAGGGTCAATTGGACCAATGTCTGTAATTCAGTTTGTAATGTATCCAAAAATAAGGTTGATGGATGGGTGAACAAGGTTTTGTTGCATTGATAGCTGATAACATGTTATCATCAGTAAAAGGTGGTCACTGTAAGAATCTTTTCAGCTTCACTATGTGTTTAAAACATTTCAAAACAAAATGCTAAACCCGAAAGAAAAACATACACCTACAATAGGAGCAAACTATTCCACTTTACTCCTAGGCATCTTCCCAAGAGAAATGAAAACATATGTCCATACAAAGACTTGTACACGAATGTTCCAAGCAATTTACTTGGAATGACAAAAAAAACTAGAAACAACCAAAATGTCCACTAAGAGGCAAATGAATAAATAAAATGTGGCATATCCATACAATGGACTGCTATTCAGCAATAAAAAATAATAAACTAGCAATATGAGCAACATGCATGAATCTCAATTATGCAGTGTGAAAGAAACCAACCTCTTCCCCCAAAAAAACATTACTACTATATGTTAGGGCCAGAGGCCCCCTGTAACTTGCCCTGAAAACTGCCACCTGTCAGAACTTGCAAAACAATCTATGGTCAGTGGTCACTGTGTTCTTGAAAACTGTGATCTGCACTCTCTTGGGACCTGAGTCAACACCTGTGCTGAAACACCGAGGGTTTATGTGTCACGAGCCATGTACCCAACCAATCACAAAGTTCCTGATTGTCAGAGGCAACTGAGGCATAACCACCAGCATCCTGCTGTGACCTGGTTTCTCTCCCCTTGAGCATTTTCCAGGAACAAGGGCCATAAATCTCCTGGACTTTCTGTTTCCACAGCAACTATCCCTAACCAGAAAACATTGTTGTTTCACTATATCTTGGACTTGGGAACTGACCAGCAGGTTAACTCAACCTCCCCTCCAACACCTTGCACCCCTGGGAGCGGATGGGGGTCTGCTCTATGCCCTTAAAAATCCCCCTACCCCTTCCCTTGCTGCTGCTGTGCACTCAAACTCAGCCTGCCTGCCTGAACATCCTTCAATAAAGGCTTTGAACTGATCCATCCAACTCCTCCCTTCATGGGCACAAACCTAACACTGTGTGATCTCATTTACAGAAAATTATAGAAAATGGAAACTAATCTACAGTGACAGAAAGCAGAACAGTAGTTGTTTAGGGGTGGGGTGTGGAGAGGAATGTGGAGAGAGGCAGGGAAGCAGGGGGAAGGCTTACAAATGAGAATGAGGAAACGTTTGGGCCTAATTGTGGTGATGGTTTCACAGTTATGGGCAAATGTCAAATCCTATCAAATTTTACCCTTTAAATTGATGCAATTTAGAGTATATCAATTATACCTCAATAAGGCTATTTTTTAAATCCTGAAGAAGCTATTGAGAATTTTAATCAAACAGTATTTTTTAGTATTTTAATCATGGAAGCTTTATACAATGCATGCAAGGTTATATAATATTGAAAAGTTTACTAATAGGCTAAATTGTATTCATTGAAATTTAAGATTTCAATGAACATTTTAATTTTGATATTTTTAATTCTAAGAGAATTTTATGAATACTTCATAAAATAATTTTTTTAAAGGCTCCCAAGCCCTGGCTGGTGGCTCAGTCAATTAGAGCATTGTCCTATACACCAAAGGTTGTGGTTTTGATTCCCAGTCAAGGCATGCAGTTGGAAGGCAACTGACCAACACTTCTCTCACACATTTTCCGTTTTTTTCTCTCTCTCTCTCCCTCTTTCTCTTCTTCTAAAATCAATAAAACTTTCCTTTGAGTGAGATTTTTTTTTCATTCTTTTTTAAAGATTTAATTTATTTCCAGAGAGAAGGGAAGCGGGAGAGGCAGAGAGGGAGAAAGAGACATCAGCATAAGGTTGCCTTTCACCTGCCTACCACTACGGATCTAGCTTGCAACCTGGTTATGACCTGGCTGGGAATTGAACCAGTGACCTTTGGGTTCGCAGGCCAGTCCCTTATCCACTGAGCCACCAGCCAGGCCCCGGAATTTTTTTTTAATTAAGATGAAAATCCAGAATCCTCACCACAACTCTACATGATTGGATTCATTGTACATTTTTTACTTCATCTCATATTCTTCTGACTTCTCATTTTCCTCCAGCCACACTGCTCTCCTTTCAAGCACTCAAGCATGTCAAACTCTTCCCACTCAAGGAGTTCATATGTGTTTTTCTCTCTACAGAACCTCCTCCAAGTCTCTTTGTCTTATTTTTCCTTCTAGACTCAGCTTAAATGTCATTCACTCAGAAGGTCTTCTCTCAACTGCTATCACCCCCAATCCAAATTATATCTATTATCTTGTACTCTGCCTTCATATAATTTCCCTTCATGTATTATATACCTATTTATGTGATTATTTCTACTGTATTTTTCCACCAGAGCTAGATTATACACTGTATAAAAACTGGTACCAGGGACTATTTGTTTAGTTTACCACTTCTATACCCTGTGCTCTGCCAGGACCTGGCATATGGTTTTGAGATTCACCTTTCAACATTGAATTAACGAATACATGAAGATTCAGCTCAAGCCTCATTTCTTACATAATTCCTTTCCCAGCCACCCTCCCTGCCCTCCCTCCATACTGGTATTTCACCACTTGTTTCCTTGTTCCCCACTGAGTACTACACCCATGACTCATACTTGACAGCCTCACTGAACTTCCTTAGGGTTCTTAGATAAGTCAGTACTACATGTCACTTCTGGGCCTTCACACATGCTATTCACTCTACCTGCTTTCCTTACTTAGGCAGTGGTCCAATTCACATGGTTAAGGTCAGTTAATGTCAGACAATGAATGAAGAACCTGCTTGAACAGTTTTCTCCCTAGAAAGATGATAGTAGACCTGCTTCTACATTCTTAAACCAATAGTTTTCAATGGGAAAAAAATACATTAGGAATAGGAAATTCTAAAATGAGCCACTGCTGACCACAGGAGCATACTTTGCTGCTGAAAACATTACAGATTTAACTCCATCTTCCACCAATGGAATGGAAATTAAAAATCCAGTTTCTCTAAATTGGCTTCAAGGACAATGTCAATGTTAATAAAAGTTCAGGCAAAAAAAACCAGTGTTACATAAGACAAGAGTGCCTAATTTTCTATGTAATTAATCAGCTTTTTCACAAGAACAGCCTTGGAAGTTTCCAGAAATTGAGTGATTGGGTTTTGTACACTCAACAAACCCAAACTTGGAATAGAGCTTAAAAATCACTGAGTGATTAAGGAAGGCCTCAATAGACACAGTCCAAGTAAACATGGACCATGAGACCAGAGAGAGAGTGATTAACATTTACTGATACAAACTCAATCATCAATAATATGGCATGAGCTATTTTTAATAATAACTTTGGTTGCAGGACCACAGGTTGGCTCACTCTGCATCTACCCATACATTCTCTTCATTGGCCTCCTTTATTATAGAAGCTAGGAAAGCTAAATAACCACTTTCCCAGCCTCTATCACTACTAGGGATGGCTAAAAAAAAAAACTGTTTGGGCTTCATTCTCCCATTTTCTTAAGTCAAAAACTTAGAGCCACTTCTGACTCCTATCTTTCTCCCACATCCCTCATCCAATCCACTAGCCAAGTCTTTTCACTCTATTTTCATAATATACTGCAAATCCAAATATTTCTCACCACCCCCACCACTGTTACCTTGGTCTAAGTCAACATTATCTATGGCCTGGGTCATAGTTATAGCCTCCTGTTCGGTTTCTCTGTTTCAATGCTTGCCCCCTACAACCTGTTTTCCAAAAAACAGCTGAAGTTATCTTTTTGAAAATACAAACCTCATCATATTATGCTTTGCTTAAAACCTTCCAATGTTTTAAATAAAATAAAATACAAACTCCTTACCATAATCTACAAGGCTTTGCATAACCTGACTTTCACTACATCAACATTCATGTCATCCACCACTCTTCCGCTTGCTCATTCTGTTCAGCATGGCTTGCTGTTGCTCAAATACACCTACCACATTACTCATCACGGCCTTTCTGCCTGCTTTTCCCTCTGCCCAGGAGGCTTTTTCTCCGGATACAATTCCCCTTTCATTTACAATTCATTTATTCAGGACTCCACTCAATCACCACCATTTTCCAAACACTGTATCTAAAATAGCATGCTGCCTATCATTTTTCCTTCCCTTACTTCACTACACACAATACTATTTGACTTTATATTTAATATACTGGCTTATGCCTTTATCATACCTCCAACATATGTATATACTCATACACATACACAAACACACACACACACACACACACTATTTTATTTACCATTATATTTTCATCACCTAAAAAAGTACCTGATATATGGCAGGAGCTATATATTTAATTATATTTGTTGAATTAGTAAATTTCTCATAGACCTCTACCCAAACTTGAGTTATTACTATATCACCTTTCTTTTTTTTAATTTAATTTTATTGTTGTTGTATTACATCCATTCCCTTTTTACTCCCCTCTGTCCCCTTCCCCACCCATTCACTCCCCCACAAAGTCAATCCCACTTGTTGTCCATGTCCATGGTTTGACCATACTAGGTTCTTGACATATATATTACCTTTCTTTACCATTTCTTCTACTTTTGCTAAATTAATTGTTATGGCAGATAATGTTCATTGTCCACCTATTGCTTAAACCTCATACTCCACTTCCATGACAATAAAACTTTGCTTTGTTGGGTAGCTATAGAGCCAGCGATCTATCCCAGTCCCAAGCAATGAATTATGATTCACCTAAGCCAATCATGGTAATGCTATTTCACTTTGCCACAAGTTATTATGCAGTATACATGTGATCTTATCTTTTTCAAAGAACAAAGTAAAAGGTTTTTTCCTTATTCAGTAAAAAGACCAGCTCTTGGAAGTAGCTAATCTTTGTACTCATCTCTTTCTTCCTTCTTGGAATATGGGTGTAGAGATACATGTTTAGAGCTGTGGTAGCTATCTTGCAACCACACGATTACATGCATGAAGACTACGAGTCAAAGAGGATAGTAGAATGGACAGATAGAAAGATGATAAATCCCTGATGACATCACTGAGTCAGTGAATAAATCTAAAACGGCCCACTTCCAATGTTCTTCTTAAATGAACAATAAACATTCTAATGATTTTAGAACATTTATGATTTTTCCTTATCAACAATCAAATGAAACCCTAACTGATTTGATTATTTTATTTAAAATATATTTGTAAGGACATTTTATTTAGAACATTCTGGATAAGAAAAGGGAGGGAAGGAGGAAGAAAAGAAAGAGAAAAACAAACTCAACTACCCTGTGAATAAAATAATCCTGGAAGTGGAATGAATTACAGCAAGAATAGGAAAGATATGTATAGTCTGTCCAGAAAAAGCCCAGCCATTCTTTTTATTTTTTTTTTAATTTTATTGTTGTATTACATCCATCCCCTTTTTGCTCCTCTCTGTCCCCCTTCCCACCCACCCATTCCCCCCAAAATCAATCCCACCTGTTGTCCATGTCCATGGTTCCTTTATACTAGGTTCTTGTCTAAGCTGCTCCCCTTCTTTGCCTCTGCCTGCCCCCTCCCCGCAACCCCGTTCCCCCTGACCACTGAAGGCCTATTCCTTGTATTCATATACTTGGTTCTGTTTTGCTTGTTGTTAGTTTTGCTCATTATTGTCCCGTAATGGGTGAGATCATATGATATTTGTCCTTCACTGAAAAAATATGGAACGCTTCACGAATTTGTGTGTCATCCTTGCACAGGGGCCATGCTAATCTTCTCTGTATCGTTCCAATTTTAGTATATGTGCTGCCGAAGTGAGCACCCAGCCATTCTTAATATATCAAAAATAGTTTGCACAACATTGATGTAACCTGGCAGCCAAAGAAGAGGGGACTGCAATGTGCAGGCATGAACAATGATGACTTCACTGTACTAGTCAGTGGGAGTGGTAGGCCCCACTGAGTGAGCACGTGTACTGTGTAGCTGCGACATTCAAAATGACTAAGCGAGTAGAACAACAAATCTGCATCAATTTTGCATTAATCTTGAACATTTATCCACAGAAACTATTCGGATGCTTCAGAAGGCCGCAGCTATGGGCAACTGGTGATCAACAACTTCCTCACAACAAAGCATCCTCTCACACATCACGTCTTGTTCAGAGTTTTTTGGTGAAACATCAAATCACCCAGATGACTCAGCCCCCTACAGCTCAGATTTGGTGCCTTGTAGCTTCTGTTTCCAAAAACTATAATTACCTTCAAAGGGAAGAGATTTCAGACTATCAATAAGATTCAGGAAAATATAGTGAGGCAGCTGATGGCAATTGAGAGAACTGTGTGAGGTCCCGAGGTGCCTACTTTGAAGGGGACTGAGGCATCATTTTCCTTGTATCTTTTTCAATAGATGCTTCTATTTTTCATAGTGCATAGCTGGATACTCTCTGGACTGACTTCATATATTTAATATCTTTCTCATCCATCACCTAGTCTCAACTTCCTCCACCCTGTCTTATCTGTTCCTTCTACTAATATAGAAAGATCATAAATAAAATCTATCACCACTCTAAAACATTTAAGGGCTTTTCAAGATCTATCAGATAATTTCACCTAGTTATCATTCAAAGATTCTAAAATGTAATCACACCATACCATTGAATTTACCTCTCCTTTCCTAATTTAAGCCTTCCTGCTCAAATAAACAAAAAAGAACTATCTATATTGTCCTCAATTCCTTATTACATCTAAGCTATTGATGTCACCATTCCCAGTTGCTGGATAAGTGATAGACAAAGTATTTAAAACATTAGCAAAGCAGAGGAGGGGTATGTGGTGGGGGGATGTTTGCAACCAGAAAATCTGGAATAAACTATTTTATTTCCATCAGATGTGAATATCTTGTGCTTTACAATCTTAGAACTGCCTTATTTTGAATTAAATGTGGTCTATCCCAAAAGTATCGACCACGCAAACTATTTTAGTTATAATGACATTGGCTCGATAGTTTTTGGACAGACCTTCCTAAATCAAGTGCTAACCATTTAGAACACACCTTCTCTCCTCCTAATTAAATTCTGCTTCATCCCTTGATCCCAAGTCAAAATCCAATCTTCTCCAAGTAAACTTGCCAAACTACAGTAGAATCTCTTTTTAATTAAGTTTTTGCAGTCTTTTAGACTCAAGTGTTTTTATATTATATATAAACACTATATATAAACTATTCTGTGTAATAGATGATTTCCCTTACTAAACTCAAAATTTCCTACTTACAAATAAATCCCCTAGAATGCATTTTATTATAATGTTTTTAATCTTCCACATTGCAGCTAGAACAGGAAGAACACAATGAATACTTGTTGAATGGAAAGACTACAGAGTCCTGTCCTCCCAGGTTACATGGCTAATGTGTTAGTAAATGTTTGAACATTAATGTCTTATATTTCAAGGATTTTCAGAAAGCTGTAAGATAGAATACTATAAGCAGCATCAATGAATGAAGAACCAACTCCCCCTTAAAACATTCTGCAAAAGTCCATCAATTTTAACCAATTGCCCCTTGCAAAGTCTTCCTGACAGGCAAGGGGAGAATCAAACAAAAACTCATTCAGTCAGACATTAACCACCCACACCCAGTTGCACTCCTTTCCCTTCAGTCAACACCACTACAACTCACATCACCAAGTCAACAATATGTGTTTTGAATCAGAACATAGATTGGCAACCAACAGTACTTATGCCATACGGAAACTGATTACACCAGCACAGGCCCATCTCCCTACTGCC
The DNA here is from genome assembly GCA_004026585.1 of Noctilio leporinus. Lineage (NCBI taxonomy): Eukaryota > Metazoa > Chordata > Mammalia > Chiroptera > Noctilionidae > Noctilio > Noctilio leporinus. Next base: position 220,999 of record PVIW01001595.1, on the reverse strand, counting down.
TGCCCCCGTGACAAAAAATGACAGCCAGCATGCTTGTTCCTCCACCTCAGTGCTCCCTCTCTGTTTAGAAACCAGGGTCAAAGATGTTCTTTATGAGCTGCTTCAACATGCCAAAGGGAATGGAAAAGGAACTTTGGCACCCTAATTTTAAAAGGGTGCCAGTCTATGATGTAAAAGGAAGACAAAATTCTTCTCCAAATGTGGATACTGATGTTTTCTTTATTGCAGTCATCAACTGATGTCTTTGGCAGAGAACATACTGAGTAAGCTTTCCCAGGATGGGTTTGTAGCCTTGGAAATGTATCATCCAAAATAAAGTCAAATTTTTTATTGTTTCTTTAGTTTGCACCCACATATTTACCAGACATCTCATTTTTTAAAACATTTTTTAAAGAGAAAGAGCCAAATTTATACTCCTGATATCCCCTTATCAATGGTGAGTCATTCAGAATTTTGCTTCTCTTTTTGGTCTGTTTTCTGTCCCTTTTCAATTAAAAGAAACATTTTTTGTCACCAGTAACTACTGCATATTTATAGAATATGACTCAATAGATAATTTATTTACTTATTTATTTATTTATAAATCTAAATATGGGTGTGTTTAGCATTCATTATAAAGTGATTTCAAGGAGAGATGTAAAACTTTTTCTCAGGAAACTTATTTTGGAAGGTTACATACTCACATTGTGCCAATACCACATTATAATAAGATAACAAAATTGAACTACTATGAACTCTTTTCCACAGGATCATTTACATGAATTTAACAAGCAATCAATCCAGAATTTCAACTTCAACTTTAATCAATTCCAATGTCAAATCTAATTGTCATATGCGCTATTTAATGAGTAACTAGCTAAAGAGTAAGATTTCAGTTTGATTGCAGCATGCTGTGTACAAACCAGAGGACTGGTTTTTCTATTTTTAACACAGTTAAAGAATAACAAATATGTTTTTAAAGGCCATGGAAAAATACCACATAGCTAGGAGAATTGAAAAAAAAAAATAAATGCTTCTAATTACAGGTTAAGTTATTCTCATATTCTGGGTTTGATTTTTCCTTAGTATATAATGCAACACGTGCTACAGAAACAATAAATAACTTTCACCAACACCTACATTATTTAAGCGTTGGTTATTTACTATGAGCACTAGATTCAAGCAGGTTTTCTGGGGTTTTTTTAAAGATTTTATTCATTATTTTTAGGGAGGTGGGCAGGGAGGGAGGAAGAAAGGGAGAGAAACATCAATATATGGTTGCCTTTCATCTGCTTCCAGCTGGGGACCTGCTGGAGACCTGGCTTACAACCTGGTTATGTGCCCTAGCTGGGAATTGAACCAGAGACCCTTGGGTTCACTGGCTAGTGCCAATCCACTGAGCCACACCTGGGAGGGCTTTAAGGAGGTTTCTATTAATCTTGTCTTAATCAAGACTTGAATCCTAATTCTACCACTCGAAAGCTATATGATGTTAGAAATGTGATTAGTTTTTCTGGGTCTGTTTTCTCATTTGTAAAATAGGGATAATAACCCACCTCACAGGGCTGTTGAGAGGATTAAATGAGAGAATATATATAAGATATCTAGTTCAGTGCCTAGAATCTAGGCAACTTCCTTAAAAACCCTCCCCATCTCTACATTTCTATTCCTACTATTATGAGCCAATAGGGACATATGTGAGCATCCCTTCCAGTCTTCTGTAATAATAAGCTAAATGAGAACTTTTTTGTTTATAGGTGTTCTTGAAAAATATATTATGTACATGTGAGTTTAATTTATGTAACTAGTTTATAAAACATATTTCATTCTATTACTTATTCTATTCTATTCTATTTATTTATTTATTTTGGTTTGAGCCTTGGAGTTCTTTGTTTCTAATTATTGTGGTCTGAGAAAAATATTAAATCTGTTATATATTAGTCCTTCCAAAGACAAATTAAAAAGTGAATTTTTTTCAGATCAGATATGTCCAATCTGCTTGGAACAACTTTATCTGAAGAGATTAGACATATGTGCAAAGCAAATAATGATGAAAGGGTGCAAGAGTTCTTTTAGGATTTTTTTTTTTTTTTGGCAGAGGTTGATGGGTGAAGTGAATGCCTCAAGTGCACAGGGTTGAGTTAATCATATTCTTCACTTCACAGCCCATTATCATCATTGGTCTGTGCAAGGCTCACCCTTATTTCATTTATTCCATTTAATCCCTATATCTCATACCTTTCTCCTTCATCCCCTATCGACAACCATGACAATGTGTTCAGTGGATATATTTTTGTTTAAAGTGTGTTTGTAAAATATATATTGCTTTATATAAAGATACTTTTAATTTGCATAAATAGTATAATGCTGTATCTTTCCATTCCTTATTTTTCACTCTACATTATGCTTTTAAACTAATCTATATTGCCATGTATAAATTCACTTAGCTATTTCTAATTCTTGCCTCGTACCCATAGTGTGCAACCAACATGTTCTACCTTGCTATTTTCTAGCAATGGACATTCAAGAGAACATCCAGCCATCTACTACACAGAAAATCATGCTGAAATGAAAATTCTTATATGAGTTTCCACATTAACCTGTAGGCATACATATCCAGGAACAAAATTGCCATACTAAGGTAAATAAACCTTTACTTTTATCAAGTACTGCAGGATGACACCTGTCTACCAGTACAAACAGTAACTGAGAGTGCCTATAACTTCAAAATTGGCATAATATAGTTTTCTAATAAATGGAAACTGATATCTCATTGTTCTAACTTGCATTTCTCTGATTATCAATGCATTTGAGCATCTCTATATTTGCATGTTGTATTTTCCTATATGTACTGTTAATTAGGTAATTCATGTTCATTTTTCTGTCAGAATAGTTGTCTTTTTCTTGTGGATTTGTATGAGTTCCTTCAATATAATAAATATTAATTCCTTGTAAGTTTTAAGCTTGGAAAAATATATTCTCATTATATCATCTATTAATTTTGTCCACAGTACCCTTTGAAAAAATTCTTAGTTTTGATGTTCAATAGTATCATTGTCTTATGCTTTGTGATTTGGGAGTTTCATTCTTTCCTTCCCCTGGGTCACAAATATTCTCCTAAGTTTTATTCTATTAACTTTATAGTTTACCTTTCTCATTTTGGTTTATGTTCACTTTTTCCCAAAAACAATAAAGTTAAAATTATCAGAATCCAGATCCAAGATGGTGGAGTAAGTGGAAGCTGCACTGACCTCTTCCCAGGACCAATTCGGAATTGCAACTGAATCGTGATGAAATCATCCAAAATAACAAACTGAACAATAGCTGGAGAGAAGCCATATAACCACAGACAGAAGAAGCCATTTCACCACAACATGACTGATTTGGAGTGTGGAGACATGGAAGGACACAAAATAAGCCTCAATAAATTCAAGAAAGTTGAAATCATATCAAGTATCTTATCAGATCACAATGGCTTGAAACTAGAGACCAACTTTTAAGAAAAAACCTCAAAAATGTTCAAATTCACGGAGACTGAATAACATGCTATTAAATAATGAATGGATTAACAATGAGATCAAGGAAGAAATCAAAAAAGTTTCTGGAGCCCTAGTTGATATGGCTCAGTGGATTGAGTGCCAGCCTGCAAATACAAAGTCACTTGTTCAATTCCCAGTCAGGGCATATGCCTGGGCTGAGGGCCAGGTCCCCAGTTGGGAGTGTGTGAGAAGCAGTAGATTGACATCTCTCATACTGATGTTTCTCTCCCTCTCTTTCTCCCTCCCTTCCCCTCTTTCTGAAAATAAATAAATACAATCTATTTTAAAATTTCTGGAAACAAGTGAAAATGAACATACAACAGCCCAAAACCTGTGGGACACAGTGAAGGCAATCCTGAAAGGGAAGTTCATAACAATGCAGTTCTACCTAAAAAATATTTTAAAATCTCAAATAAGCACAAGCCCTATATTTGCAAGAACTAAAGGAACAACAACAAAGCCCAGAGCAAGTAGAAGGAAGAAAAAAAATCAAGATCACAGCAGAATTAAATGACATAGAGACTAAAACGACAATTCAAAGGATCAGTAAATCCAGGAACTTGTTCATGAAAAGATAAAATCGACAAGCCTTTTACCAGACTCACAAAGAAAAAAAGAAAGAGGACCCAAATAAATACAAATAGAAACAAAGAGGAGAAATTACAACTGATACCATAGAAACACAAAGGATTGTAAGAAATTAATACCAACAACTTTATGCCAAGAAATTTGATGACCTGGGTGAAATGGATAATTTTCTAGAAACATATAATCTTCCAAAACTGAATCAAGAAGAAGCAGAAAGCTTAAGTAACAGCTAGTGGAATTGAAGCAATAATTTTAAAATTATTTAAATTTTTTGCACACAAAAGCCCTGAACCAGATGTCTTCACTTGTGAATTTTATCAAACATTTAGGGAAGAGCTGACTCCTATCATTCTCAAACTATTCCAAAAAATTCAGAAGAGAGGATTCTTTTTATGAGGCCAGTATTATCCTCATTCCAAAACCATGTAACAACACAACAAAGAAAGAAAATTACAAACCAATATCACTGATGAACATAGAGACTAAAATCCTAAACAAAATATTGGTAAACCAAGCCCAGCAATACATTAAAAGATCATACACCATGATCAAGTTGGATACATCCCAGGGATGCAAGGATGATGTAACATTCACAAATCAATAAACATAATACACCACAAACAAAATGAAAGACAATGATCATATCAGTAGATGCTGAAGAAGCACTGATAGAGTGCAGAACCTATCTATGATAGAAATGCTCAGCAAAGTGGGAGTAGAGGGAGCATACCTCCGCATAATAAAGGCCTTATACCTATAGCAAACATCATACTCAATGGGCAAAGCTAAAAGCTTTCTCCCTAAGATCAGGGACAAGATAAGAATGTCTACTTTCACAACCTTAATTCAATGCAGTACTGGAAGTTCTAGCCATGGTAATCACATAAGAAAAGAAATTAAAAGCATCCAAATTGGAAAGGAGGAAGTAAAATTGTCATTATTTGTGGATGGAATCATAGGGTACATAGAAAACCCTGTAGTCCCCAGCAAAAAAACTACTCAAGCTAATAAACAAATTTGGCAAAATATTGGGATACAAAGTCAATATTCAGAAACCAAAGGCATTTTTCTACACCAACAATAAAATATCAGAAAGAGAAACTAGGGGGAAAAAACCCATTTACAATAGCAACAAGGAAAATAAAGTACCTAGGAATAAACTTAACCAAGGAGGTAAAATATCTGTACTTGGAAAACTATACAACACTGAAAAAATTAAGGAAGATACAAATAAATGGAAACAAATACTATATTCATGGATGGGGAGAATTAGCATCATTAAAATGTCTACATGACCCAAAACAATTTATAGATTCAACGTAATCCCTATTAAAATACCAATGACATATTTTACAGATCTAGAACAAATATTTCAAAATGTACATGGAACAAAAATGACCCCGAATAACTCAGCAATCTTGAGAAAGAAGAACAAAGTAGGAGAGATCATAATACCTGATACTAAACTATATTATATGTCCACTGTCATCAAGACAGTCTGGTCCTGGCAAAAGAACAGACACATAGATCAATGGAACAGAATAGAGAGCCCAGAAATAAACTCATGTCACTATGATCAAATAATATTTGACAAAGGGGGTAGGAGCATAAAATGGAGCAAAAATAGCCTCTTCAACAAATGGTGTTGAGAGAACTAAAATGCTACATGCAAAAATTGAAACTAGACCACCAACTTACTCCATACACCAGAATAAACTGAAAATGAATAAATGACTTAAACATAAGCTGTGACACGATAAAAGTCCTAGAGGAAAACATAGTAAGTAAAATTTCAGATATCCCATGTAGCGGTATTTTTGCTGATACATCCTCTAGAGCAAGGGAAATAAAGGAACAAATAAACAAATGAGACTGCCTTAGATTAAAAAGCTTCTTCACAGCTAAAGAAAACATCACCAAAATGAAAAGAGAACCAGTCGTATGGGAAAACATATTTGCCAACAATACATTGAAGAAGTGTTTGATCTCCGAAATGTATAAAGAACTCATATGACTCAACACTAAGAAGACAAACAATCCAATTAAAAATTGGCAAAGTACCTGACCAGGCACTTCTCCAAGGAGAACATACAGAGGGCCCATAGGCATATGAAAGGATGCTCTACATTGCTAGCCATCAGAGAGATGTAAATGAAAACCATCATGAAATACCACCTCACACAGGTCAGAAGGCCATTATCAACAAATCAACGAACAACAAGTGCTAGTGAGGATGTGGAGAAACCCTAGTGCACTATTGATGGGAAGCAGACTGGTAAGCCATGGTGGAAAACAGTATGGAATTTTCTCAAACTAAAAGTGAAATTGGGGTGGGGAGGGGGACAGAGGGGAGAAAAAAAGGGATGGATGTAATACAACAACAATAAAATTAAAAGAAAAAAAAAAAAAGTGAAATTGGCTTTTGACCCAGTGATTCCATGCCTGGGGTTATACCTGAAGAATCCTGAAACACCAATTCAAAAGAACTTATGCACCCCTCTATTCATAGCAGTGCTATTTACAATAGTCAAGGGCTGCAAACAGCCTAAGTGCCCATCAGTAAATGAATGAATCAAAAAGCTGTGCTATGTTTACACAATGAAATACTATGCAGCACAAAAAAAAAAGAAGAAGAAGAAGGAACTCCTACCCTTCACAATAGCATGGATGGAACTGTAGAGAACTTTGCTAAGTGAGATAAGCCAGGCAACCAAAGACAAATACAATATACTCTCACCTATAACAGGAACCTAATGAACAAAAAAAGGAACAAAATAGAACCAGAGGCATGGAAACAAGGAATAAACTGACAGTGACCAGAGGGGAGGAGAGAAGGGAATAACAGGGGAAGTGGAGAAGGGCCTAGTCAAGGAACAGGTATAAATGAGCCATGGACATGGACAACAGGGTGAGGATAGACTCTGGATGTGGAAATGAGGGGACTGGGCAGGGTCGGGGACAGGGCAATGGGGGAAAAATTGGGTAAACTCTAGTAGAACAATACAAAAATATATATTACCAGAATCTGTGGTAATAATTTTTCAAACTGGCACCCAAGAAACAGTTTGGCAGTTTCAAAGGAAAAAAAAATTAATGAAAGTATTTTGTTCATGCACATTTAACAGATTGGAAGTTTAGATTATATTTTTCACGGCAATTCCCACCCCAGTCTTAAAAACCATTCTGTTTTTTAAATTTTTCACATATGCTTCCAGGATAGCATTTGTTTATTCATCTCAGATGTAATTCATCTGAACTTGCTTTTTTTTTAAATATTTAATTTATTTTTTTTATCCTCACCTAAAGACATGCTTATAGAGGAAGGAAGGGAGAAAAACATCAGTCTGTGAGAAACATCAGTCAATTTCGTACACGCCCCAACTGGAGACTGATCCTGCAACCCAGGCATGTGCCCTGACCTGGAATCTCACTAGTGATCTTTTGGTCCATGAGACAATGCTCCCACCAACTGAACAACACCAGAAAGGGCTGAACTTGCTTTTTTTAAAAAAGATTTTATTCATTATTTTCCAGACAGAAGGGCAGGGAGGAAGGAAGAACGGGAGAGAAGCATCAATGTATGTTTGCCTTTCACCTGCCTCCAGCTAAGGACCTGGCTGGAGACCTAGTTTGCAACCTGGTTATGTTGCTCTGACTGGGGAATCGAACCAGTGACCTTTGGGTTTGCAAGCTGGCACCAACCCACTGAGACACCAGCCAGGCATGAATTTGCTTTTAAAAATATCATTTTGCATCGCCCTGGCTGGTAGCACAGTGGATAAGGCGCCGGCCTGCAAACCCAAAGGTCGCTGGTTCAATCCCCCAGCCAGGGCATATAATGAGGTCACAAGCCAGGTCTCCAGCCACGTCCATGGCTGGAGGCAGATGAAAGGCAACCATACATTGGTGTTTCTCTCCCTCTCTGCTTCTCTCCCTTCCTTTCTTGAAAATAATAAATAAAATCTTTTTTAAAAGTCATTTTGCATCAGTTTTCATGTTTGTAAAATTTGCTATTTTTACTTTTAGGTTGGTTTCAGTCTCTAATTCAAAGATGTTTATCATTCATACTTCAAAAAAGCTGGAAATATATATTAAAGCTCAATAGTGGTTCATTGAGGAATACAAATAATGATAAAATTTGTAACAAAAAAGGTATTAAGAATTAGACCACAGGGCTACAGTGTAAATACAGAACTAGATTGGTTTAGAAGCATCTCTGAATATGATTATTCAATACAAAAATTGCAAAAAGAAACGTACTTAGTTAAGTATAATGGTTGACATAGGAATATAAGATTTTTAAAAACAATCCATTTCTCTTAGTTTCCAAAGCATTATCTGTTACAGAAATGTGTCAAATAGTTCATATATTGAAACATTAGGATTATTTTCAGTTAAAGCACTATAATCTCTCCAGTAAACCAAATATGCACAAAATAATGCTTTGCAGTCTTAAACGAAGGAATTTTGGGTTCCTTAAGGCAAAGAAAGAAAGAAAGAAGGAAGAAGGAAGGGAGGGAGGGAGAGAGGAAGAGAGGGGAGAGAGAGAGAGAGAGAGAGAGAGAGAGAGAGAGAGAGAGAAACGAAGGAACGAAGGAAGAAAGAAAGAAAGAAAACCAACATTACAAAGGCATTATTCAAAATTTCATTTCTTACAGTAAAGGCAGATATAAGTTATAGCATTGGTAAGAAGTTTATAATAAGGGCCATAATCAATAAAATTGATATTTTCCTCTTAGAATAAAAACACAAACTACTAGAAAAATTTATTTATCAAGTAACACCACTGAGTTCTGAATATCTTGGATATAGCTATAGAAGATAATTACTGACACTTATCCATACCAAAAGATACTTCACTCTGTGGTTTTTTGAAACCACTGAAATTATCAATCACCTCTTAACATTATATTATATAATTATAGACATAGTTATATATATTATATACATTTCTTTAGATGATAAGGTGCACAGTTATATTTATTATGTACATTTCTTTAGATGATAAGGCACACCTGATGGTTTTATGTGTTTATCACTGAAAATACATGCTACTGGAAAAGAAACTATGGTTAACAATTATCTTGTGCATTTGTGATGTGAAGTGGAAAATGTATGGTGGGTTGTGCTGGCTGGATGGCTCAGTTGGTTGAGCATTGCCCCATACAATAAAGGTTGTGGGTTCGATTCCTGGTCAGGGCACATACCTAGGTTGTGGGTTTGATCTCTAGTTGAGGCACATATAGGAGGCAACAACTCTCACATCATTGTTTCCTTCTCTCTTTCTCTCTCTCTCCCTCTCTTTATAAAGTCAATGCACATAGGAAGGAGAAAATCTATGGTGGATTTAGTAGTGATGGAATACCAACTATATTTTAGAGCAAGGGATGTGCTGCTAAGCAAATAAAAGGAGCACCTAAACACCAATCCACACAGCCAGCTGTCTACATACAAGGTCTATCTCGAAAGTATCAAGCCAGTGTCGATATAATTAAAATAGTTTGTTCGGCCAACATTTTCAGGGCAATTTTCATTCAATGTGAAAGGAAGAGTGATAATTGTGACAATGATCAAGGTTAAATACTTTAAGATTGTGATGAGAAAAAAAATTTTTTTTTAAGATTTTATTTATTATTCTTAGAGAGAGGGGAAAGGAGAGAGGCAAAGAGGGAGAGAGACATCAGTGTATGGTTGCCTTTCACCTGCCTCCAGCTACAGACCTGGCTGGAGACCTCGCTTGCAACCTCATTATGTGCCCTGGCTGGGGAATCAAACCAGTGACCTTTAGGTTTGCAGGCCAGCACCTTATGCACTGTGCCCCAGCCAGGGCAGAAAAAATATTTTAAGAGTAAAAATTTTTTTGCTAAAATATGTCAACTGATCACACATATTAAAAATGAGGACTGAAAATAAAATATTGTTCTACCCTGAATAGAATGACCCATCCTGATCATGCTCTAAAGGCCCTTTTTAAAATTTCAAATGCCTTCCTTAAACCGTATATCTCAGAAATATATCTTTACCTTGACTAGCCAGAACCTCTTGTATTAAGGGGAAAATATTGTGATGTTTATGATGCTGAGATTAAAGTACTAAATTTTCATGAGAAAAATGAATTGCAGTGAAAAATGATTTAATAGTCAATTTCACTCTGCCAACACTTGATTCTCTTTGCTGTTCAAAGAAAGAAATCTCTGGTATATAATTGGGCATATTTTAACATTACAACCAGATACTGCAACAGAATATCAAGTAATATTTTTTAGAGCCACATACAACCAAAGAGTGTGTTATTAGACATCCAAATGCTTGAAACATTAGCATCTGACTGAGAAGAGAACCAAATGTGCTGTTCAGAGTAAAAATCTCTCCAACACTTTTGGATCTGTATTCAATCAAAGCATCCAAAACTATCTGACAGAATCTGCAAACATTAGTTCACACTTCTAATGACTTCTAAACTGTAAATTTGCATTTTCTAGTTTAGAAGAAAATAAAGAGTAAAAAAAAAAAAAAATCAGAAAATCTGATCTATATTTCAGGTCATCCATGATCAAACAAGTCAGAGATTATTATTAACAGTTTTAATATGCTTTATTTTTTAATGCTAATAGATTTAAGCCTAAACTTGGTGGCTTGTCTATGCTCTAAGCATCTGTTAAGTGGTCCGTGGACACCAAAAGTTAGAGAAACATGGATTGATGGTAAGTACAATGACAAAGTGTTTCGATCTGTACCTCTGGGTAACACTCATTCACAACTAGCATCCAAAGTTTTAGGTAGGAACTAAAAAAACAGACTTGTTCTCTTCCTGGGTATGAATCATGGGATATGATTACTACACTATTTTTATAGACAACGAGAAACTGTGATTTGGGTAAGTAAAATCAACAGAGTCATATAAACTGCACACACCAGAGTAGGTCTCCTAGCACATAATTCAGACTCTGCTCTACACCATCCCTTCTCAGAATTGGAGCTTTTGGGTGTGTTTGGCATAGCACAATGCGTTAGTTATTTAAACCATCAACCTAAAGGACGACTTATCCTGGAACTCCTAATTGGGTTGATGGCTACTAACTAGCTGAACTTTTTGTATCACAATGCCATGCTAGTTGTTCAGCTTTCATTGTGAAACTTCCTTCTATCCCACAAATTGTCTTCTTCCTGCCACCTTGAAAGAGTGTTCAGTACAGCGCAAAGCAATGCCTATTGGAGTCCAGAGCGCTTATTCCTTGAACTTTCTACGAAACACCAATTTACTTTCCTACCCTGCAGCCTGACCTCCTGACTTCCAGACCTGGATATAAGATAAGGGAGGATATATGTATATCCCAGTAGTACCCAGGCAATGTCAATATAATTAAAATATGATACGGCTTCTTTTTAAGCCTTACACCAGCATTGTAGTTTGGAGTTGAACTGAAGGTTCACATTCATTCTACTTGCCCGTCTTTGAAAAATCACAACTATTACCACTAGATGGCTGTCTTGACCAAGAAATGTAAGAGTGATGCCGGCTTGCGGCAATTACAAATTGTGCTGCCTACCTTTCACAGAAATATGCAGCCATGTAGTAAACCTACATATGCAAAGCTTTTATGATTCCAATTTTTAGCCCCCACTTTGGAAAAAGTCAATAAATGTTAAAAGTGTAATATGCTTTTAGACAATAAAAATTTGGTTTCAGATTGAAATTTTTTGTGTTAATTGAAATATATTTGACCTATATAGCATTATGTAAATTTACGATGTATAACCTTGTTAACTTATTACACTTATATACTTAACATACTTGCCATTACAGTGATAATTAGCGCCATTATCACTTCACATAATTAACATTTCTTTTTAGTGGGTGGAAAAATTGAGTTCTAGTTCCTTAGCTAGTTTGATGATTATAAATACAATATTGTTGTCTACATTCCTTATACTGTGTATTAGATCTTTAGGATTTATTTACAACTTGTTTTAAGTTTGTAGCCTTAAACAGCATCTGAAAATTTTCTTAAATAAGTTATTCACCCAGAAAACAGACTGAAAGACATGTATGAAAATTATCTCTGGGATTGTTGTCCATATTTTCTGATTGAAAAAAAAAAAAACACTTGTTGATGATAAAAACTAAGTGTTTGATATTTGGGAGAAGGGATTGGCTATTGCTATTTAGTATCAGCATTTGTTCTGCATCTTTTCCCCACGTGATAAAGGTTATTTACAAGTTAAAGTATAAACTATTGAGTAGAATTTATCATGTGCTACAAATCCTACACTAATCATCAGTGAGATTCTTACTCTCACATGCTTTGTCATTTCTTAGTTTTCATTGTGATTTCTCTTTGTGTGCATGTATTTTATTGGTAATCCTGTAACGGTTGTCCCAATTTCTTTTCCCTTTGCTCCCCACTGCCCGTTTACCCACCTTCCCTTTAGCAAGCCCGCTCCCCATTTGTTCATGTCCATTGATTGTGCATGTAAGTTCTTTGGTTTCCCCTTTTCCTATACTATTATTAATATCCCCCTATCTATTTTGAGCCTACCTATTATGCTTCTTAATCCCTGCACCATTTCTCCCTTTTCCCCCTTTCACCCTCCCAGCTGATAACCCTCTAAATGATCCCCCTACCTATGATTTTGTTTCTACTCTGGTGGTTTGCTTAGTTTGTTTTTATTTTTATGATTTTTATCATTCCTTTAAAGATTTTTATTCATTATTTTCAGAGAGAAGGGCAGGGAGGGAGGAAGAAAGGGAGAGAAGCATCAATGTATGGTTGCCTTTCACCTGCCTCCAGCTAAGGACCTGGTTGGAGACCTGGCTTGCAACCTGGTTATGTGCCCTGGCTAGGGAATCACACCAGTGTGTTTTTATTTTTTAGATTCAGTTGTTGATAGCTGTGAGTTTGGTGTCATTTAATATTCATAATTATGATCTTCTTTTTCTTAAGTAAGTCCTTTTAAGATTTCATATAATAATGGCTTGATGATGATGAACCCCTTTAGTTTTATCTTGTCTGGGAAGCACTTTATCTGCCCTTCCATTCTGAATGATAGTTTTGCTGGACAGAATAATCTTGGCTGTAGATCCTTGCTTTTCATCACTTTGAATACTTCTTGCCAGTCTCTTCTTGCCTGCAAAGTTTCTTTTGAGAAATCAGCTAGTAGTCTTAAAGGAACCCCTTTGTAGGTGACTCTCTGCTTTTCTCTTGCTGCTTTTAAGATTCTCTCTATATCTTTAATCTTTGGCATTTTAATTATAATGTGTTGCAATGTGGTGCTTTCTGGGTCTAGCTTGTTTGGGATTCTCTGTGATTCCTGGACTTACATGTCCATTTCCTTTGCCACATTTGGGAAGTTTTCGTTCATTATTTTCTCACATAAGTTTTCAATTTCTTCCCCTTCTTCTGGAACCCCTATGATACGGATACTTGCATGTTTAAAGTTGTCTCAGAGATTCCTAAGTCTCTTTTGTTTTTTCAATTCTTGTTTTTTCATTCTGTACTGGCTGTTTAATTCTTCTTTATGTTCCAAATAATTGATTTGAAAACTAGTTCCCTTCCCTTCATCATTAGTTTCATGTGGATTTTCCTTCATTTCACTTAGCGTAGCCTTTGCTTCTTCCCTTCTGCATTTGCCATAGGTTTGTCAAGTCTGTGAGCACCTTTATTACCAGCATTTTAAATTCTGCATCTGTTAGGTTGGCTATCTCCTTATCTGTTAGGTGCCTATTTCCTTGTTCCTTAGTTCACCCACTAGAACCTTGATCTGTTCCCTCTTTTGGGCCATATTTCTCTGCCTCCTCAACTAGATAGGCTCCTGTGTTTACCTCTTCATCTTAGGTAGAGCTGTCACACCTGTTACATTGAAAGGGGTGGAGCCTTAGGTATTCATCAGTGCAGGGCGACTTTTTCACCAGGTTGTGGCACTGTATGTGGGAGAGCAGTCAAGAGGGAACAGTGCCGCCTGCTCAGCACCTGCCCCTTTTCCACTAAACAAATGGACTATGCTGAGAGATGGGCAGTTTCTTCCACCACCCCAACCCCCACTGGTTTTCACAGTCACTTGCTGCTGCCAAAGGTGCCACCTCTGGTGCTGGGCTGCTGGTAGTTGGGCTGCAGCTGCTGGTGCCACTGCTGCTGCCACCACTGCCACCTCGGTTGCCTCCAGGGCCACCGCAGCAGCAGCCACACTGGTGCTGCCACACCCCATCCTCTCCACCCCAGATCCACCTCTACTACCTGCCTGGATGAGTATTTCTTCTTTATTTCTTTGTTGGACCTTCCTTCAGTTCGATTTTCTGGATCTTTTTATTGGTTTCTTTTTTTATATAGTTTTGAGTAAATGTATTTCTTCTTAGTTGTGAAGGAAGATGCGACATGTCTACCTACACCCTCAGCTTGGCCAGAAGTCCCCCACTGTTATTTCTTATTGGAGTCATAACTTATTTAGACTTATAATGCTTAATTTCCTCACATTTGAGGGTTTTCTAGTGAACAGTTTCTTATTTCTCACTGGATGCATTACTGTCAGAGAACACATTCTATATGATTTCAAGTCTTTGAAATTTTGATGAGGCATGTTTTATAACCCAGTATATAGTCAATTTTAATAAATGTTCCACAAGTACTTGAAATAAATGTACATTCTGTTGTTGGTCTGTGTAATGATCTGTGTATGTCAGTTAGGTTATTTGTTAATTACGTTGTTCTACTCTTCTTTATAGTTACTGATATTTTGTCTGCTTGTTCTATCAGCTATTGAGAGACCTATGTTAAAGTGTTCTGCTATGACTGTGGATTTCCCTATTTCTCTTTTAGTTCTGTCAAGTTCTTGCTTCAATATACTTCGAAGCTCTAATTGGGTCCAGTAATGTTTCTTGCCTTAAAATGTTCTTACCTGATAGCTTATAGCAGCATCAGTTTTCTTTTAACTAACATTTGCATGACATACTTTTTAATTCTTTTACTTTCAAATTTTCTGTCTTTACATCAAGGTATGTTTCTTGTCAGCAGCATATAGTAGGGTTTTTTTAACATCCAATTTGACAAGTGCTTAATTGGAATATTTGGTCCATTTACATTTAATTATATTATATGTACATTTAAGTATATTAAATTACATTTAATGTAATGATTAATATAGAATATTATTATAATGTCTACTGTTGTATTACTTGTTTTATGTCTCACCCAGGTGGTTTTGATCTTTCTCGTCTTATCTTCTTTTGGGTTAATTAAATAAGACTATATTTTAATTTATATTTTTAGCTATTCTTTTAGTAGTTAGCCAAAATATTATAATTTATCACAACCTGTATTAGTTTTCTAGGGTTGCCATTAACATTACTGCAAACTGGATGGCTTAAAACAACAGCAATGTATTCTGTCATAGTTCTGAAGGCTAGAAGTCCAAATACCAAGGTGTCAGAAGTATTGGCTTTTTCTGAGGGCTCTGAGGAAAGCCTCTGAGAAGCCTCTCTCATAGCTTCTGGTGAAAGCCAGCAATCCTTAGCATCCCTTGTCTTATAGAGGTATCATACAATCTCTGTCTACATCTTCATGACATTCTTCCTATGTCACTGCATTTTCACAGGACTATTTTCCCATAAACACACCATGTTGCCCAATACTTTAATTGGTTCCATCCTACTGCAGTATGACCTCATCTCTACTTCACTAACTACATCTGCATTGACCATATTTCCAAATAAGGTCTCTTTCTGTGTATTGAGGGTTAGAATTTCAAGACATCTTTTCAGAGGAACACAATTTAACTCTCAAGGCAGCCTTAAATTACTACTTTTACTACTTTCCTGACAATGCTGGAACTGTAGAACATTTTAACCATTTCCTGCCATTTGTGATATTGTTATCATGCATTTGATTCTACATCTACACACTTTAAATTGCAAAGAACACTACTTTTCTTTAATGCAGTCAAAATTCATTTATTTTTACCCATATTTTTAGCTTTTTCATTGCCCTTCACTTTTTCCTGCATTTTCTTTTTCCATCTTGGAGCACTTGCTCCCATTTTTTTCTCCTAGTCTGCTGAATCTTTCATCACACATATGTTAGACCTGTTCGCTATGTCCCATTTGTGAAATTCTCTTTTTCTTAATCTGTTTTTTCTTTCTGTTTTTTAAAAGTATATTAATCAGTTATATTTAATATTTGACTGTTACCCATAATTCTGAATCACCTGTTATTTCCCTTTTGTTTTTGGTCATTTTGTCCTATTTCTTGGTATTCCTGGTAGTCTGATTGACATTTAGACACTGTGTTCAAAAATGGTAGAAGTTTTGGATGATAAGAACATGTCCAGAGTAAATTCACCATTTCCTCTGCTAGAGAGGTAGATTTAGAGTTGATCACCTCAATCCAATCAGGGACTGAGCTGACTCAAGGTTAGGCTGCAGTTTTCCTAAAGTGTTTGAGGCCTCATCACTCTCACAGTAAAGCACAGCCTTCAGAGTTCAAACTAAAAGCTGGGTAGTTTCCCTCCTCCATGACCTCTTTCGAACTCTAATCCTCAGTAGCCTGGGACAGCCAGAAATTCCACTCTGCTTTTCAGAAACTTTCTGCTTAGCTTCACAGCTTCAGAATTCAGCAAAAAACAAACAAACACAAAACTGACCAATTGAGCTGTTTTCTGCCCCTCCGGCTTCCAATTTGCCTCTTTAGACCCAAAAGCTTTCCAAATGCTTTGATGGTTTCTCTGCCTTCCAGTAGCAGCCCTGTGCCTAAGACTTTACTTGGACTTTCAGCCACATTCCTTAAGCACAGAATTGTGGAATTCCCCATGGAAAAACATGTCTGCGGAATGTTGGTAGTTCCGCATAGTTTTCCCCTCTCCAGAATCTTGACCTCTCCAATTCTAAGTTGCCTTAGTAGCTTTCCAATATGCATAGAGAATTTTTTAACCCAGGTGCTCTAGTTATTCTTTAACAGTACATTTTTCTACCATAAGTTACAATATTATGTTATATATAGAGGACCTAACCAAAGAGTTTTCCTTTCAATGAAGTTACGGTTATGCTTTAGGAAGTAAGATTGCTAAATAAGACAGTTTCTCATTTTTTAAAATTGGGTATATGATTTTCTCTAAATCCCAACTGCATATCCCTATGGCAAAATATGAATTTAAATAAATTACAAGAATAGTCACTAAGCCATTTTGTCAATAAGCAAATGAGAAAATTTACAAAATTTGAAAAACACATATAATTAATAAAGCATGTTGAAAACAAGTTTTATTCAAGATTGTAGCAAAAAGACTTGCTAAGTTTTTCATAAAAATTGAAATGCTCTTATTATTAAATGTATGTAAATTTATTAACCTAATAAAATAATTTGCAATTAAAAAAAAAGTGGAGGAAAACGTTAAATTTATTTCATTTCTTTCATATCAGTATAATAACCTAACTAAAATGTTTATAAAATAAAAATACAATTATTTCAAAAAGTATTACATCTCAGTGAATTATTAACAGAGGCTTTTTTTTACTTCAATTTTTTTTACTCAATTGAATTGAGGATTTTAAGGCAAGTTAGTATTTTCCATCCAGGTTAAGTCCCATTTTTAAATTTTTAAAAATTTATTTATTGTCTTTTTTCTTTATCTCTATCCCTGCACCCCAACTTCATTTTTCATGTTTTCATTGCCCTTCACTTTGTCTGCATTTTCTTTTCCACCTTTGAGAATTTATTCCCCCAAGATGATACCTTACATCCCATGGTATGGCCTCTTTCTCATGTACTTAATGTATGTTCTTCCAATCTACCTTTCATATGGGCATTTGTCCTTGAAAACATTTTATTGTATTTTTATTTCTTTCTTAATTTACATATATGAAGCTGCTATCAATTGCATTCTTTTTAATTTTTTGTACCGCTTTGTTTATGAGGCCTGTTTATATTGCTCTGTGAGAAGGTAGCTCATTTCTTCTGACCAGTGCATCATATTCAATCATATGCTTATATATTCTCCTTATCCATTCTTGTATGAAGGATATGTAAATTGTCCCCAGCTCTGGTTACCATAAGCAACTGCAGCAAACACCCTTTGCATCTGTATAAGAGTTTCTCTGGTATAAAACCTCCTGAGAGAAAAAAAACAATAAACATTGCCTGTAAAGAAAAAATTAAAAAGTTTTTTTGTTTTTTGGGTTTTGTTTTTTGTTTTTTTTTTTTTTTGCAAAATAAGATGACAGTGTATTTCTATCTGCTTTAGCAGTAACAAAACATGCAAAATTTTCTGTCATGAACATAAAATAGCTGAAAGTACCAAAGAAGTGGGAAAGCTAAAATACCATTCCTATTTATATAGAAGAATTCAAAGGACTACAAAAGACGAAAAGTAAATAGGCATACTATAATCAATCCCCATTAGGTAGCAAGTTAAATTCGGAGCCCAAGCTTCCTCGCTAAATCATTTTGCGGCCGTTGTCTCATTCTCAAACCCCTGCTGCATCATACTTAAGCAGTGGTCACTTGGTAACTTTTTTTTTGGTAACTTTTTTTTAATGTCCTTATCACATACTCATTTAATCCAGTTGCTCAGTCCACCATGTTCTTGTGAGCTTTCACTCCTAAACATACCCATGTTTGACAAATATTTCTCACAACCATTAGTGACTCTGTGTATTAATTTCCTAGGGTTGCTGTAAGTAACACAAACTGAGTGGCTTAGAATAACAGACATTTACTCTCTCACAATTCTGGAAGCTAGAAGTCTGAAACCAAAGTATCAGCAGAGCCTTGCTTCTTCCGAAACATTCTATGGAGGATCCTTCCTTGCCTCTTCCAGCTAATTGTGGTTGCCAGCCACCTTCACATGACTTTTTCCCTATGTCTGTGTCTGTGTGTCCTTATCTTTTCTTGTGAGGACTCCAGTAATTATATTTTGGACCCACCTTAATTCAATATGACCTCTCCAGCCAGGGCACACATAACTAGGTTGCAAGCCAGGTCCCCAGCTGGAGGCAAGTGAAAGGCAAACATATATTGATGTTTTTCTCCCTCTCTGCTTCTCTTCCTTCCCCTCTCTCTAAAAATAATAAATAAGATCTTTTTTAAAAATTCAATATGCCCTCAACTTAATTACATTAGCAAAGACCCTATTTCCAAATAAGGTCATATTCTGGGGCTCATGTTGGATGTGATTTTAGAGGGGACACTATTCAGCTCAGTATATACTGTCATCTGGGTCTTCAAAACTCATATACGTTCAAAGCACAAGATTCATTCACCCCCGCCCCCAAATCTGTCAAAATCTTAACCCATTCCAGTATTAAATCTAAATCTAAAACATTATCAATTTAAAAAAACAAAATGTTCCAAATCTTATCATCTAAATCAGTATTGGTGACACCCTGACTATGGTCCATCATGAGGCACAACTCCTCTCTATCCATAGACCTATAAAACCAGACAAAAATACTGTTTTCAAAATACAATGATGGGACAGGCATAGGACAGAAATTCCTATTCCTAAACTGAAAAAAAAAAAAAGGAAGAAAGAAAGAAAAGAAAAAGAAAAGAAAAGAAAGAAAGAAATAAAGAGATTATCTTTCTAAAGCAAGTTCACAAACCAGCAGTGCTAATTCCAAATTTCAAGGCTTAAGAGTGATCCTTTGTGACCTGATGCTCTGTCCTTTCAGCCCTCTGAAGAGGCAGCTCCACTCTCTCTGGTCTCTGTACCCATGGCTCTGCCCTTAGACTCATTCTTTCTTCATTACATCCTGTCTCTGTTCCCTTCCATTTGAGCCAACTGCTTTTTCTGGTCTAAAATTCTCAAAAATCTTGTCAATCTTCTGTCAAGATTGATACATGATTATAATAGCAATAAAACTATGATGTGCAAGACCTATATGAAGGAAACTACTATATATGTGTGAATTCCATGCAAGTCTTGAAATCTCAATGGGGTTTGCAAGGGATTTGAAATTTTGACTCTAAAATTTATATGGGAGAGCAAAATCTTAGAAAAAGCAAATAAAAATAAGGTGTGAGAGTTGCCCTAGGAGGTATCAAAATTTCTCATAAGTTGCACTAAGATAGTGCTGAAGCATATATTTAGATGTATTAGAGGAAGAATATAAATATATAAAATATACAGATCAATCAATGAAATGACATGGAGTCCAGAAACAGTCTCATGAATATATGGATATATGGAAACTACAAGTGGTACTGAAGCTCTCTTCTGAAAGGAGGGAATTCTTAATAAACGGTGATAAGACAATTTGTTATCTATACAGAGGAAAAGCAAAAGAAGAGAAATTGAATACCAATCTCATACCATACTCCAGAAGAACTAAGAATTTAAGGACAAAAAGCAAAAAGTTTAAACCTTTAGAAGAAAATAAGAATATCTTTACCACTTCAGGGTAAGGAGGAATTTCTTAATTACACACAACACAAACTCTACTTGAAAATACTTACAAATACAAGTGTACTAAAATTGAGGCATCTTTCAATTGGGAAAGTTAAACAGCAAACTACAATCTCAGAGAAGATATTTTCAACACATATAACTGACAAAGGCTTAGTATGTGGAACACATAAAGAATGTTCACAACTCAAAGCAAAAGGCAAACAACCCAATAAAAAATGGGAAAAATATATAAATAGGCATTTTACTGAAGAGAAAATACAAATAGACAATTAATAATGAAAAGATACTCAACTTTATTTGCATTTTAATATCATCTTAACCATTTTTAATATATTTTATTTATATTTTAGAGGGAGGGAGAGAGAGATCAATATATGGTTGCATTTCACCTGCCTCCAGCTACAAACCTGGCTAGGGACCTGGCTTGCAACCTGGTTACATGCCCTGGCTGGGAATCAAACCAGCAACCTTTGGGTTCACAGGCCAGTGCCTTATCCACTGTGCCACCAGCCGGGGCCCCATTTTAGCCATTTTTAAAAGTACAGTTTTAAAACTGTAGTGTTAAGTAGTGTTTAGTAGTGTTAAGTATAGTCACATTGTTGTGCAACAGATGTCCAGAATTTTTCATGTTGCAAAACTGAACCTCTATATCCATTCAACAATGAACCCTATTTCCTCTTCTCTCTAACCTCTGGTAACCATCACTCAATTTCCTGTTTCTATTTATCTACATTAGATGCCTTATGTTATGAACTTAATAGTACCCTTCCCCAAAATTCATATTGAAGCCCTAATCCTCAGTACCTCTAAATGTGACTATATTTGGAGATAAGGCCTTTTAAAAGAAAATCAAGGCTAAATAAGTCCATATGAATGGACCCTGATCCAGACTTACTTGTTTCTTTTATGAGAAGAGAAAATGTGGACACACAAACACCAGGCATGCAATGAACAAGTCAATGAGACAGGCCTCAGGAAAAATAAAACTTGCCAACACCCTGACCTTGGACTTCTAGTCTCAGGAACTAAAAATCAATTTCTGTTGTGTAAGTCACCCATTCTGTGGTCTTTTATTATGGCAGCCATAACACACCTCACATAAGTATAATTATGCAGCATTTTGGGGGTGGGGTGCTGGTTTATTTCACTTAACATGATGTCCCTCAAGTTTCATCCATGTTGTAACATGGCAGGATTTCCTTCTCTTTAAAGCTAAGTAACATTCTGTTTTAAGCATATACCACATTTTGTCTTTACAATCACCTATTTGTGAACATTTGGGTTGCTTCTACCTCTTGACTATTGTGAATAATGCTGTTATGAACAAGAGTGTGCAAATATCTCTTCAAGGGCCAGCTTTCAATTCCTTTGTCTATTTGTCAACAGGTGGGCTTACTAGATCACATAATAGTTCTACATTAAATTTTTGAGTAAATGCCATAGTTTTCCATAGCCATTGTACCATTTTACAGTTCCACCAGCAATGCACAGGGGTTCTAATTTCTCCATTCTCACCAGCACCTACTAGTTAATTTTTTTATTGTAGTCATTCTAATGAATGTGCAACAATATCTCATTGAAGTTTTGTTTTGTTTTTAAGATTTTATTTATTATTTCCAGAGAGAGAGGGGAAGGGAGGAAGGTAGAGAGGGAGAGAAACATCATTGTATGATTGCCTTTCACCTGCCTCCAGCCATGGACCTGGCTGGAGACCTGGCTTGCAACCTGGTTATGTGCCCTGGCTGGGGAATTGAACCAGCAACCTTTGGGTTCGCAGGCGGCACCTTATCTACTGTGCTACCAGCCAGGGCCTCTCATTGAGGTTTTGACCTGAATTTCTCTAATGATCATTTAATATTTTTTGAAAGATTTTGTCATTATTTTTAGAGGGAAGGGCGGGAGGGAGGAAGAAGGGGAGAGAAACATCAGTGTTTGGTTGCCTTTCACCTGCCTTCAGCTACGGACCTGGCTGGACACCTGGCTTGCAACCCAGGTATGTTCCCTGACTGGGAATTGAACCAGTGACACTTGGATTCGCAGGCCTGTGCTCAATCCACTGAGCCACACCAGCCAAATCATCTGATATTTTAAAAAATTCAGAGTGTGGTAATTGTGGTTCTGTGGATAGACATGGAAGAGGGGATAAGGGAGATAAATGGAAGAAGTACAATTTAAAAAAACAGAAGTTTCAGACTAAGACCTCTTTCAGAGATACCACATACACCCACTATATTTGAAAAATTAATCTCATAATACCAAGAGTTGATGAGAACAAAATTTTTTTCTTTTTCTTAAGATTTGATTTATTACTTTTTAGAGAGAGGGAAAGGGAGAGAAGCAAAGAGGGTGAGAGACATCAATGTATGGTTGCCTTTCACCTGCCTCCAGCTATGGACCTGGCTGGAGACCTGGCTTGCCACCTGGTTATGTGCCCTGGCTGGGAATCCTTTGGGTTCACAGGCTGGCGCCTTATCCACTGTGCCACCAGCCAGGGCCAGGACAAAAAAATTTTTTAATACCCTCCTACATGCTGCTGGCGGGCATGTACATTATTAACAAGCCCTTTGAAAAACAACTTGGCATTACCTTGTAAACATGACAGTCATGTTCCCTATGACTCACCTATTTCAATTCTAGGTAGTCCTTTCAAACCTTGGGTCACCACTCATTTGTCATTTCTGTAACCCACTTACTGAGTCACAATTAGCATTTTTTTACACATCATAAAGGTGAGTATTGTAGTATTGTTTTATTTTGTGGACTTTTATATATGTGTATGTGTTTACCAGTTGAAGATGCCAATTTCATCTCTTATACCATGTGTCAAAAATTTGAGAGACTCTTGTTAACCCCACAATGAATGTGACCCACCGAGAAGGGTTCCTATCGGCTAACTCCCTTCAACTTTATAAACAGGCCTCTGACGCAAACCACACTTCAGAGAAAAGCTTGCAGTGAGCTGCCCACCTCCTACCCTGAGCTGCCTGCTTGCACTGTGTTCCTGCTGTCTTAACCAACCCTTATGAAGGAATTCCTGGAATTTTATTTCAACCAGTATGACTAAGACTTTCCCTGTCCAATTGGAGCTGCATAGTTATAGCCCTATTAGCATCATCACCTACCAATCAGAGCGCTCCATTGTAACTAGTTGGACAGTGCTTTTTAGACCAATCAAACTCTGAGAATTTAGAGTCCTTATTTGCATGAACGTGAATCAAGTAGGGAACAGGAGCAGGAGCTTCTTTACCTACAAGTCAGCTGTCCTCTGACTCAAAAGAGTCAGAAAAACTTAAATGAAGAACTGAAAAACCAAAGATCAGCCTGGGCCAGGGGGACCCCAAGTAGGTGGAGCAGGCAAAATTCTCATCCCAGGCCACTTTACGGCCGGGTTGTTCAATAGCCACACTCTTCATAACTGAGCTGTGAACATTGTGCTCTTCTCACAGCCATGCTGTAACACAGCTGAGCAGTTTGCACTGAATGTGTACATCTTTTTTCTTTACCACACCTTAAATTGGGGATTCCTGTTGGCATTGAATTGGTGCCAACAACCATTGGTTGTCACGCTCACTTTAAATTTCTGCACATGTGTACCAGGAGAATGTATAAAAATGTTCATAGCACTATTGTTCATAACAGAACAATGGAAACAAACCAAATGGCCAGTAGAATTGTAAATTTTTAGTATATTCACACAAGGCAACTCCATAAAGCAATGAAAATGAATGCCTGAGTATTACATCTTGTTAACTGATAAATGGTCACAAATAATGATATGTTTGTAAAGCTCAAAAACAAGTAAGATTAGACAAGATGTTGAGACATATCACACAGAAAGGGATTAAAAGTACAAATAATGTTAGGATGTATTTGGCATGTGGATGAATAGGGGAAGAAAAAGAGATGCAATAATATGTATTCTAGTTCTTAGGTGTGTTCAGGGCTATTCCTTTTATTAATATGCCACGTAATTTAAATTCACACTAAATATATTACATACATACATACATACACCTTCATAACATACATATTTCTAAGACATGCTCCCAAAAGTGTACAACCTATACCTTTCAGTATAGTGGTTAATCAGCACTTTCAAACCCAAACTGAATTTTCTGAAAAACAGGTTAAGAAACTAAGGCAACAAGGGAGGGGTGATGTTTGACAGGTTTGTCAAAGGTCAACATGTACCATTTCACGTTAAGCGTACCTTTAAACAGTTTCTTGAGGCCAGGGCATAGGTAGGAAATGATCGTATGCAGCTGTAGCACTACCTTTAACATGAGAATTTTGTGTTTTCTTGCTTTGATGGCCAAAATAAAACATTTTTTGCACTTCATTAAAATTTGTCTCCTGTATCCAAACCTTATCAAAGTCAGAATGATATTGATTTACATGTATGGGCTATTTGGTCCTAACCTAATAATTGAACTATGGAAAGAGTAATTAACCATGGCTATACCTCTCAGTTATTGAGAATTGGAACAAACTTTCATTGCTTCCCTAATTTCCTTTTAATACTTTTGGGACAGTTCACCCAAACTTCCCATCAAAAGGAGAACACCGCACTTATCCCCAAGCACTAGCTTACAAGAGACAACAAAACAGCAGTTGTGGGGGAAGATAAGAAACAGCAAAGAAAACAAAACAGAAATCCTCCAGGAAAAAGGGATTCTAGAAGCTGAAACAAAATGGAAAATGTCCATACTAAAAATTCCAAGATAATACGCAAGCTCGCGGTGGGAGGGGGGATTCAAGGTTTTTTTTTTTTTTTTCTCGGTGTAATAACAATAAGCAAATTCAGGTGAGGGAATCTCCGCGTCTCTGAAAAGACAGTAAGCAGAGTTGCTCGACTTCAGCAAAACCCACTGCAAAGATGGCGGTGGTACGAATCCCCTTCTGCTCCCGCCTCACATTTCCCACAAACCCCTCTGCGCGGACCCACTCTCCGAAACCTGCCCAGCCGGTCTCCCCACTGCGCAGGCGCGGCAGTCGTCACTCCCGCTCCCAGGACGCCACGGAGCTGGCGGGAGGGGCTTTCCCAGCTTCCGCCGTCGCGTCGCTTAGGGTTTAGATCGCAGAGTTCGAGCTGTCTCGGCTGCTGCGGGGCAGTCGGGGGTCACGAGGCCCAGTGAGGGGTGCGCGGCTGCATGGCCATGGGTCTGTGCCGAGCCCGGTGACAGCAGGGAACCAAGAGGCCCAGGCCCTGAGCGCGTCTCCTACGGGGGGCCTCGCCCTCCTGCTCGCAGGGCCGGGGCTCCTGCTGCCTTTGCTGGCGCTGCTGCTGGCAGCGGCGGCGGCCAGGATTATGTCGGGCCGCCGCTGCGCTGGCGGCGGTGTGGCCTGCACGGGCTTGATGGCCGAGGCTATGGAGCCTGCCGCCCGCGAGCTGTTCGAGGCTTGCCGCAACGGGGACGTGGAGCGAGTGAAGAGACTGGTGACGCCCGAGAAGGTGAACAGCCGCGACACGGCGGGCAGGAAATCCACCCCGCTCCACTTCGCCGCAGGTAACCCAGGCGTCGCCGCCACCTAGACTCGCGCGGGACCCCACCTGCGCACCCGGGCTCGCAGGCTCCAAACCGGGCACAGTGCTCTTCCACCCCGCGGGACTCCGGTCCTGGGCTTCTTGTTAGTGTCGAGTGGGGAATTGAGATTGGAGTAGGAGCTGGGGGGAGCGTGCCACACTCACTGGAAGTGTTTTCTTTTTTTGGCCTAGTTTCGTATCAGCAATACCTGTGTCAACTTTCGGTCTTGCTACCCTAAAAGGGACTTGGTAGACTTGGCAAATCTGAAAGGCCGGTTATCTCTAAAGTCTGTTCTTACTAATTCCACTGTTCTTATCAATCCTTTGGGTTAAGGTGTTCAAGGAGCTTTGTAAAATGCAAAGATGTAATTTAGAAGCCGTAACCTCGATTGTCCGTTGAGGTATTTGCATTAATGTGTTTACGTAGTCAGTCATTAGATTCTTGTGAGATGAGAACTGGAAATTGTCAAGTTGGGGAGATCTGAGGTCTGATTTAGACTAGGTCCAGGATGGTGGTCTCCACCATGTCTGCGTGCGTGCGCGTGCACGCGCGCGCATGTGCTCGCGCATACACACACACACACACACACACACACATATTGGGGTGAAAAGTAAAAGTAATAGAGTGAGAGGAAAGAGGTGCAGGTGCTTTAGCTTGGATCTACAGTTACATTGGGACTAACCGCCTCATTCTGAGGCTGAAAGCATTTGAATGACTTAATATTTACTAGGCTTACTTTATGGTATAAGCCCTTATTAAGTTTTACTGAACACTTTAAAAGAACTAGAAATGAGACGCTTAGCTTATTTCTATAAAGCATTTATGCTTTTCACTTTGAGAAAGGATTGTGACTATCCTCATGATTGAAAATGGGAATAGGCTCTCCTACTTCCTGATAATCCAGGTGTTTTATTTTGTGTATTATATGACTTTAAAATAAATTTTTTACTTACTGATTTTAGAGAGAAACATAGGTTTGTTGCTCCACTTATTTATGCATTCAGTGGTTGATTCTTGTACATGCCCTCACTGGGGATTGAACCGCAACCTTGGCATATTGGCTGATGCTCTAACCAAGTGAGCTATGCACCTAGGGCTAAAATGATTTTTTTGAAAAAGCAGAAGGATATGCTTTAAAGCACCCTGTTCTTAAGAAGTAAGAATGATAAGCAGAGAAGAAGCATAGAAAGATTTCCCTGTTCACAGACATTGAGCTTACACTTCCTACCACCAGGAGACTTGTTTACTTTAACCTGTACCCCTTTTAAAGTGTAAATATTATTAGAACGTATGCTGCTTTGATCAGTTACAAAGCAGCAGGCATTGTAATAATGTTGGTTTCCCATTGGGGAGCCTTTTTAAAGAGAGAAGGTTTGAGGGAGTAACAATGAGAGAACAAGAAACGTGGACAGCGGAAAGGAAAGAATACTAATGTCAAATTTCACCTTGTTAGTCATTTTGCCTAAAATTTTGGTGTTCAGTGCAGCCTTCTCTAATTTGGATTGCCCTGTTTGACCATGTAGTTAACATTTAAACAACTGATGTGACAAACTGTCATAACCAACTGATATGTAATCCAAAGTATAGTGTTACTTAGGTTCTGTTCACTTGATCTGTGGGATAAAAATAACCAAGGAAGACCTTAGTTGCTACCTTTCAAGAATTTGGCGTATTAATGAGTTCATATCTGAAAATAGTAATATTCAGAGGTTTAAGACTGTGGGATTACCTTCTATTGATTTTGTTCCTCCCCCACCATCACACCTTCAGTTCTGTCCCAACATTTCAAACTACTTTCTACAAAGGTTTCATTGTGGTTTGTTCAGACTGAAACGAAAAGCTTATTTTAGGGACAAGCCCACCCCTTACAATTTACCTATATTATCAGGTACAGGTTATAAGATTAAGAATTTAAGGCATTAAAAAAAGGTAATAAAATAAAGATTGCTATTGCTCTTCATTACGCAAGAGCTTTAAAGCCCTGCATTTACTACTAGGCATAGAACTTCATAAGTTATATGAGTGGCTAATCATTATGTTGTACACCTAAAACTAATGTAACATATGTCAACTGTAATTTAAAAATAAATGTTTTTAATTTTAAAAATTACATTTTTGTAAGTCATAAAAAATTATGTAGAAGTTGCAAGTGCCAAATCACAAAAAAAGAAACATTTTTTCGCTTTATAAATTCAATGTAAATTATTGGGTTAATGAGATAGAACATGCTTTCTTAGTTTCTAAATAAATGTATTCAGCTGTATTTTCTCTATGGTGTCAGGGTCCCCCTGGGAAGGTACTAGGGCATAGAGCCCCACTCAGGCCAGGCCAAGCCTGTAAGACCTAACTAAAAAGCCAGAAGGAAAAGCAGGGTGCATACAGGCCTCAGTGCTGTAGCTGGGGGCCCTGGGGGGAATCTGGCTTGAGAACATTCCATGTGTCCTTTGAAGCCTACCTTGTGACCTAAACTTCCTTGACTTGCGTATTGCACCAGCAGCAGATGTTAAACCTTAACCCACATGTAATCTCACCCTCCCTAAAATTCTGTGGGCCACCTGGAGTTCTTGGCGTCACCTTGTCTAACAGACCACAGCCTGAAGGGGATTGTCGCATTCCTTCTCTTGTTATCTGAACTTAACCACTCCCTTTCTATAGAATATTCTTTGGTGGTAATGATTTCTGGTGTGTATTTGTACCCCCAACCTGGTATAATCAATAAAAACCTTTGGAGGAGGGCAATTGAGACATTTGTCTCTCAGACACTAGCTGGCCTTCTCTCCCCTAGCACAAGCTGCCTGGGAAGTCTTCATTTCATCAATGGCACTGAGGGATCTCTGTGGGTTGGGGGCCCCCCCATAATATGGAAAATATGTTTTATATCTTTTTTGGCTAAGGAGTTATCAGTCATATTAATGTGCATTTAAATATGCCATTAGAAGCTCATTTTAGGTGGTAAAACTATGTAGCTGCCTGCCTAAGCAGTTTTCTTGGGTTTATACATTGAGTAAGCTATGGAAGAAAACTTTTTTTTTAGCCAATTAATGTTTGGAGGTTTTACTGGATGGGGTGAGGGGAGCTTGTTTTTCTTTGTGGAGAATGAAAGATCTGTGTAGACCAAGGAAAATGAATCATGATTAAAAAAAAAAAACAGTTTAGGAAAAATCTTGTATCTTTTCATTTAAAATATTTGGTTACAAGAATAATCATTTGTCATCCCCAAAGGAGATCTATTCATGAGAAAAGCAATCAACATAAACTGGAACTTTTCTTCTGTTAGGCATTTTTATTATTGAACTAGATTACATTTCTTCTAGATAAGTATGCTTTAAGAAGTCATTTTCACGGGAAAAATTATTTCCTCTTCAATCCCAATACTGCCAGCTTCCTTTTCCCCCTACCATCCTACCCCCCTAAACACACACACAGGATATGAATGAATTTTTTGTGACATGTCACAAAACTTGTAAAGACAAGTTGGTGGTAGAAGGCTGCAGCTTTAATTTTACTAAAAGCAGTAACATTTGAAATGCTTGACAATATAATCCCCTAGAAAACAGCAGATTTCAGTAAAGGGAATTGCTTCTCTGAACTTATTTCTGAAAAACAAAGAAGAGGGACAAATACTTTGGGAGTAAGTTATCTTACTGTCCACCATAGCCAAAGAATTCTTACAGCGTTCTCTAGACTCTTAGAACTGGGATGGGGGATGGGGGAGTGAAATAGAATTCCATGGCTTGAGAATTTTAAATGTTTTGGAGGTGTGCACAGAAATATAATTCAGTAGAGAAATGTGTAAAGTCGTGACCAGGTTTAAGGAATTTAGATATAAAGATGGTGAAAAGAGATGTTTTATGTATATGAATGACAAGTTGAAGACAGTTTGCATTGTAGAATTCTAGCTAAACAAAGTAACACTTGACTTGTATTTGTAGTGTATTATGGTATAGTGTTCTGTTTATATTTTTCTATTCAATCATGTAAGTTGGACCAATCAGACTGAATCCCTATTACTGTAACCAATAGTGTGAGTTGCATCTAAGAAGGATTTTTTTAATAAGGGAAGTGGAATTAGAGCTTCTGGAATTTATTATATAAGCAACAGGTGAAAACTAAGTTACTTATCCTAAAGATGAAATAAGACTAAGGTGAGGCATTATTGTCTTCATATACGTGAGAGACAGTCCAGTAGTCGGAAACTGCGTGGACATGATATATGTGGCTTCAGCAGTCAAGACAAGGACCAGTAGTACATGGAAGGTTGCAGAGTCAGACTGCCTTTAACCAGCTCTTCATCTGTGGAATTAGCTGGAAATGTCCTCGCAGTGGCTGAATTGGTATCTTTGAGATACTGTGAAAGGATTTCCTCGTTGGCTAGGCAGTTGGACCAACAGGCCAGAATCTGATTAATGTAAGAAGGAGGAATGAGCCACAGCTTGGTTGGGTATCTTCCTGCAAAGTGAAAGAAAGGTTGCTGGTTTGATTCTCTATCAACACATGCCTGGATTGAGGGTTCAGTCCTGATAGGGAGATGTATGAGAGACAACCGGTTGTTTGTTTCTCACATTGAAGCTTCTCTCCCTCTTTTTCTCCCTTCCTTCCCCTCTCTAAAAATAAATATTTTAACAATAAAAGAAAGTGGGCCTGGCTGGTGTGGCTCAGTGGATTGAGCACCAGCCTATGAACCCAAAGGTCACTGATTTGATTCCCAGTCAGGGCACATGCCCAGGTTGCAAGTCAGGTCTCCAGCCAGGTCCCCAGCCAGGTCCCTGGCTGGAGACAGGTGAAAGGCAACCATACATTGATGTTTTTCTCCCTCCCTCTCTTCCTCTCTCCCTGCCCTACTCTAAATATAATGAATAAAATCTTTAAAAAAAAAAAAAAAAAGAAAGAAAAAGAAAGAAAAGAAAAAGTGGAATGATTCCTTCAGTTGAATGTTTTTAACAACTTAGCTACCAAAGATACAATAGTTGTTGTACTTGTCATTCATATTCTTTCCCAAAAGTAACTTTTAAAGACATCCAATGACATTTCAATAGTATTTCCTTCTTTTGTCTGTAGACCAACATCATAACTATGGGAGATGCACAAAATGTACTCACGTTCCTTATTAAGACTGAACTAAAGATTGTTGTTTCCAAGATTTTTTTTTGCTATGTTGCTAGGGGGAATTATTAAATTTTACATCAGTAGAAACCCCAGTATCAAATAAAGACTAGTATATTTAAGAATTCTGAATCTTTCATGACTTAGCCAATCTCCCAGTGTATTATCAAAATTCGAGCTACACATTTTTCCTCAACTTTTGCTGGACTTCGGGGTAGACGATTGACTTCATTAACAACCAGTTTAGAATATTTGTTTCAGTACTTCTTTATTTAGATTGTCAAAATTTCATCACCTCAGAGGTCATCACACCCTTTTCCAAGTTTCTACTAGTCTGACCAGACAGGTAGTGCTATCTGTCCCAAGTTGAGCTAGGCAAAATCGTCTCCCTTATATTCCTCTCTAAAGGAATATATGTGGGGCCCTGGCTGATGGCACAGTGAATAAGGTGCTGGCCTACAAACCTAAAAGTTGCTGGTTCGATTCCCAGCCAGGGCACATAACCAGGTTGCAAGCCAGGTACCCAGCCCTGGCTGGTGGCACAGTGGATAAGGTGTGGGCCTGTGAACCCAAAGGTCACTGGTTTGATTCCCCAGCCAGGGCACATAACAAAGTTGCAAGCCAGGTCTCAGCGGGGTCTGTAGCTGGAGGCAGGTGAAAGGCAACCAACCATACATTGATGTCTCTCTCCCTCTCTGCCCCTCTCCCTTCCCCTCTTTCTAAACATTATAAATAAAATCTTTTTTTAAAAAATAGAAATATATGTGGGAAATACCTTTTTAGATCTTTGCTAGCTGACGTTATTTATTAGCAAGTTTAAAATGACATCCCTCAGAAAAATCTGACAAGTCCTGGCTGTATAAATCAGAGCTTAAGTAAGACTACCTAATTCTTCATCCTGTCTCCCAGACTACAGAAGCCCACTCTGTTTCATGGCATTTATTGACATTTTCTATTTCTGGATGTTTCCTTCTGACAAAGCAATACATGGTACCAGTCTACTTTTAGATCCTCAAGACATCGCTATCATTTCATATTGGGTCAGTTATATCATCAATGGCCAATCCCCTCTTTAGACTGTAAAAAGGGAAAGGAAGAAGCTTTCAGTACAGTTTCCTCAGCGTTTAACATGGTTTTTCTGTGGTGACTTCCTCTGCTTTATAGCTTTTTGGAAGCCATTCAAATGAAAAGATGTTTCCCATGTCACAGCAAAATCTGATACTGATAACAATAGTTATGTTTAGCAAGATAGTTCCTGGAACTGCTGAAACTGATGGTACCTAGATAGTAATGAAACTTGACAAGAAAGATATTGAATAGACTGCTTTTCTTAGTCATCACATATCATCAGCTCCATCGTCTGTGAGGGTCATTTGCTTGCTATTTCAGCAAAGTATTAGACATGCACTCAGCAAATGTTTGTTAAGTTCTATATACTAGACCTTGGCCTCAGCCAGTAAACAAAAATGAGCAGGACACAATACCTGCGATTAAGTGACATGGTTTATTGATCAGCACATTTACTTTCCTATTATGCCTGCTTTGTTTCACTGTTAGTGCTTTATTGTAGATTCAAATTCAGTGTATGATTTCATCAGGATTTTCACACATATGCAGAGCAGTGGCTTGAACTGTTCTTCCATAATTATAAGATAAACCACAATATATCCTGAGCAGCCATGACTACTAACTTCAGGCTTCTGATTCCTTTGTAAAGAGATTCTTAGGATACGGAGACTGGCATTGACTCTAAGGATATGCCTATTCATGTTCTACCTGGCCAGTGAGAACATGATCTGAATATACCCTGCAAAGCTATTTTTCCTTCAAGAAATGAGTATTGAACAGATGCTTTGAACTATTCTTGAGACCTTAAGAATAGGGATTTTGTCAGGGATTAGCTTTCAGAGTTTAGGAAGCATCTTGAATCTAAAGGTTTCCGAAAACTAACAGTGGAAGATTTAAAAATTTTAACGAGCCATGTACTGACCCCTTCTAAATTCCTTTATGCTAAGAAGTGACTTCAAATGTTCAAAATTTCAGACTCTTCATCTACTTTTTCAGGATAGCAACATGGCCTCCCCTCACATGATCCTGACAACATGAATTTGAAAGTATGCTGGTCTCTGCTCTCAGTTTCCAGACAGGTTTCAGACATCTTAATGGCTCAGGAATCATGTCAATAGAAAGTTACTGTGTCTTGGACTGTTGGTAACCATATAATCACTTTACCCTGTCTACCAAACTTAAACTTCAATTTCACTATTATTCATATGCGACAGTATTGGGTATATGTATCTCATCAATGAATTCTTGAATTGTTGGATCTCTCCTGTTACTTCCCACCCAGAAACATTTTAGCATGGCTTTTACTTATTCTAATTTGATGTATTTTCTTTGGAGGACTTTACTATGGATAATTGGTTTTCTTTTAGGTTTTGGGCGGAAAGATGTAGTTGAATACTTGCTTCAGAATGGTGCAAATGTCCAAGCACGTGACGATGGGGGCCTTATTCCTCTTCATAATGCATGCTCCTTCGGTCATGCTGAAGTTGTCAATCTCCTTTTGCGACATGGTGCAGACCCGAATGCTCGTGATAATTGGAATTACACTCCTCTCCATGAAGCTGCAATTAAAGGAAAGATCGATGTTTGCATCGGTAAGACTGTTTACAGAATTTTTCTAATAGTTGTAACTATTCTGAATTGACTTCATTTGTTAATGTGATCAATTTCTGCCAGGATGGATTTAAATACTTAAGAGTACTTCATGATTTAAGTGAACTCTTGTTTACTAAATGTGTATAGACTTATATTTTTCTCCCCTGCCCTCCACATACCAAATCACTATTCATACCAAAGTCAGCAGTTTAGTTTAAACTAGGTAATTTATGAAGATACAAAATAAATTACCTAGTAACCTCTGTTCAGTTCTCCTTTCCCATGTGTTATCTTATATTGCTACTGCCTTCTACTCATAATATTTTTCTAGTTTCTGAGTTTCAGTCATACAAATAATTTGTTTTAATAATGTGGGGTTTTCTAATAGATCTGCGCTACCCTGGTGTGGTAGGTGAAGACTTCTAATGTGGCTAGTCAAAATTAAGGTGTATTCTAAGGGGAAAATATACTATATTTCAAAGAGTTAATATGAAAAAAAAAGGTATGCAAAATATCTCAATTTTATATTGATTACAATATAAATGTAAATATTGAAATGACAATATTTTGTATATGTTGGGTTAAATAAAATGTGTTACGGTTAATATAACCTGTTTCTCTTTATTTTTTTAATGTGGCTACTACAAATCTTTTAATTACATGTGTAGCTCACATTAATGCCTTGCATTTTACTTCTGTTATAGGTAGGAACAGAGTACAATGGAATGAACATTAACTCTTATCACAGAAAGGAAGCTAGGCTTCCCTTCCTGTGTGTATTGCCTGTCTTTCCCCAGCTCTTTATTTATAGAGTATGCTATAACATCTTTATATAACAGATAAAAATACAGATTATATATAGCACAGGTCTTTTCTTTTTATGTGTTTTGGGTTATAATGTAGTAGTTATGATTTGGTGTTTGTTAACCGTTCAGAGAGTACTTTTCTGTTTTCTTTCTTTTTTTCTTTTTTAAGATTTTACTTATTATTTTCAGAGAGAGGAGAGAGAGGAAGAGAGAAATCAATGTATGGTTGCCTTTCACCTGCCTTCAGCTACGGACCTGGCCTGCAACCTGGTTATGTGCCCTGGCTGGGAATTGAACCAGCGACCTTTGGGTTCGCAAGCTGGCACCTTATCCACTATGCCACCAGCCAGGACCTGTTTTCTTTTTTTAAAGAATTTGCTTGAGTGAATTTCTTTTCATTACAACAGATTCCTATTCCTGGACTATTCATAGGTTTAGAAATTTCATTTTTGTTATGATTGAAAAATATTTCTAACATAGGCAGTATTCATTTGGAATGAGAAAACAAACTTTCAAGCATACTTGCCCTATATTTTCTTTTTCTTTTTTTTTAAGATTTTATTTATTTTTAGAGAGGGGAAGGTAGAGGGCAGAGGGAGAGAGACAGGTTGCCTTTTACCTGCCTCCAGCTACAGGTCTGGCTGAAGACCTGGCTTGCAACCTGGTTATGTGCCCTGGCTGGGAATTGAACCAGCAACCTTTGGGTTTGCAGGCCGGCACCTTATTCACTGTGCCACCAGCCAGGGCCTTGCTTTATATTTTCTTATACAGTCTCATCTATCTTTTGTCACTTGTCTGGCAAAGGAAAATCTGACTTTGAGCTTAGGGGACATTTATTTAATGTGCATAATACATTAAATAATAAAATATTTTTTATATTCTTGTCCTTAAAATATACTATTTACCATACTGTCAGAATATGAAAGATCTTTAAACAGCCTTCAGACTGCTGATGTGGCTTAGTGGGTTGAGCACCGGCCTGTAAACCCAAAGGTCACTGGTTTAAGTCCCAGTCAGGACACATGCTTGGGTTGCCAGCCAGGTCCCCTGTTAGGGGCATGCAAGAGGCAACTGATTGATGTTTCTCTCCCTCTCTTTCTCCCTTCCATTCCCTTCTCACTAGAAATGACTAAATAAAATCTTTCTAAGAAACAAACTAAAAAGTAATATTGCTATTTTGCAGTGCTCTTACAGCATAGAGCTGAGCCGACCATCAGAAATACAGATGGAAGGACTGCCTTGGATTTAGCAGACCCATCTGCCAAAGCAGTGCTTACTGGTAAGTTCATGTACTGTCTTTGGGTATTACAGGAAGAATGTAGAGAATGAGCTTGCCAAGTGAACAGTCTGCTTCCTGTGGTTAATGACCTCAACTAGGTTTTTAAAGTAGTGTCAGTTCAGTTATTTATTTTTTTATATCTGGTCAGTTGGCATTTGATTCTTGTCTTAAGTAAAGTTGTTGTTTTTTGTTTTTTTCTTTTTAGAATTGATGTCTGCCCTTCACTATTCTGTGCTGTTCTTTGCTTTTATCTTTATTTAAAATTCTTGGGACTCAAATGAAGCCTTGCACAAGTAGCCAATATGCAACTCATAGTGTGGGCAGTAGTTTGGATTTCATTTCAGGAAATCAGTAAACACTGTCTATTTTGTTAAATTATGTTTATTTAAATTATATTAATTTTAAAGGGTTTTTTTTTTTGTATTCATTGTTAAGTATAAAAGCTGTAAGCATAAAGGGTTTATATTTAATCCTGTTTTTACTTGTACACAGTTATCTTTTGGTATCCACAGGGACTGGTTCCAGGAACCAACGCCACCTCACCGACAGATATAAAAATCTGTGGGTGCTCATGTTCTCTAAGATGGTATAAATCAATGCGTATGGTTGACTCTCCCAACCATGCTTTAAAAATGCTATTTTCACTCTGAGGTTGGTTGAATCTATGGATGCGAACCCTATAGAAATGGAAGGCCAACTACTTAAAATAGTATTATAATAGAAACAATTTTTATGTTGAAAAATCTTTTAGATTCACAAGAATGCTAATGATTGATTATGTTCAATTGGTGATGCTATAGATCTTTTGTCATTTCTAAGTGGTGGTATATTGGATTTTTGGCGGGGAGTTGGCTTTTTTTTTCAATGTATGGTTGCTTTTCACCTGCTTCCAGCCACAGGCCTGACTGGAGACCTGTTTTGCAACCTTGCTGTGTGCCCTGGCTGGGGAATCGAACCTGCGACCTTTGGGTTTGCAGGCCGGCACCTTATCCACTGTGCTACCAGCCAAGGCCGGGAGTTGGCTTTTGAATGAAGTTATAGATATATTTATAGTTATAGTTATAGTTATATGATGAAGTTATAGTTATATTTTGTGTGTTAATAAGCAAATAGCATATTGGTTTTAGATAATTTAAGAAGTAAAAAGAAAAGGAAAGATTCTTCTATAACTTTCTGAAAATTCTGGTGTATTTTCTTCTTGGCTTTCCTTTTTCTGTGCAAAATGTTTTCCATATGATTGTAGTCACATTTGATTATATAGCATTAACTCATTTTCTCCCTTTTTATATACAGAGGTGTTCCATGTTCTTTATATAAACATTTTTAAACTGTACAATATTCTATTGATTAACCATTTTCCACTTATTAAAAACTTATTTCAAGTTTATATATTTAAACGTAATTCAGTGAGCATGTACATGAACATCTTTTTCCATCATTCGCAGGTGAATATAAGAAGGATGAACTCTTGGAAAGTGCCAGGTGTGTTATAAATATATACCATAAAATCTTACTATTAAAGTTTTTTTTTTGCAATAAGCAAACTATAAAAGAGAATGAGATTTTTTAATGTTCACATAAATATCTTCAGATAGGATCTGATGAAGAATAGAAATTGCTAATGAATTTTTTTTGTGTGTTAGGAGTGGCAATGAGGAAAAAATGATGGCTCTCCTCACACCATTAAATGTCAACTGCCATGCAAGTGATGGTAGAAAGGTACTTCCTTTTGCTACTAAGTTTGTTAATCTCCTGGTGACATGAAAATGCATTTATCTTATTATAAATTAAAACATTTTATGAGAATGCTAATAAGTTCTCTTAAGCAGTAATTTGGATTAATTTTTAAACTTAATAAAACTTATTGATAATAAACATTTAATTGTTTGCTTCCTGTTTGTAATAATCAACTTATAAACTTTATACTGTGCCTTTAGTAACCTGTTGGATTTTTAAAGCCAAATTAATGACTTTATTGAGGCATTAAAGTTACAAAGCTTTTTTTCTGGATTTTTGGTTTTGATTTTTAGCTTTTCAGACCTTTTTAAAGCCAGTATTTGAATTTCATTCATTTTTTAATTAATATTTCTGATTAATATTTCAGTCAACTCCATTGCATTTAGCAGCAGGCTATAATAGAGTAAAGATTGTGCAGCTGTTACTGCAGTATGGAGCTGATGTGCATGCTAAAGATAAAGGGTAAGTATTTGAACAAAAATTAGGATTTCTTAAATGTTACTATTTTAATAATTTGCATAACTTACAAAAATCATATTTTTTACTAAACAGCATAAAGATTTATTGAGTTTTTATAGTGCAAATTGCTCTGAGGATACACAGGGAATTGTAAAGCACTAAGACAACCACTTTTAGGGCTGATACTATACTTAAGTGGGCATGAAAAGCTACCTGACAATACAAGTTTGCTATTAAGTGTGAGGTGATAGCGAGGAATACTACTATAGGAGTTCCCAGGAAGGGACTCAATGATAGCTGTAGCGATTGACTGGGGAGTCCTTCAGGAGGAGATGGTATTTAACCATTAGTCAGTTCAAGAAAGCAGAGTTTAGGAACCATCACTCTGTATAAGAGAACAGGTGTGTGAAGAGATTGCCTAAGCAGATGTTACTGCATATTTAGGAAACAATAACTAGACCAGCTTGGCTGAAGCAGATCATTCACACAGGAGAGAAATGAACGTTAAGGTTGGAGAAATGGTTAAGAACCAGGTTTTAAAGGACTTGTTATTTTAGCCTAAGTAATTCAGACTTCATTCTGTGCGCCACATTAGTCATTGAAGGATCTTAAAGCAAGAGGAATGATTATTCTAAAGAAGTTACAGGAGATACCTTCTGGCAGCAACGTGTAGGGTGGATTAGAGAGGGAGGAGAAAAGCAAAAGGAGCAGTTAGAAGAGTGAATATGGCAGAGATTTGGGCCTAATGAAAATCTGAAGTGGTGGTGGTCGATGATATGGAAATGAAAAGCAAACACCGTACAAGAGATAGTTCAGGCTAAGGATGAACAAGATTTGTTGAATGTCTGGATGTGATGAGAGAGAAAGGAATAAAAAGATAATTATATTTCAAATTTTTAAGTTGAATGAGTGAAAGACCCAATGAAACACATACCAAAATCTAAGAGGAAAAATTATTTTAGGGGAAAACATTGAGTTCACTTTTAGAACTCTTAGTTTTATGAGATGATGAGGGGAATTCAGGTAGAGTAACTAACTAGCAGATGGTTGGAAATGAAACTAGCTGTCAGGTAAGTAAGACATTATATGACCAAAAAAAAAAAGGGAAGGAGAGTCATGCACCTTTAAAGAGGGGATTCATAGAATTAAAGACCAAGGCCATAATGATGGTGTCTGTGGTAATTAATCGTGAGCCATTCCCATGGAGGAGCATCATAAAGATATGTAAAGATTTTAAGGTTCCACTGTACCTTCTTATATAGAAAACCTTCTTCCATTGTAATTATAAGGAAATTAGGTTTTTGTTTTATTAAGGAGTATACCTTATAGAATCTCAAAGAAGAGTCCATGTTTGAGTTCTGAGTTTAGAAAAGATGTTTAGAAGTAAGCCAGGAAGGAGGGAAATCTGTCCTACTACACCCACGGGATAGTCCTGTGTAGAGGTATTCAAGGACCTGCAGGTGGTTTGGTGACACTGTCATTGAAGGGGGAGGCTAGAGAGGGTCAGATCATTATATACCAAGCTGAGCAATTGGATCCATCTTTTGAAAGCAAGGAAGAACTAGCAAGGAATCTTAAAATAAGGAGTAACCACATTAGATACCCTTTTGAAAAAAATCTGGCCATAGCTTGAAGGAAAATTTTAAGTGGGGGTTATTTCATTAATACAGGGAGCAATAATAAAGGCCCAAACCAA
The DNA here is from genome assembly GCA_004026585.1 of Noctilio leporinus. Classification (NCBI taxonomy): domain Eukaryota; kingdom Metazoa; phylum Chordata; class Mammalia; order Chiroptera; family Noctilionidae; genus Noctilio; species Noctilio leporinus. The sequence continues at coordinate 181,232 of PVIW01001595.1, read as the reverse complement.
GACAGTGACAGTGTAGTGGGGGAAAAGATGACTTTTAAAGAGACTTGAGAGTTAGGATTGCTAGGAGTTAAGGTTCATAAAGATATTAAATTTTAACATTCTTATTAGAAGGTTGCATAAGCTATTTTCTATTTAAATCTAACTGCAAATTTAAATTAATTACAATTAAATAAGTCTAAGGAATCTGTAATAACAGATTTTTTCTCCCCTCTCATACTGTAGTGATCTGGTGCCCCTACACAATGCCTGCTCTTATGGTCATTATGAAGTAACTGAACTTCTGGTCAAGGTTAGTTTTCTGGTACTTCCCTTATAATCATATGTTACTTTAAATTGCGTACCTGTTTTTTGAGATACCATAAGATTTTAAATATAAAGTGGTACTACCACCTTACAAGTAGAAAATTAAGGGATTCTATAATTTGTGGCTAAAGTGAAGTTTCAAAACTCCTGAAAAATATCAGAGCAATTTTTAGTGAATCATGTATTATTAAAGCCATCAGCTACATTTGCAACATATGTACTTTGAGTTGGCACAGGCTCTCTGGTAAGCTTTACTTGTTCCAACATGTTGTTGGAAGCAGGTTCCTAGAACTGCAAGAAATTTCTTATTTTGCTCTCTGTTGTATGATAATAGAAGATAATATATTCTCCTTTGAGTGGATTCAAAGATACTACCCACCACCCAAGGTTCTTTTTGTCCCCCAGACTCCATTCTCTCACTCTACACTCATTCTGCCCCTTGGATACTTTCTTTTCTGTCAGCAGCTGTCATAAGAAGGGAAAGAAGACATTTGTTTCCAATGCCCCTATCCTCCTTTCTTGTGGTAGCACATGCTACCACAGAATACAGTTTCCACCGAAACAACTTTATTACAACGATTAGATACTCCTGAGTAGGCCATAAGCTTGAGTTAAGCAGAATATTTGGAATGTTATTATGGATGAGAGTGAAGCATCAGACAGATTGCAGTGGGACCTTTCTAGACAACTGAATGGTGTTTTTCTAAGACTTTGTGTTTACTAAGTAAGAGTAGAAAACTGGCTAGAGGTTATACATCTTGAGGAGGATAGAAGATGTGAGAATGCAAACAGTTAACAGAATAATCAAGTCCAAGAGAGTCAGGAGAAAGCGAGTAAGATAGAGACAGGGAATTCAGGCAGAAGTCCTGAGCAACCCTGGGTAGGCAGCCCTTGCTTAAGAGTCTGGCTAGCACATGCTGGTATTTAACAGCAAACATGCTTTTCATGGCCTGGATATGTAGAGATTGTGATGTGACTGCTTGAAAAGCTAACGTAATTTTGTGCCAATAGTAGAAGTATAGCATCAGAAGCAAATGTAACAATGCATGCATTATACTTGCGTAGTCAAACTACATTGAGAATCTACCATTATCCTTGGCCCTTAGTATTTTTTAAATGAATTTTTAAAACAGAAGTATATTTAATTGAGGGCCTCTAGGGAGGTAGGAAGTCTAGAAACCATCTGACAAGAAGGATGAGTAAAGAAGGAGCTGAAGGTGTTTAGATTGGAAAAGAGAAACATAGGAGATGCCTTCTAATAACGCAAAGAATAATATTGACCTTTTTTTACTCCAAGGAACACCAATAGATTAAAGTTTAAAGTATATATTTAACTTAGTAAAAGAGAACTTTTTAATAGGAGCCATATAGTAAGTATAAAAGGTTAAATTATTTGAGAATTAGTTTCCAGTTATTCAAAGTACTAAAAGTAAGTAGCTTGTTCATCTTCTGCAGGTACACTATGGAAAGAATTTTGTGTTCAATGAGAGTTTAAATTAGAGTGACTTCTGTGGTCCATCCAACTCTAAATACTTGGAAATGGCTAAATTAAAAAGACTACAATACCAAGTATTAGCAAGGCAGTGGAGCACTGGAACTCGAACATTGTTGGTGGCAATGCAAAAATAATACAACCACTTTAGAAAGGTGTTTGGCACTCTAGTAGAACTACATGTATCTACTGTATGACCCAGCAATTCCATTTCTAGGGGTATATGCAAAAGAAATGACAGCATGTGTCCATAAAGACTTGTACATGAATGGTCATAACAGCCAAAGTCAAAAACTAGATATAGTCCAAATGCTCATGATGGATTAGTAAATTATGGTATATCTTATACAACGGAATGCTACTACTTAGCAGTAAAAACAAGTTCCTGACACAACATGAATAAATCTCAGAAACATTGTATGTGGAAAAAGCTAGACACAGTACATACTGTGTTAATCCATTTTTATAAAATTCAAGAACAGATTAACATGTGGTGCTAACAATCAGAATGAGGGCTGGTGTGGGGGACCCCTGACCTGCAGAGATCCCTTGGTGCCAGTGATGAAATGAAGACATCCCAGGCAGCTTGTGCTAGGGGAGAGAAGGCCAGCAACTGTGTGAGAGACAAATGCTTCAATTGCCCTCCTCCAAGGTCTTTTATTGATTACACCAGGTTGGGGGTACACATACACACCAGAAATCATTATCACCAAAGAATATTCTATAGAAAGGGAGTGGTTAAGTTTAGATAACAAGAGAAGGAATGCGACAGTCCCCTTCAGGCTGTGGTCTGTTAGACAAGGTGACGCCAAGAACTCCAGGTGGCCCACAGAATTTTAGGGAGGGTAAGATTACATGTGGGTTAAGGTTTAACATCTGCTGCGGGTGCAATATGCAAGTCAAGGAAGTTTAGGTCACAAGGTAGGCTTCAAAGGACACATGGAATGTTCTCAAGCCAGATTCCCCCCAGGGCCCCCAGCTACAGCACTGAGGCCTATACACACCCAGCTTACCTGGCTTTGCAGTCACATCTTACAGGCTTGGCCTGGCCTGAGTGGGGCTCTATGCCCTGACACCTTCCCAGCGGGGCTCCAACAGGCACGGACTGTGTATAAAAGGAGCATGGGGATATTCTGTGATAATGAAAGTTTCCTCTGTTGAATTGAATGATGGTATCACAAATATGTACATTTCTCAAAACACATCAAACTACAGTAGCGCCCCCGCTCCCAATGGCACCAACAGGTTCATTTTCTGTAGGTTCAGTTATCTTCAGTCAACTTAAGTTCAAAAATTTTTTCAGTGAAAATTCCAGTAATAAACAATTTCTAAGTTTTAAATTGTGTGCCATTCTGAGTAAGTGTGATAAAATTTCGCTCTGTCCCACATGGGACATGAATCCCATGTATCCCCATTGTATATTCTACCTGCCCATTAATCATTTGTTGTCAGATCAGTTATCCTGGTATTGCACTGCTTCTATTCAAGTAACCCTTATTTTACTTAATAATAGCCCCAAAAAGCAAGAGTAGTGATGCTGGCAATTCAGCTATGCCAAAGAAAGCCATAAAGTGCTGACTGTAAATGAAAAGGTGAGTGCAGTACAATAAGGTGTTTTGAGAGAGAGAAACCACATTCACATAACTGTTTTGTTATAATGGCTCTGTTATTATTGTTAATCTCTTACTGTACATAATTTACAAATTAAATTGTATCATTGGTATGCATGTGTAGGAAAAAACATAATAAATATAGGGTTTGGTGCTATCCATGGCTTTAGACATCTGCTGAGTATTGGAACATATTCCCCATGGATAAAGGGGCACTTCAGAACTGTGCATTTTACTCTGTGTAAATTATACCTCAAGAAAAAAAATAGCTTTTGGAAAAGATGCATGTTAATTTTAAAGTGTTGTTCTTAACTATTTTTTACAATAAAAGTTACATAGGCCTTTGTGAGTAGGCCTAGCAACCAGCTACTGCCTTCCATAGGAAGAAAAATTTATCCTTTTTCTGAAATATTAGTTTAAAAAGTGAACTTTGGGAACATAACCTGTTTAAACTTGCATGATGTTAAATTACAGCTACTAATCCAAATTCTTTTAAAAATTGAACACTAAACATGTGCTCCCTTCCCCACCAGCATGGTGCCTGTGTAAATGCAATGGACTTGTGGCAATTTACTCCTCTTCACGAGGCCGCTTCTAAGAACAGGGTTGAAGTGTGCTCTCTTCTCCTAAGTTATGGTGCAGATCCAACACTGCTGAATTGTCACAATAAAAGTGCTATAGACTTGGCTCCCACACCACAATTAAAAGAAAGATTAGCATGTGAGTATGAAATGATGACTATTTAGCTAAGATAGCATGACACCAATAAGTTAAAAATTATTTCTTGTTTGTTTCTAGAAATGTTTAAACAAAAGAATATTTTCCTTAACCATGGGTATATGTTGTTTTTCAGACTAGCATATTTAATTTTTTGCAAGTTTCTATTCATTCTGCTCTTAAGATGCTATGAAAAGAAAACATTCATTTTTTTTAAGTCAAGATAAATGCTTTTTATATATGTATTAGTCTTATAGATGGTACGCTTTTGAAAAAAATTTTGGATTTGTTCCTATTTTTAATGTGACCTTCTAGTGGAATTGCCAGGAGGTTAAAGTGTTATTTATAGGTTGCTATTTTGTAAACATAGTCCATCTATTATTCTCTGGTATGTGGGCAGTTCTGTGATTTTCCTATGTATAGCTGAAGTAGATGTAGTCAGCTGTAGTCATGTAATTCAGATACAGTTTCTATACATAAATAAGAAACATTATTTTGGAGTATTAAAGGATAGTGGATGGATTCACAAATCCGAGGAATAAAGGAGAGGAACCTTAAGAAAATATATAGGTGCCTCTTGGAAATATCCAACTTGTCTAGTCCCTAGTTCTCTGATACGGAACAAAGCTATCTGATACTGCAGTAATGTTAGTGCAGGGACTACAATCACTTCTGTTTTTACTGAAAAGTTCTATTTTGGAAAATTCTTAGAACTCTCTGGTCTAGAAATATACTCATATTGCAGCACTCTAGATACCTCCAGACCAAAACAGACGTTGATTTGGCCATGGGCTGAATGCATGATACAGTTGGGGATGAACTGGGTCATAACTGAGGGGAACTGGAGTACCACTGTTTCCCTTTTCATGGGCTGTATTTGGAGACTGTCTCTACTCTCTCAATTTGGCTATTTGGGGTGATAATTTTGAGAATAATTTGAAGGAAAATACTGTGTCTTTTACTAGGTGAACTTTATCAATTTGTTAATTCTCATGCAAACTTAAATACTTTTTCTTCATCTAGATGAATTTAAAGGCCACTCTTTGCTGCAAGCTGCACGGGAAGCTGATGTTACACGAATCAAAAAACATCTCTCCCTGGAAATGGTGAATTTTAAGCATCCTCAAACGCATGAAACAGCACTGGTAATGTTTCAAATTTAAGTGTTTACAATACAGTAACCAAAAACATGCAAAACTAAGCATAATGTCCTACCTCTTCTGATGACTCATGGTAACTATCATAACATCCTACTTTTAGTAGAATAGCATTGTTTTAAAATCTGTGCCTTTTAAAAATTAATATCCACACATATATAAAAAGAGATCAAATAGTACATAAAAATAGACTTCAGCCCCCCCCCCCCCCGCCCCCAAGGTAATGCTGTTGTTCATTTGAGTATCCTTCCAGAAAAGTGTTTTATATACTGGCATGTACGTTGTATAATTTTTTTTATCATGAATGGTACATATAGTTTGCTTTTTTATTATAAAAATTGTAACTTTTATGATTGAAGATTTGGAACCCTTCCTGACTGATGTGGCTCTGTTGGTTGGATGTCCTCCTGCAAAGCAAAAGTCACTGGTTCAGTTACCAGTCAGGGCGAATTACTGGGTTGTGGGTTCCGTTCCCAGTGGGAGCATGTGCGAGCAGCAACTGATGGATGTTTCTTTCTCACATAGATGTTTCACTTGCTCTCTTCCTCCCATCTCCCCTCTCTAAAAATAAGTAAATAAAATCTTTTAAAAGATAATTTGGAACCCACTAAAAATGAGAAAGAAAGTAATTCTACTATCAAGATAAAAATCACTTGGTTTTCCTTCTAGTATTGTAATTTCTTTCAAAATTAGATCTAAAGTCTGTGTATCTTCTCTCTACTATGTGAATAAAGTATGAGTAGAGACTACTTCCCTGATAGAAGTAACACCACTCTGTGGAATAGTAACAAAGTAAATGGGAACCAAGCAGTCTATGGAAAAGCATTCAGAAAACATGGGAGCTAGTAAGTATAAGTGATGGAAAATAAGAAAAGGAATGGTATAATCAGAGGCTACCTTAGAAGCAGAAATTTAAGAGGAACCAAATCCTGCTGTATGAATTGCAGAGTATGCTTTGGATGAGGGAAGATGGCCCTAAATAAATTAACTTGGTTAGGGGAAATTTTAGCTCACAGTAGCCTTACGTAATATCTTTCATGATTCATTTTATTTCTTACAACATGATGTAAACTCTATGAAGGTTATGTAGAAACCTATCTATAAAACATTGTAGGCATTATTTGCTACTAAAGTTGTAAGTATACAAGTAAAATAAGAGCAAAGCTGCAAACTAATAAGTGCTTAGTGTAAAATTAAAATGATAGCAGCATTAAGATAATACAGAGAAACTTGGAAAGACTAGCATGGAAAATCTTCTGGCCTAAAGAGCTAATACCACATGTTGCTTTTCCCTAAATATTCTGCAATTAAACACCTTATTTTGTTATTAATCTTAAAATATATTAGGATTTAAGTACTGAGTAGTTGTGATCCAGGGACAGTATCTTCCAGGTTTCCAGAAACTAAAGGCCATGTCCCAGGGTGGGGCAGAATAGGGGAGCAATTGGAAATAGATGTAATCAAAAGTTTCAGAAATAAAGTATTTTCAGTCTGTGTACTGTCCTAATAGATGTCCTGGGGGGATTACTCATAACATGCTATACCAAGGAGCCATGTTCACCAATTAGAAAGGGTTTCATTGAGAGCTGAGGAACGATTTTTGGGAAAGCAACAACTTCAAAGAATAAATCTGAAACAAAGTCATGAAGATTGGATAAGCTTTATAATCAACAGATCAAAATCAAAGAACAAATTTCACATGTACTGTGTATTTAGATATATAAAACAACTTAGCAATTATCTAGCACTTTTATTCCATGAGCTTTTAGGTTTCAATTTTATCTTAACATTACACACACACACACACACATTGATTTAGTCATTCACTCTTTTAGACACTTAACTGAACACCTGTCATGGATGAGTGTCATCCTAGGTGTTGGAGATGAAAACATTTGGAACATGACTATGAGATACTTTCTAGGTTCATAATTAGCAAATCCGTATCTTACTCCTCGATATATCATACACATAGATGCTGCCACATTCAGCTTAAAGTGTATCATTTTCAACCATTGATTTTTGCCAAACAAGCAAGCTCCTTATTCTGCTGGAGCAACTGGTTGAAATAGAAACAAATACTGCTTGTCAACAAGTACTATTTCATCAGTGCTATTAGCAAGCAGAATCCAAAGTTGATGAATTCCATGTTATTTATTCATGTAAAGAAACCTCAACCTTTGGGATATTTTATTAACTTTTTAAAAATAAACATATAAACACAATCTCAGTGGGAACAGTTTTGAAGATTGGTCAAATTAATTTAGGTTTTTAATCATATCAGTAGTAGCTTTTTCAAATATGTAGGACAACTATATAAAGCTTGATCAGAGTATTTAGTAATAGATATTGCCTAGTAGGTAAGATTTCCAGGCCAGAATTTGATAATCATAGCACATTCTACCCAGTAGAAAGTCTTTGAGCAGCAAAGTTTTTTAAAAGTTAGTCAAAAGTAAAACAAAGAAGTGAAGTAACTTCTGGATTGGAAACACAAATATTCTTAAGTAAAAATCAGTCACAGATAGTCCTTGATTAATGCTGCAATTTAAATTATCTAGCATTGTGCTGCGGCATCTCCGTACCCCAAAAGAAAGCAAATATGTGAACTGTTGCTAAGAAAAGGAGCAAACATCAATGAAAAGACTAAAGAGTAAGTATAATTTTAATAATTAAAAATTATTGACATTTTATTTTTTGAGAAATACACTTACCGTCTGGCTGGCTTTTTCTCTTTAAGATTCTTGACTCCTCTGCATGTGGCATCTGAGAAAGCTCATAATGATGTTGTCGAAGTTGTGGTGAAGCATGAAGCGAAGGTATTACCTTTTTGGTAATCTTTGGTACTCCAATGAGGTATTTTCTATTTAGCAGATGAAATGCCTGACTTTCTAATCTCTTTGCCCTAAGTATTACTGTTTTCCTTTTAATACATAAAAATAGCCCTGCAAATATCTTCTCTATGAAATTTTTTTGCTAGAAACCCTATGGATTTACTCAAAATTACATTATTCCTATATAATATCCTTTCTCTGCACCTTTTAACCACACCCCACTAGTCAAATTATCCTTAAGGTCTTTTTCTAACACTAAACTCCTCAGCAGAATATCCCCAGCTAGAGAATACTGAATCTGACTTACCATGTTTTCCAGCATACTTTTCTCATATCTTGTGTTCTGTGGTTACCATGATAACTCCTATTATTTACCCCAGCCACAGTCTTTATTGCCCTTTGTTATTTCTGTGACTAATCCTAAGAACTTGTAACAGGAAATTAATTATTTAAATAACTTGACTAAAAACATGGCTCCCCATATTGGGAAATAAATGCTACTCATATTGGGAAGTTAATGTTTTTTAGTTGGCATTTATATACAAAGCGTTTTATTCATTACAAAAGTGTTTTCATACAGCTACAAATTATTACTTCTTACCCAGGAATTTTAAAAAATAATACTCAGTAAAAGATATATGTAGCATCTCAGATTGGGGTGACAGTCACCTAATTCAGAGATTTAACAAGTGTTTTTTTAAAGATACATTTCTTTTTTTTTTAATCCTCATCTGAGGACACGCTTGTTGATTTTAGAGAGGAGGGAAGGGAGGGAGAGAGAAACATCCACCAATCTGTTACTCATACACACCCTTATTGGAGAGTGGCCCGCAACCCAGGCGTGTTCCTGACTGGGAATCGAACCCGCTGCCCTTTGGTTTAAGGGACAATACCCCAACAAGTGAGCCACACTGAACATGGAGGTTTTTAGCCACTGATGCTTGCCTTTAGGCAAAAATTTTTAGTAGAAATTCATTATATAACAGAGAACAGAGTTACTCTGAGTGAAGGAAGAAAAATGAAATCGAGACCCCTTTCCCCTTGGGTCACCCCAACGCTCTTCCCTAAGTGTGCTTCGTAGAATAGTTTTCTGTTCTCTCCTCCCTTGGATTTCCCACACACTTAGAGTTCTACAATTTCTTTCTCTGTTGCCTCTCCGTGTCATAATTTCTCTTTGATTTGGAGAAATTCTCAATAATGTATAATCTTCATCTTTCCTATTGTAAATTATTGAATAAAGTTATTTCTGCTTGACTGCTTGTCATATCTCATTTGTCTATTCTATAACTTTTTGCTGTTTGATTTTTCACGTATTACTAGAAGAGTATCTGGATGCGTGTTAAATTTGAGTTGTAAAATTCAATGATACAGTCTTGGCTAGGGTGGCCAGCCATCCAGGTTTGTCCAGGACTCAGGGAGTACCAAAAACACAGGACTTTCAAGTGGTAAAACTGGGGAAGTCCCAGACAAACCAGGACAAATTGGTCACCATAATCTTAAAACAGAGTGGTACCCAAATAACTTTTTCAAGTGAATGTTATTTCATATTTTAATGAGTTTTGGCGTGTGAATAAATAGATTAATTACCCTTAGCATTTTAAATTGCTTTTTTCAGTTCCATATGCCTGGGGGTGAGCCACTTATATGTAGTCTAGTTTTGGATTCATTATGAAAGTCTTACTATATTCCTGTTTACATTTTTCCCAGTTCCATTGGACGGTGTCTCAAAATACATAAGTAGCTACAGGATTGATGACTAAGGAACTTAATTTCTTGATTATGCTTTGAAGACTTAGTTCCCTGGTTGGGAGGGGTGGAATGAGGATGAGATGGGGGAGAATTACAGGTGACTTATTTTTTTATTCTGAACATATTTCAGAATACAACCAAATTGAAAGAACTTTATAAAAAAATGCATGCCCACCAACTAGTTTCTTGCATTTTGCTATATTGCTTTATTATATATCATCATTTTCTCCATCAGTGTATCTTCATTTTTGACAATTTTCAAAGTAATTTGTAAATTACTACTCATTTCTTCTTAACTATTTCCACATAGGCGTCATCTAAAGGCCAATATTCATTTATAGACTTTGTGAACATAAAATTGAACATGAGTGAAATGCACAAATCCTAAATGTGCACTTACTGAATTTTCACTAATACATACACCTGGTTAATCAGAACACACCAAGATACAGAACATTATCTTATGGCAGAGATAGGACCCTATCCAAGGCCATTTCCATCCCTAGGGGCAATAACCATTTTAATTTTTCCCACACAGAGTAGATTTGCCTTTATGTGTATGGAATTATACAATATATACTTTTGCGTAAGGTTTTTTATTCACTATACTATTTTGGAGATTATTCCACTTAATAGTTCCTTTTTATTGCTCAGAAGTGCTACAGTGTATTTATCCATACAGATTATATTTTACATGATAAAAAATGGTAGCTGATTAAACCAATAGAAATAAGTGTTTTAATGCTAATCTAATGTCTGGATTTGTTACTATTGTCTCTCTTTGGGTTGTTCTTCACATTTCTGAACCTCAAAGATCCATGAAAATGCATGGATTAGACTTTGAGGCTAATTCTAGCTCTGAATGCAATGAACCTGTTAATACTTTAATGCTAAACACAGCCGTTACTCACCATCTCACACTTCTAAACCAAAATTGAGTCTTCCTTCTGATGTCAGTCTTCACAAATTGGTGAGTTTATCTTCTAGAGTTGAGCGTAAATACTTGCTTTGAATAGGCTTAAGAGAACGAGTGTTTTAAATTAGTAGTAAATGTTGAACACACAATGGGATGATTTAAAATGTTGCATTGAAGGCTCATTTTGTTTTTTTTCTGCACTGTGAAGGTTAATGCTCTGGATAGTCTTGGTCAGACTTCCCTGCACAGAGCTGCACACTGTGGACACCTGCAGACCTGCCGCCTGCTTCTGAGCTACGGGTGCGATCCTAGCATCATATCCCTTCAGGGCTTCACTGCCTTGCAGATGGGAAATGAAAACGTGCAGCAGCTCCTTCAAGGTACTACACGCTTCCTTGGGTTGTTTTTAATTCATCTTTAAGTTTTTCACATGTGTAATAGTTGGTAGTGAAAGGAATTTTTTAAAGAATTTTTGGATGTTATTTCTTCCTAACTCATTATATTTAAAGCCCAAATGTTGTTAAATCTTAATTAGGATTTTGTTTCAGTAGCATTTTCTGCCCAATTTCTCTAGAAAGCTTTTAAGAGTATGATACAATATTAGCTATTTCTTTTTAAAGAGGGGAAAACTTTGATAGGTATGTCTCTTAGTAGAGCAATCATAGTGATAAATAATGCAGTAAAGACTAGCCCTACCTCTACACTCTTTTTTTTTGTTTTTTATACATAAAACATGTAGGTTTTGTACAAGTTAACAGTTTGACTTACTAGAGGATATCTAACTGTTATTTTCATCCATCCATTACATTTGAAAATATTTAAATATTTACGTGTAAACTACAAATATCTCCACATGTCTTTACATTTTTTTTAGCCTAGAAACTTGGTCCCATTATTTTAAAGTGTCTTTGCCTACATAACTACATTTTACTAGAATTTAATAGAGTGTCTGACATCTCAAAGCTCTGAGAAGAAAAGTATCAGATCAACCCTCTTGTATCTTTAATAGTGGCATGTGATACCTGTGATCTAGAAGCCACATTTAGAGAAAAACACACCTTGAATAGATGAAAGCAGGTTGATGAAACCTCCTGGAAGCTGCCAAAACTGTGAACTAACTATAAGACTGCTTTACTTCCCTGCCTACCATATATTTGTTGCAGTGTCAGTTTTAGGGATATAATGTTCGTTCTATTCAGTTGCCTATTGAGAGAGAATAACAGTCTTGATAGTTTTATGCTAAATGCTTATACCTCCTTTTCCAGCTGGTTTCTTAGAATAAATTATCACAGTATAATTCCCAGGTCAGAGGGAAAATGTAATTGTTAAGTCATCTTCTAGAAAGGTTAGGTACCATTTTACACTCTACCACTAACAGTGTATGGCAGTATCTATTTTTATTGTCAGCACTAGGTATTATGAGTTATAACGTTTCCTTGTGTGAATTTGTGTATATAAAGTACAGAAGTAATAGATGCTTTTTTATTTTTTATTTTTTTAATGAAAGTTATAGAAAAATACATAGTCCTTCATTTCCTCTTAGCCCACTAATGGATGAAAAAGAAAGTGTCATTATTTTGCAGTTTTGTGATATATGGTGCAGTATTTTTTTTTTTTTCTTTGCCTTATAACCTTGTTTAATGCCTAGCAGATAGTTTTCCAAATCAGTTTGGATTTTTCTTTTGATAAGTTACTCTAAAATGCTTTTCTACTTCAGGATAAAAAAAAATACCTATAGTTTCTTCTATTATATTTAAGGTTTTAATTTTTATACTTAAGTCTAATTTAATTCATCTGGAGTTTATTTTGTTCTAAGATACAAGGTACATTTTTTTTTTCTTTCCTATGGGATTTATATAAGCTGTAAAACATAATTTCAGACCTGAAAATGACTTTAGGTATCTTCTAGTCCAAATTTTCTTTTTAGAACTGAAAAAAATCTGAGGCCTAGAAAGTTTAAGTAACTTACCCCAGTCAGAGAGCTAGTTAATGCCAAAACCATGATTAGCTCTCTGGTGGTTGCACTCCTACATTTTTTTGCCATTCTGTAGGTGTGATTACTGAGCAGGCCATCTTTCATCATCTATTTTATGTTTCTTTACGTTGTCTAAATCACATTTTACGATTATTATTCTCATCTATACATATGTTGCTTATGTATGTTTCCAAAAAATGTTTTACAAGTCTTATGTTTTTCCTCCACTACCATAGGTATTTACTACAAAAACTACCCAATTGCAAAAGAGCTCTATTTCAGATAATACACCCTCCTAAAGCTTGGTGGTTCTACCTTCTAAGTAGAAGTTAATTACTCTTTCCTCCTCTTTCTCTTTAGAGGGCATCCCCTTAGGTAATTCAGAAGCAGACAGACAATTGCTGGAAGCTGCAAAGGCTGGAGATGTAGAAACTGTGAAAGTAAGATATGATGTTATGTTTTTAATTTTGGATTTTTATTTTGACATTGTTTAATGAATCTGTACTGTTAAAATGAAGAGCCTAGTTATATTTATACATGTTTTGTTTTAATGGTAAATAATTAGTTACCATTATTTAAAGGTAAATAATTCTAATTTCATTCTGAAACTAAGAATCATTAATAAAAGCTTTTTAGTTGCACATACATTGCTGTAAATGCATCAGTCACAAATTTAACTATGTATTTATGGAAATGAATTTTGTTTAAACAATCTATATATTTATCCCTTTAAAAGAATAAGGTATATCACCCTGGTGGTGTGACTAACTTAGTTGGAGTGTGGTCCTGTAGACCAAAAGGTCATGGGTTTGAATTTCAGCTAGGGCACATCCTAGCTTGTGAGTTCAGTCCCTGGTTGGGGAGAGTACAAAAGGCAACCAACTGATTTTTCTTTCTCACACTGATCTCTCTCTCTCTCTCTCTCTCTCTCTCTCTCTCTCTCTCTCTCCCTCCCTCCCCCTCCCTCCTTTTTTTATGTAAAATCAATAAGGTGAGAATTAAAAATATAACAAGTTATATCAAATGATTATCCTTTATTATTTACATTTGACATACAAAAAAGAAAGGAAAAGATACTAAACAGTGTCTTATTCTGTCTACATGTTTATTTTGTGAAGACCCAGTGTTTAAATATAAGAATACAATGTTTCCCTATGGGGGACCCCTGACCCGCAGAGATCCCTTGGTGCCAGTGATAAAATGAAGACGTCCCAGGTAGCTTGTGCTAGGGGAGAGAAGGCCAGCTAGTGTCTGAGAGACAAATGCTTCAATTGCCCTCCTCCAAGGTCTTTTATTGATTACACCAGGTTGGGGGTACACATACACACCAGAAATCATTACCACCAAAGAATATTCTATAGAAAGGGAGTGGTTAAGTTTAGATAACAAGAGAAGGAATGAGACAATCCCCTTCAGGCCGTGGTCTGTTAGACAAGGTGACGCCAAGAACTCCAGGTAGCCCACAGAATTTTAGGGAGGGTAAGATTACATGTGGGTTAAGGTTTAACATCTGCTGCGGGTGCAATATGCAAGTCAAGGAAGTTTAGGTCACAAGGTAGGCTTCAAAGGACACGTGGAATGTTCTCAAGCCAGAATCCCCCCAGGGACCCCAGCTACAGCACTGAGGCCTGTATGCACCCTGCTTTCCTGGCTTTGCAGTCACATCTTACAGGCTTGGCCTGGCCTGAGTGGGGCTGTATGCCTCTAACCTTCCCAGGGGGACCCTGACATTGCCCCTTTTCAGAGCCACTGTCTCCTTGTAATCTTTAACCTAGCTAAACAGAATTTTTTTTTTCTTTCTCAGAGGAGCCAACCCCAGCTTTTAATGTGGCCTATCTCTTATAGTAGTCTTCCCTAGAGTAACCAGTTACTTTCCTTCGATTTTGCTATACTTCACAAGATAAAATCACATGTAATATCTTTGTGTATCCAGGTAAATACGTAATTCAAAAAGTCTAATGTTTTTGCAAGAGCAGTACTACTTTTTAATTCAGCTAATGTAAATTAAGATTAACAGATCATGTTTTATGAGTTTTGGTAATCCAATATTCAGTTTGGAAAATTTTTTTTTTTTTTTTTGGCAGTTACACTATTTTAATTTCCAAATTTAGTAAGAGGGAAAAAACTTTGTTGTGCTTCCCTTTTTGCCCCAGACTTTTTCAAAAACAGTACTGGTCCTATTTTAGGGGTCATTAATAGGTAGTAAGTTCTATAAAAATCTTAATGTAGTGATTTGATTCATGGCAGAAGTATCTATTTGAAGTATCACTGTGTCCATATGGTGTTCTCCATCCTGAACAGAACCACCCCACAAAGATAATTTAAAATTTCCTGAGAACAAGGGGATGGATGTAATACAACAGCAATAAAATTAAAAAAGAAAAAAAAATAATCAAAAAAAATTTTCTGAGAACAGAGTGTAAAAGTTGGTCTCATCTAATCTTGACATACAAAATTTATTCACCGTCCTTTCAAATAAAGAAATCTCTAGAAGTTGATTTAAAAGTTCATGGGAACCTGTCCTACTGCTTTATCTATGTAGCTAGTACGACTATTCCCAAATCACTTCAGATTTTTTTAATAATTTCATTTTTCAAAGAAAAAACAGTATTGTAGTCTTCATTGTGATGAGTTTTATGTTTACATTCTCATCCCCTTAAGCAGGTGGCTAATAGGATATTGAAAGGAAGAGTTTGTTTTTATTACTGACTACTGGTTTGTGGAAAAACAGATCACTTGAGTTAAAGGTAGTGAGCCAAATTGTTTCCTGCAAAAGTAATCAAAAGCTAAGTTAAAGGCAACTAGTTAAAGGATAGCAAGCTAATTTTTTTGGTTGGGGTGGGTGATAAGAAAAATGTTTTAAATGCTCATCCACTTACATATAATAAAGAACATACAATGTCTGTCCTGAAAGTGTCAAGCCTGTGTCAATATAATTAAAGCAATTTGCGCAGTCAGTACTTTTGGGACGACCTTGTACAACTATATTCATTATATGTAATAGTCAAGACAAGACTGTTTTTGTAAAGCCAGAAAGAGTCTAGAGGAAAAAATAGATAAAGAGATGAAATTTGGGGCTGGAATTGGATTTAGAGAACAAACTAAAGCAATTGGATTGAGAAAGACCTTCCTCTATCTCTTAGTCTCTGGGACTAACATCAAGCTGTCTTATCACCTTTTAAAATCACTTGATGGAAATTTATCTTCATTCACTTTAATATTCAATTTCTCTTTATCCACTCTTCCTTATCTAGCTGTAGACAGGTGAATCACTTATCACTGGGACAGTAGCATCCCCTTATTACCCAGTGGATACTGATGTGCTCAGTTGTGTTTTGTGGTGATATGTAGACTAGATACTCCCTATAAGAAAACCTTTTCAGTTTGGTCAGAACTAAACTGACAAGTAGAGAGAAGTGTGACTGGTGATAGCTACCAAACCTAGCACCTGATGTATATGTTAAAAAATATTCATTCTTAGAGCCTGACATCAGACCCATGGAATGCCATGTCTCAAATGGAACCCTGAACCTGTTATCTATCAACCTCTTTTTTTGGATAGCACAGAAGAGCTTTATCAATAACTGTGATTAGACACCCCTTGATGTTAAACCCCTGATAGTTAATCCTTTGGTTTATTGTCTCTAGGTTATTCCACTTTTAGGATAGGATAGTAAAAAGAGTAAGGGTTTTTACTTATATTGAAAGCATTTGATTATTTTTGAGCACCATGATTTATTATTGGTGGTGTTGTTTTTTTGTTTTTTTGTTTTTTATGAAAAGTTAAAATTTTCTTAGTTTTTTATTCCTGGTACCACTACCACAGTTTACAGGGCAATATACCTGATATAATGAAAAGAAAAAGAGACAAAGCTGTAACAGATAAAAAGACCTCAGGAATGTACATCTAATTGACACTACATTGCATTAATCAATAGCTGCACTTTTTGCAAACTGTGGCTATGGCAGTCCTGAACAAGAAGTGTTTGCTGTTTAAGCTGCAGTAACTTTTCTGACTGTGGATCATCATTCCTTCTGTGGCAGATTTTTACAGTTCCTCTAATGCATTTGGGACAACTGTCTCAAAGCAACTGCAGCTTTCCTGACAACTCCTCACTCTCCTGCTAAGAACTGTAGCCCCTTTCTGCTGAGTTTCTAGAACCTTCTGCTATCATATCTACCACTTCCACCACCAGATCCATAACCACCACCATGAGGGCTACCCAAGCTTCTTTTACCAAAACTGCCATCTCCCTTCATGGGTCCATAATCTGACTACTGTTGTCCACTGTAATTTCCAAAATCATTATAGTTCCCACCACCACCATAGTTACCACCAAAATTTCCCCCTTCATTATAACCATCATATCCTCCACCACCACCATCATATGGTTTCCATATCCTGGTCCATATCCTGGTCCACCACCACCATAGCCTCCTCTACTATTGTAACCAGGACCACTGCCATAGTTGCCACCATCACCTCCAAATCCATTATATCCACCATCACCTCCTCCATAATTACCCCTGCTGCCACCTCCACCATAGCCTCCTATTCCACCAAAATTGCCAACCTGGCCTAAGTTACTGCCACCACTTTCAAAGTTTCCCTCATGACCCATAAAGTTGCCAGATCCACCTCCACAGCCTCTTTGCAATCCAGCAGACTTCATTTCTTATTTAGAAAGAGACATTTTTCACTTCAAAATTATGCCCACTAATAGTGTGATATTTCTTAACAACAATTTTATCAACTGTATCTGATCATCAAAAGTTACAAAAGCAAATCCTCTTTTTCTCACTGTGCCTATCTTCCATAACTTCTCTGGTTTCAATCTTGCCATACTTTTCAAAGTAGTCTCTGATTATATTCTTCTGTATCTTTAATACCACCAACAAAATTTTTCTTCACTGTTAGATGGGCCCCAGGCTTTACAGAATCCTCTCTAGAAACAGCTCTCTTTGGTTCCACTACACTCCCATCGACCTTAGTGGTCAAGCACATGTTGCTGCATCCACCTCTTCAACACAAGAGGAAGTCACAAAACCAAAGCCCTAGGAACATTTTGTTTGGGGGCCTCTCATCACCACACAATCTGTGAGTGTGCCCCATTTCACAAAATGTTCTCTTAAACTATCATCTGTAGTTTCAAAGCTCAAACCACCAATGGACAGTTTTCTCAACTGCTCTAGTTCCTTTGGGTTATGGCCCTCCATTTTGAGACCAGACTCGCCTCTTCCAGCTCAGATTCAATATATCTGGTGTTGCTTTTACTCCCCAAATGTTTATACTTTTCAGCAAAACACTCAAGTATTTTGAGTATTACTCTTATAGCCTTTCCTAGCTAGGCTTTGTCATCTAAACCAAAGAACACAAAAAATTATTTAACTATTTTCTTTTCCCAAGGATAGTACATAAAACAATGGTATTCTCTACGTTACTTCATTCCATATAGTGTAATATAATTCTCTAAATGTACTTGCTTGACTCTTGGCATCAGCACCACCTAGGAACTTCTTAGAAAAGCACATCCTCAGGCCCCAGCACAGACACACACAAAAGCTGGAGGTAGGCCTGAATGCACATGAAAATATGAGAATTACTAGAGCAGTACTTGTCAAACTTGAATGTACTTATAGATCACCTAGGGATCTTGTTAAAATGCTAGTTCTGACACAGTAGATGAGGGTCTGAGATTCTGCGTTTTTAACAAGACCCCGGTAATGCCGATGCTTCTGTGATGCAGTGTACTTCTACATACATTTGCCAAAAATGCAAGTTACAGTTGCTAATAATTCATTACTTAGATTACCTTTATCTACATATATTTGCCAAAAATGCAAGTTACAGTTGCTAATAATTCATTACTTAGGAGTGGTAATGATAAAATTTTTCTATTAATTTTAGCAAAAAAAGATGCAGGTATAGATGAGAAGACCAGAGGGATTCCAAATAAGTGACAGGATGAAAAAGAATAAAGAGCAACCTGGCCATTGTGGCTCAGTTGATTGGAGCATCATCCCAGTTCGATCCCTGGTCTAGGAAGCAAACAGTAGACAACTAGTCGATGCTTCTTTCTCACAATGATGCTTTCCTCCCTCTCTCTCTAAAAGCAGTGGGGGAATATCCTCAAGGGAGAACAACACAAAAACTTTTTAATAAATAAGAATTTATTTATTCAATAAATCAGTTATTTAATAAATTATTCTGAGGATGCTGATTCATTGAGACAAGAAAATAACTCAGACATTCCAAATTTCTACTGAATGAATGAAAGCTAGAAATCAGAATGTATAGCATCATCTGTATGCTGTGTTCCGCCCTGTAGAAATTGTGTACTGTCCAGAGTGTGAACTGCAGAGACATTGAAGGGCGCCAGTCCACACCACTCCATTTTGCAGCTGGCTACAACAGGGTGTCTGTGGTGGAGTATCTGCTGCAACACGGAGCTGACGTGCATGCTAAAGACAAAGGGCAAGTACCAACAGCTGCCGTGGCCTTTTTCTGCCCTCAGACCTTATCAGGAAAATGTAACATATCTTTATGACAATTGTCAGCTCTTTATTTTCAGGGATGTCTGTTCCTTAACATTAAATTAAACTTTTTCATTTCAATTAAGATTTTATGATGGTTAGCATTTATGCCTTATGTTTTATAGCGGCCAAAGAGATTACAATATTAGTGTAACATTGATTTAAAATTATTTTCAATTTGTTTTCAAGATATTTAAATTCTTCCAGTTCATCTTAAAATTATTTTTCTCTATAAATATGCATTTTTCAATTCTGGGTATTGAGTCTATGTTTGTTACAATCTCCTTGATTTTAAATATTTCCTCTTTGCCTGCTGTCCCAGAAGTAATTCCACTTGGGCTTTCAATAAATATTTATGTTCTATAAAATATAATCACTATAATCCTTTGTAGAGTTCAAGAAATCATATCAGCTAATGTAATTATTTAAAATTAAAACATATCTTTGTGTTGCATTGCTCACTTACTGTTGTTTTTTCAGAGGCCTTGTACCTTTACACAATGCATGTTCTTACGGACATTATGAAGTTGCAGAACTTCTTGTGAAGCATGGAGCAGTAGTTAATGTAGCAGATTTATGGAAATTTACACCTTTACATGAAGCTGCAGCCAAAGGAAAATATGAAATTTGCAAACTACTGCTTCAGGTATATATAAGTACTTAAGTATTGATAGGAGTAACACAGAATATGTTTGCTATTTCTAATCACACTAGTATAAACTTAAACTAGTAATTCTCTAGATTTCAGAATAAATGTCAGGAACAATAAGTAGCTTAATCTATGAGTATGTTTACCACACATAGATTTATTATTGTATAAAGTCAGGTATCAGTGTATAATAAATAGTTCTCCGATAATGTTAACTTTCTTAATTAGTATTTTCACTTCAAAATAGTTAATGGATTGCGTGATGTATAAGCAGATTTATTTAACATGAATGGAGTTGATAGCACTGGTTCAATACAGGTACCAGTATAGATATTTTGCGATAAAAACAAGAACAAAATTAAATTTATATTTTACTTCCATGTTTTTTGAAAACTAAAAATGACATGCATGAAAGTTAATTTTTAATGAAATATTTTAAATGTAGTTAAAATTTTTTACCAATATGCATTATAAAAGCCCAATAATATTCACCTCCGTTCTTTTATTATAGTTTTCTGTATTAAACTAAACATTAATAACAATCATGTTAACCTTTTAGGTAGAGTCTCAGTAGAAAATAGTTTTGTTTTGTTTTTTTAAATATAGTTACATTGACTATTTTCTCATTGACCAAGGACAAACTTAAGGCACCCCTTTTTTTTTCACATGCTCAGCATGGTGCAGATCCTACAAAGAAGAACAGGGATGGCAATACTCCTTTGGATCTTGTTAAAGATGGAGATACTGATATCCAAGATCTACTTAGGGGAGATTCAGCTTTGTTAGATGCTGCCAAGAAGGGCTGTTTAGCCAGAGTAAAGAAGTTGTCTTCTCCTGATAATGTGAATTGCCGCGATACCCAAGGCCGACATTCAACACCTTTACATTTGGCGGGTAAGGGAATGAAATTTCACACATTTAGGCTGGTGACATCTAAGATTCATTTTAGCTAAGTGAAATATTTCCCACAAGTAAACATAAAGAATTCAAATCAAATATTGTCTAATACCATTTCATGTTCTAGTGTATTTGTACAAGGCAACTGGACTTTATGTTCACTTTAGTACCAGCCTGTTACATTCAGTAAGAACAATTAAAAGAGGCTCTGCCAGTCACCATGTGCTTTGGAATGTCTATTTCAGGTCACCATACTATTTGAATCACCTTCAGTGCATGAGTTTTGGGTACAGAAACTTGAAAAATATACCCACCTGTACAACCTTCCATTCTTCTAATGACAGCTGTTAAGCACAAACTGGAAAAAAATCTTAGACTTTCAGAAATTACATAAACCTCTTGCTAAAGTTATTTCTTGTATTAGTTACAAAATATCGCAGACTGGTGGCTTAAACAACAGAAGCTTATTTTCTCACAGCTCTGGAGAGCAAGATGTAAAGGGTTGGTTCCTCCTGAGACCCTTTCCTAGGCCTGCGGATGGCACTCTCTGTGGTGCACACATCCCTGTGTCTCCACTTACAGACCCTCAGTCTCCTCTTGTAAGAAACCAGTCAGATTGGAATAGGACCTCTTGTTAACTTGATTACCTCTTCAGAGGCCCTGTCTGCAAACAGTCACATTCTAAGGTACTGGCAGTTAAGACTTCAGTACAGAAATTTTGGAGGGCACATGAGCACGTAACATTTGTTCTAAGTTTTAAAAAAATTGCCACTGTGCACCTTTGTTTTTAGTGCAGGTGTATAACGTTGTGGTTTCAATACAACTTTTTCAGGTGAATTGAAGATGCTAGAAAACAGGCCATTAAAATTGCTGAGCCACAGCTAATATTCAGTGGACTTGTGTCATAGGCATACTTGACTCACCCAACTTTATCTAAACATACATGGTTTAAAAAGAGAAAATAGCAATACAGGTATTTCTGCCTCTCTGTAATGTGGCAAATGGAAATATACTCTTCTTCCAGTTCACTTCAGTCTCAGCATGAGTAATCGATTGTATCCCTAGTATTTAAGGGAGAATTTTGGTTGTAATTTTTGCCTTTACATTCTCATCCCATGTAAGTTGGTAACCTAATATCCAGGAAAAAGAATTACTCCATCTATGTATCTGTCAGAGAATTTTGGAAGTAATAAACCACAAATGCTAAGATGATGGTGAGGAGTAGCTTTTCTACTTCCACCAGCAATCAGGAGTTTCTAGTTTACATAAGACAAAATGTGGCCTCACCTATGATTTACTTATATTAGCTTTTTATATTTTTTGGAAGCTTACCTAGGACATTTAACATTACTATTTCAATCTGTTATCTTTGTAAGGGGTATACACAAAATATTCCTGCCCACCTGGGTGGTATTATACCTTGAGACCTGGAAGCACTTTTTGATTCAGTGTAATACTTAGCTTATGATAGTTTTGTTTTTCTTTATTTGATCTTAATAAAAAGTTTTTGCTTTAGATTCTGCAGCCAAAAGATAAAACTACAATAAAAAGATAAATGTGAATGAAATATTTTGAACTATTTTAAAGTTTCAAATAATATCTGGTTTTATTTTAGCAGAGTTAAGTTCCAAATTTGCTTTCAACCTATGAATATGTGTTAAAATAGACTTCACCATAAGAGTATGTACTAAGATAGATGATAGGTCCCAAGATGGCAACTGAGAGGTTATGACATTTATAAAACAGTAAGTTTCACTTCATAGCAACACATAGGTTGTGCTGTCAGACTTGTAGAGATAGGTACCCCTACATTCTCTCCAGCAGAAAGCATGACCTTCTGGCCTTCTGAGGAATCAGGGTCCTGAAACCCATACTGGGTAGCTATCTCCTGCTCTGCCAGCCATTTGTGTTCCTAACTTAACTTTTATGTTTGAATGCCTTTTACTTATAGCCCTTAAAACCGTCTTAGTTCGGGAAGTTGTATATAACAACCATGAAGGCAGGTAAGGCGGTTTTAAAAGATAAAAGCAAATCAGTCAGATGCTCTAAAACAAATGGGCATCAGAACTGAGAGCTTCCAGCTTGAGGCTGGAGAGCAGATTTTTTTCCATTAGATAACTTTTTAATAGACTCCAGTGGGGAACTTCAGGTTTCTATAAATATATGTAACTATTATATTAACAATTAAAAGGAACTTTATTTCTTTTCTGAATCAGCTGGTTATAATAATTTAGAAGTTGCAGAGTACTTGCTACAACATGGAGCTGACGTGAATGCCCAAGACAAAGGAGGACTTATTCCTTTACATAATGCAGCATCTTATGGGGTAAGTTACCTTTAAAAGTCTCTGAGATTTTCAAAGTAAAAATCAGTCTTACAGTTCAACAGGAATTTACTTGGACTTTCGCATGTTATAGAGAAGCAAATATGAGGACTAAAGAGGTTAAGCAACTTCCAAGTTTTAGTTCTGAATCTGTTGTAAGCTTGCTGTGTGATACTCAGTACATTTGTCATTTACTACTTTGTCACCCATCTCTTATTTTCACTGAACTGATAATGTTTGTTTCTTTGTTGTTGCCCAGAAAACTCATTGGGATTCATAGGAATCTGTAGGTGCAGATACATGGTTCCTGACTTTTTACAGCCCTAAATGTCACAACCAGTATTGACTATCTTCAATAGTGTAATATGAAGAATTGAGGAAGGCTGCTGATGGATAAATTGATGTTCAGCAGTTGTAAATGAGAACTTGTTAGTCATATTGGTTTAGTTCCTTCCTTTGTAGAATTCTTCACATTTTCTAGATAGTTTCTCAAGTAATTTAAGTGTCTGCTTCAATTTTTAATTAATTACCCATCATCTATAATATTGGGGATAAACAGTTTTTCCTTTCCAGTCTAGGTGCAAAAACAAGGAAAAAGAGGTATATAGCTAGTTTCTTTTTAGAAACTCAAGTGTGATAAAATTTCAGACTGTAACAGAAATATTTTCTTTTACAGCATGTAGATGTAGCAGCTTTACTAATAAAGTATAATGCATGTGTCAATGCCACGGACAAATGGGCTTTCACACCTTTGCATGAAGCAGCCCAAAAGGGACGAACACAGCTTTGTGCTTTATTGTTGGCCCATGGAGCTGATCCTACTCTTAAAAATCAGGAAGGACAAACACCTTTAGATTTAGTTTCAGTAAGTGATGGGCTCTTTGAAAAATCTGAATGCTTTTCTCACTTTTAAAAATACCCTTGGTATATATAAAATGTCTTCATGGTGAATGTGTAAAGTCCAGCTTTTAGCCAAATTGAAGTGTAGGACTTCTTTGGTATCAAAATATAATAGCTAGGATATAATAGGATTACTACTGTGTTTTGAATAGTGTGGGAAATGAAAAAAGATGTATAAGGTATAGCTTATGTTAGGAAACAGAACTGGAACAGGTTCCCACTAAATGCTGTTAACAGTGCATGCATTGAAAGATAGTATAGGACATGGGCCTTGATGAATTTCCCCTGCTGGGAACATTGCCCTTAAGGTGCAGCCACAGAGACTGCTGGTAGATTCCCTTCCGCACTACTTCATCCCAGAGTTCCTTTCTCTTATCCAGCTAGAACTGTTCATGAAACAAGCTTGTTCCTCCAGTTTTATGTAGAAGTCTTTTTTCCTCTACTGAGGGAACTCTGGTAGGATTCTCTACTAGCTGGCCTCCACCTCTGCTTCAGCCATTGTAACACAGGTGCCTCTCTTGCCTCCGCCACTAGGAAGTTGACCAGAGCAGTGGAGGGAAAAGGGGAAGAAATCCTTGAGGTAGGAAGGGAAGTCTCCTCTGCAATTCTACTGAAAGAGAGTCCATTGTTACAAGTTACATTGAGAAACTAATTCATCTCAGCTGCATTGGGGATTAGATTTTTCTCAAGGTGACAGCCCAACCATATTTGCAACTTTTTTTTTTCCAAGGAAATGTCTTTCCCATTCCAAACTACCTTCAAGGTGAACTTGTTCAGTCCACCCATTTATTAGTCCACCAGATATAACTGACAATGAAACAAAGTGCTCTCTAGAACATGTATGGTCTTTAGAGTCAGAGTGCCTTAGAATTCCAGCTCTACTACTTATAGTTGTATAGTCTTACAAGTTGCCTAACCTCTAAACCTCAGTTACCTCATCAATAAATGTGGATAAAACATCTAGTTAATATGAGAATTAAACATAGTAATAGTGTACTTCAAGTCTTTGGTCTGTACCAGGTACATAAAAAACACCCAATAGCCCTGGCTGGTGTGGCTCAGTGGGTTGAGCACCAGCCTAGAAACCCAAGGGTCACTGGTTTGATTCCCAGTCAGGGCAAATGTCTGGGTCGCCGGGCAGGTCCCCAATTGGGGGCACATAAGAGGCAATGACATATTGATGTTTCTATCCCTCTCTTTCTCCCTTCCACTATCTCTAAAAAGAAATAAAATCTTTATTTAAAACACCCAATAAATGGTGCTATTATTTTAAAATGTTACATACAAACTATGAGTCCTATGATAGTTCTCAGACTCGGGGGAACTAAAAGATGAAGATCAGAATAAGTAGCATCAAAGACTAACCATGAAAGCAAGTACTGATTTACTTCTTGATGAATGTTAACTACTTAGTGTCTTAATGAAGCATTGGGAAAGAATGGTGTATATCACTAATTAAATTAATGGACCTGTAAATTTGGGTTTTTTTTTTCAATTCTAGCAAATTTGATTAAAGTGATTACTTTGACATCCTCTCAAAATGTTCAGTTTTGAAGAACAAATATATTTTTGAATATTTTCCCAGACTCATGTCTGTTAAAGTTTCGTGTAGGTTGAATAACTTCCTTCAGAGTATTGTGTCAAAAGCTCTTACCTCTTTAAAGTGATATTTGCAAAATAAACTGAACTAACAAGGAAAATAGAGACAAACTCATAGATAGAGAGCATGCTGACAGCTACAGGTGTAGGGGGTGTTGGGAAGAGGGATCAAGCTAAAAAGAAAAGAAGAGAGAGGACTCGTGGACCCAAACAATAGTGTGGTGGTTGCCAGGATGTCAGGTGGACAGGGTGGGTGGAGGTGACAGAGGGTGTAGTGGGGATAAATGTTAATGGGAAAATATAATAAAATATTTTTAAATCTCTAAATTTTTTTAAAAATTGGGATAAAACCATTGATATTTTCAAATATAGTATCAAAATTATGATTCTTTTCATTCTTTGCCACATTTAATAGCTTTGATTCTGTGTCTTAGAAGCGATGTTCTGCCCTGGCTGGTGTGGCTTGGTGGATTCAGTGCTGGCCTGTGAGCCAATGGTCGCCAGTTTGATTCCCATTAGGGCATGTGCCTGGGATGCAGGCCAGATCCCCAGTTGAGGGTGTGTGAGAGGCAGCCGCACATCGATGTTTCTCTCCCTCTCTTTCTCCTTCCTTTCCTCTCTCTCTAAAAAGAAATAAACGAAATCTTTAAAAGAAATAGAAGGACATTATTTTAAAGATGTTCTGAATTGTTTTATATTTAATATTAGTGTAGCTGAATATCACTTGCTTTACTTTTTAAAATAATCATTTTTAAATTGAAAGCAACTCTAGTCCAAATCTGCTGGGGATTTGTCTTATTTTAAAATGCATTCTATTGAGTATGGTGGAACTTCAAAATGTGCCTGTTACATATTTTGTCCCTTGACATGTATCCTAGGCAGATGATGTCAGTGCTCTCCTGGCAGCAGCCATGCCCCCTTCTGCTCTGCCTTCTTGTTACAAACCTCAAGTTCTTAACGGCATGAGGAGCCCAGGAGCCACTGCAGATGCTCTGTCTTCAGGGCCGTCCAGCCCATCAAGTCTTTCTGCAGCCAGCAGTCTTGACAACTTATCTGGGAGTTTTTCTGAACTGTCTACAGTGGTTAGTTCAAGTGGATCGGAGGGTGCATCCAGTTTGGAGAAAAAAGAGGGTGAGTTTCCATGAAAATAACTTTCTAACTCATGTTACAGGTGTGTATTTGATGTTTAGAATGCTAAAGTCACTTTTTAACTTAAAATATAAGAGTATCAGATTAACACAGTCAAAAATAAAGTGTCCTTTTATTTTTCTTACATTATTATATTTCTTAATGACTGTTATATTTTCTAATGACTCTTGCCCCTTCCAGGTTGAGCCTTGATTCTGCTAACTTACTATTTAGATGTAAATATGTTTTTTAATGGTTTAGAAACCCTTTTGATTGAGTAATTATGCCTTTATTTACCTCTACCAGTGTACTATTACAGTTAATGGAATACTTTTTATCCTGTATCAAAATACCCCCACTTAAGATCATTTTTCAAAAAGGTAAAAAGCACAGTCCCACAGTCTTTAAAAGCTGTTTTCTTTATCTTTTACCTATCAAAGTTTACTTCACCTTATGTGACATTATAAAATTTTTACTCACATTTTTGTGTGTGAAGTAGCTTACATCCTCAAACATTGGGAAACTCTTAGTGGAGATAAAATTGGCATATAATATGAGTTTTGGTTATATGAAAATGTATTTTAAAGATAGCTAAAAATTTTTTTCATGAAAAGATTTTTTTTTAACCTGGGAGTATCCTTTTGGTTAACTATTTCTTCTAATTAGGAGTTCTTAGAGCATTCTTTACGCAGTTTTTGACATTTCGTTCAGCATTATATTCGAAGTAGCTGTTAATATTTTGCTTCATTTTTACTTTCTTCATTATAAAACTTGTATAATGTTAACATCTATTCTGATGTGAATTTTTTGTTGTTGTTTTTCTGTGTTTCTTATTTTCCAGTTCCAGGGGTAGATTTTAGCATAATTCAGTTTCTAAGGAATCTTGGGCTTGAGCACCTAATGGATATATTTGAGAGAGAACAGGTGAGTTAATGGATTGTTTTGCTTGCTTTGGTGTTTAATGGATCTGCATAGGACATGCATAAATGCTCAGCTTGTTTGGGGGCTGAAAGGGGGGGTTGTTTTGTTTTTTAAGAGACTGAAAATCAGTGAACTCTTCTAATTTGGCTTGATCTTGACATTTCTGTTCAGCTTATTTGCACACAAAAATTGACTCGTATACAACCCTAGCTGGTGGCACAGTGGATAAGGTGCCAGCCTGCAAACCCAAAAGTCCCTGGTTCAATATCCAGTCAGGGCACATAACCAGGTTGCAAGCCAAGTCTCCAGCCAAGTCTCCATAGCTGGAGGCAGGTGAAAGGCAACCATACATTGATGTCTCTGTCCCTCTCTGCCTCTTTCTAAAAATAATAAATCTTTTTTTAAAAAATTGACTTGTATAGTAATAGTAAAATAACTTTCTTGACTGAAAAGTTTATCTTATTCGACCCTGAAAATAATTAACCTTAAGCCCCATTTGTTTAGTTCTGTTGTGTTAATCACTATCAACTGTAAGCCTGGCACTTTCACTAGCTGCTATGTAGGTATGCCAGCTAGATGTCTGGGCTTTTCTGGAATAATCCCAATTCACAGTACTCTGTCAGAATACAGTTATAGGGTTTTGGTTCAGAACACAGAACTTGTACCCTAAGGAACTGTTGTTCTAGCTATGGAGCTATAACAAGAACATACGAAGAATTAAGATTTTTTGGCATGGATTTTAGAAAGTCAAAGAAAAGCATACTGCAAATTGGACCCTTAGGGAGAGCTTCATGGAACATCTGTAAATAAAAGAGAATTTTTTTAGAAGATTTTATTCATTATTTTTAGAGAGCTGGGGGTAGTGCTGGAGGAAGAAAGGGAGAGGAACATCAATAGTATGGTTGCTTTTGGGTGCCTGCAGTTGAGGACCTGACTGGAGACCTGGCTGGCAACCCAGGTTTGTGCCCTGCCTGGGAATCGAACCAGGAACACTTGGGGTCGCAGGCAGGCACTCAATCCACTGATCCACACCAGCCAGGGGTCAGAGGAGGACTTTTTAAATGTCTTTAGTTTTATAAAGTGGGAATAATATAATATATTTGAGATTTGAAAGTGCTCTGTTTCGTGTGTGTGTGTGTGTGTGTGTGTGTGTGTGTGTGTGTGTGTGTTTTGCAGTTTTGTTCTTGAGTTTTTATACTAAATGATAACTATTTTTGGTAACTTGTGACTCAACTGTGTTTAATTAAATTAGCTAGTTAGCTAATTAGCAGCAGCTTTTCATATTCAACTTCATTTTAACCACTGATTTACTTCCATTCCTAAACTGTTCAAAAATTAATTCGAAATAAATGTGTGAATCTAATACATTGTAAAATCACCAATATGAATGTCCACCAAATGATTAAGACTTCTAAATAGTTTTATCCTCTTTTGTAAGATCACTTTGGATGTATTGGTTGAGATGGGGCACAAGGAGCTGAAGGAAATTGGAATCAATGCTTATGGACATAGACATAAATTAATTAAAGGAGTTGAGAGACTTATCTCTGGACAACAAGGTATTTCATTTCATTTTACTTTTTTGGTTGGTTGGGATGTATTTGTGTGTGTGTATGTGTTGCTATTATAGCTGTCCCAATTTCTTTTCCCTTTGCTTCCCTCTACCCTCCAGCAATGCCACCCGCCTTAGTTCATGTCAGTGGGTTGGTCATACATGTAAGTTCTTTGGCATTACCCTTCCCTATATTATCCTTACATTCCCCTTGTCTGTTTTGAGTCTATCTATCATGCTTCTTAATCCCTGCACCTTTTTCACCTTTTTTCCCCTTTCACCCTCCCAGCTGATAACCCTCTAAATGATGCCATCCTTATGATTCTGTTCCTTTTCTAGTTGTTTGCTAAATTTGTTTTTGTTTTTATTTTTTAAAACTGTTGACAGCTTTGAGTTTGTTGTCATTTTACTATTCATAGTTTTGATCTTCTTTTTCTACATAAGTCCCTTTCATTTTTAACCATTGCTATTTTCAGTTTAACAGTTTCCATAAAGGTGTGGTCCTCAATTTACTAACTGATCATTTATTTATTTTTTATTTTATTTTATTTTTTATTTTAAAGATTTTATTATTTTTAGAGAGAGGGTAAGGGAGAGAGGCAGAGAGGGAGAGAGATCAACGTATGGTTGCCTTTCACCTGCCCCCAGCTATGGACCTTGCTGGAGACTTGGCTTGCAACCTGGATATGTGCCCTGGCTGGGAATCGAACCAGCAACCTTTGGGTTTGCAGGCTGGTGCCTTATCCACTCTGCCACCAGCCAGGGCCTGATCATTTGAAAATCTGTAAGAGTCCATTTGATATGAAGAGCTTTGGGAAACTTGGAATCAAATCTCAAATATACTACTATATTAAACTTCCTGAGCTGCTGTTTTTTATTGTGTGAACCTAAGTAAACCTGGGCCATTGAGAAATTTGGGAATTGCTTTAGCTCTGAAGTTATGTCTGTTATCTCTGTTCAGTTATTTCTGAAGTTACTCTAGCTCTAAAATTTTTATTCTAAAAGATCTAAGGCTTGAATATCTTATATCTTATGGTAATAGGTAATGACTAGGTGTTCAGGCTTACCCATAAAATACTATATAAATCTCTCTTTTGTTAATAACCAGCTAAATTATAAACACTTGAAGTGAAAATACTGGGAAACAATAATGTTCAAATAAAGAAATTTAACAAAACAAAGTTGAGCATCACTTTTATTTCTCCTTGATATTAATACTTAAAAAAATACAGACTGCATTTGTTTAACGGATGTTAACGCTTCCTATGTACCAGGTCCTGCGTAAAAATGGTGACTGAATTTAAGTATCAGAAATAACATTTTAACTTCATTGTTAAATTAAAGAAGTGATTTACCCTGAAGTCAGGAGCATTCTGTAATTGAAGTCCTGGCTATACGACTAGGGTTGAAGGTAAACCTCCACTAGCAAAAATGAAGGAATTTTCAGGAAAAAAATGTATGCCTGACAGGATAGGGTCTATCCCTGAAAGAAGGGGAAAGAGTACCTCTAACAATTAGGTGTTTCAAACTAAACTGGAATTCTGGTATAGGATCAATTACATAGATGTGCTCTACCTGTCTGGAAGGATCACGAGCAGAATGTTTAAAATGTGAGGTCCTATATATTTATAGTATAGATGACAAAATTTTTCCAAGATAAAGAGGAGGGAAAACCCATGGCTACCTGGAATGTTAATTAGTGTACAATATAAATAGCACTAAAAATGAAGAGGAACTAGAACCCTCAGTTGTGGCCTGCCATCATGACTTTCCTATGATAAATACTGTCTGGTAAGGAAGCAAGTGTGACGGAGTACTTGGAACAGGGGTCATTTAGGAAAGAACCAGGTTAAAAGGGAAACAGACAGTGTTTGTACATTAAAGACATCGTAGCATCTGGCACGCAGTTATTAGGACTGCTTTGAAAGGCTCAGGAAACAATGATGGAAACAGAGACACTGCCTCCAAGTGGCAGGTGCACGGACCACCATCTCACCACTGGTCCTGATTTAAAAGCCTTAGCTGTTATTTAGTGCATCAAGTCAGTAGATTACTTGTCCTAATATTTCAACGCTTATAAGTGTCTTTCTTCAGGGCAGTCTAAAAATGCCTGTCAAGTATTTGTCACAGTCTTTATTCTATAAAATAATTGTCTCTATGTAGTCTCCATACTTCCCATAGACATTGTAATTCAGCCATACATTAAAGTCTTTATTAGAGTTTTGGCATATTGATATTAATCCAGTTATTCAGACCAAAACTCAGAATTAGCATAGCGCTCTTAACCTCCAGAGGCCACCTGCCATGCACTGACCCAGCTATACAGGATTTGATGCCTACCTGGGAAGGCATCATAGCTTTGGATTTCTTGTTTTAGAGATTAAAGAAAAGTTGTTACAAATATACCAAAGAAATGGGGAGATTCTGTTTAAAAATCTCATCTAAAAAGATTTGTGAGAGTAAAACTAGAAAAAAATGGCTGACTTGGCCATTGATATTCATGAAGTATGACAAATTCATTGCATTGGATTAAAGAGTATTATGGGTTAGAAGAAGCATTCAGTAGCTGGTAAACTTTATAGAGTTCTTATTCTAGGATGATTTAAAATTAGTTGAGATCACGCAAGTTTCTGTTGTAATTCTTCCTCATATTTACAAAACAAGGGGACTAAATACTGAAAGGGTCGCACATGTAATAAAGGAGATCATTTAAAGAAAATAAACTCATTAAGAATAGGGGATAAAGAATAGAAAGATTTTCTGAACCCTTATGATTTTCAGGTCAAAAACTAGTAGTTTAAATGGTTTTGATCCTGGAACAGAAAAAGGACATTAGTGAGGAAAAATGGTGAAATCTAAAAATTGGTAGTAAGCATCAGAAAAATTTCATTATTTTTGGTTGCTGTTAGTTTTTTATTTTTATTTTTTAATGAATTTTGACCTTCAAATTTCATTTGGTAGGTCTTAACCCATACTTAACCCTGAACACTTCTGGAAGTGGAACAATTCTCATAGACCTATCTCCTGATGACAAAGAGTTTCAGTCTGTGGAGGAAGAGGTATGTTCACAGACCTTAAATAAATGTTGGTTCAATGCTAAGTTCCCTGGAGGTTTCCAGATCTACTTGAAAATGTATTAGGGTATTTTAATTGTCCCTAATTCTTTTCTACCTGGAAAACTGTCCAAAGTAGCATTTAAGGTACATTCCCTCAGGTAAACCTTAATATTGGCAACCTGGTTCAGCATTCCAGTTAATAACACAGAAGTTGCTGTCATTTGAAAGAGATGGCACCTCTCTTCATGGGGGCAGTTGGCAAAGCCCAGTATCTCAGATGAGACCCAGACAGAACAGTGAGGAATACTTATCCAGGAAATTTTTCTTCTAGCATTCCTTCCACAGAATTCATGGATCTGCTGAAGTCTTATTTTTAATTATATTTTGAAGACTTTTATCAGAGAGGAGAAGAGAGGGAGAGAAACACTGATGCATTGCCTGTTGTATGGGCCTGGATCAGGGACTGAACCCATAATCCCAGAACTGGCCACCCATCACTTTACGGATGACGCCCAGCTGAGCCATGTCAGTCAGGGCCTCACTGAAATCTTTTAATAGAGCCTTACACTTTGAAGAACATGTACCCTTTATATATGTGCGTTGAGCACAAAGGTACAAAATGAGTCAGATTTAGTTCTAAAACCCAAGAAACTCTCAGCTCTCAATGAAATAACAAGTCATGTTTTATTAGGGCAAAACAAATGTAAACAAATAAATCTTTGTTTTTTAGTATGTCACATGTTTAGCTCACCTATGAATCCAGTTTTTTTTCTGGCTTTAGTTTGCATTATATAGTTTTCACCTATATTTACTGTTTTCAGATCAATTTAACGGCTATCACTAGAAAATAATATTTGTGAACTTACAGAACTTATATGTCTTAAACAACAAAAAAAGCAGTGTTCACCAAATCAGAAAATACATAAAAGCTAACTGTTTGAAATATTTTCCATCAGATGCAAAGTACAGTTCGAGAGCACAGGGATGGAGGTCATGCAGGTGGAATCTTCAACAGATACAATATTCTCAAGGTAATAAGTTAGTGAAAATAAAGTTTGTTGAGAAAATAGTTTTCAAAGCCCAAAACTATAATTAACTTTCATAAGAATATAATGATCTATCTAGCCCAAGAAGTATTTGATAGGGCATCAGGGAATATTTTGGGGAAGAATATACTCTTGAAAGATTAAGATTCTGAAAACCCTGTACTATTTGTTGAATGTATTCAAGTTTATGCTTAATCTTGGGGTAATGATAAATCCTGTAGGTTTAGGAGTTTGTATAAACTATTAAGGTACTCTGTGGTAACAAATCTGAATTTTGTTGTTGTTGTTGTTGTAATGTAATTTTATTTTTTTATTTTTTTTTAATTTTATTGTTGTTGTATTACATCCATCCCCTTTTTGCTCCCCCAAATCTGAATTTTTTTGTGGCTTGTAAAAGGGCTTTATCTTTATAGTTATATTTTGCTTTTTTAACTTATCCTGACTATTCTAGGTTTCTGTGAGTCAATGTACATAAAACTTTTTTTGTAGTTTTAATAGTATTCCCTTAATGCCATTATCTGTTCCAAAAACAGTACTTTTTTTTAAATTTTAAGTCATTCTAATCAGAGTCCTGTCTCCTTATTGATTTCAGTTACTCTTCTCAGGACCTTTTCCAGTTTTGTTATGTTTTTCTTGTCCTATAGCAAGCAAAACTGTACACTCCAGATGCATGATTTTGTAATAACTACATTGATGTATTTTTAATCATTATCAAAATAAGATGGCTAGAACTAAAGTGTGGTAAATATCTAACACCTAAATTTTAATATCAGAAATGAACAGCATTACCTTTCAGCTGTTGGATTACAATAATATACTAATATGAATATAAGGTATCATACTTTAGAGTTAGTGAATATTAAAACTATGCATCGGCCCTGGCTGGTGGCTCAGGGGATAAGGCGCTGGCCTGCGAACCCAAAGGTCACTGGTTCGATTCCCAGCCAGGGCACATAACCAGGTTGTAAGCCAGGACTCCAGCCAGCTCCGTACCTGGAGGCAGGTGCAAGGCAACCATACATTGATGTCTCTTCCACTCTGCCTCTCTTCCTTCCCCTCTCTCTAAAAAGAAATAAAATCTTTAAAAAAAAAAAAAAAAAAGACAATTGCATCGATATTACTGTGTTCACACTCTTAAAAATTAGATAACAAAGTGAACACATTATTCAGGTAAAAGATCATACATATGTTCTTTTTTATTTATTTCATAGTATGACATAGGTTGACATCTTGATATTTCCACTCATGGACACACAAATTTGTAACAAGATAAATAATTATACCTATATAGGCAAATTTTCAGTTCAAACCTACTTTGTCTGCAAACAGTAGCAAAATCTTTTTTTTTTTCTTTTTTAAGGTTTTATTTATTTTTAGAGAGAAGGGAAGGGATGAGTCAGAGAAGAAGAGAAACATCAATGTAGGGTTGCCTTTCACCAGCCTCCAGCTACAGACCTGGCTGGAGACCTGGTTATATGCCTTGGCTGGGAATTGAACCAGTGACCTTGGGGTTTGGAGGCTGGCGCCTTACCCATTGTGCCACCAGCCAGGGCTGCAAATACTTTTTTAAGGGTGAAGGTAGGAGAGAGAATATGCTTTTGATTTCCACAATACAGGCACATCTCACTTACTACACTTCAATTTATTGAGCTTCACAGATTTTGCATTTATTTCTAAATCAAAAGCTAGACCTTCCACCAACAAAAACATTACAACTCTCTTTGTTGTAATACTTTATTATGGTCTGGAACCAAATTCACAGTATCTCTGAGGTATGCCTCTATTTGAATTTGATAAAGATAGGCTCTCTTTCTATAATGGTACTTTAATGCAATATTTAATAAAAATTTTTTTCAATAATAAGACTTTTATTTAACTAAATGAGATCCCTCTGTGCCAGTTGTGTTCCTTGATTTTGTCCATGGCAGCCTGTTGACTTATTTTGAGCTCCCAAATGTGCTCTAGTCTAGGACCAGCAGGAGGCTGTAGCACCTTTAAACACAGCTAAGAAACTGCTATAGAATTGTGAAATTTGACCTGGCAGTTACTCCAAATGAGACCAGCATCCATCTTTAACTCTTCTCCAAACAAAACAATTCTAAGA
This sequence comes from Noctilio leporinus, assembly GCA_004026585.1. Taxonomy (NCBI): domain Eukaryota; kingdom Metazoa; phylum Chordata; class Mammalia; order Chiroptera; family Noctilionidae; genus Noctilio; species Noctilio leporinus. Next base: position 145,773 of record PVIW01001595.1, on the reverse strand, counting down.
ACTGGGAGGATAGGGAAACAAAGAGCAAGTAATAAGGGGGTATGTGTATGTGTGTATTTTAAGAATTTTTTTGGTGTGGCTATTTCAAATATTTTTAATTAAAAACAGATAAAGATAGTACTTTGAGCCAGGTAAATCAGAAGGAAAAAATATAAAATCCTCTTTTTAATACTTAAACACAGAATTTAACATCTGATTTAGAGGTGTTTAGTAATAATTGTAAATTAATGAGACTGGACGTATTTTAATTAATGGTATTATTTACTTTTACATATAGCCACATACATATTTGTTTTTCCATTTAATATTTTCAGTTTCCAAAATGTAGCTATATTTCCATCTTTATGGTTAGGACAAAGTATTTTTAGTTGACTAAAATAACACAACTTACATTTTAGAGAAAAGCTTTGCCTCTTCTGGCTGTGTGGCCCATTTTTCATTAAAATAAACAAGAAGGTAAGTAATTATTATGAGCTAAAGATGTGATTTTTCTGGTTTTCTTTTTTATAGATTCAGAAAGTTTGTAACAAGAAACTATGGGAAAGGTATACTCACAGGAGAAAAGAAGTCTCTGAAGAAAACCATAACCATGCAAATGAAAGAATGCTATTTCATGGTAAGATTCTTTTTCCCTTACCCTGCCACCATTCTCCATGTTACAGTAGTTTTTGTCAGATATGGCCCCACCCAGCTCGGCTGGGGGTCATCCCACAAACCGAAAGGTCACCAGTTCAATTCCTCGTCAGAGCACATACCTGGATCGCAAGATTGGTGCCCAGTCATGGTGCATACAGAAAGCAACCAGTTGATGTTTCTCTCTCACATTCATGTTTCCCTTTCTCTAAAATCAAAAATTAAAATTAAAAAAATTTTAAGAATAGTTTTTTGTCAGGTATGAAATAATAATGAATCTTCGTAGTCCTCATGTCATTTTATTTTATTTAAGATTTTACTTACTTACTTTTAAAAAGAGGGGGAGGAAGGGAGAAAAGGAAGACATAATTGCTGTGAGAAACATCCATCAGCTGCCTCACACACCCTGACCAGGAACCGAATCAGCAACCCTGCCATATGCCCTGACTGGGAATCAAACCAGCAACCTTTCATGTTGCAAAACAACATGCAGCCATCTGAGCCCAACCAGTCAGGGCCCTCATGTCATTTAAAAAAAAAAAAAAACAACATTTTTCTGTAAATTTTAAGTTTATATTGTATTTTCAACCTCTTTAGAATTTTTATATTTTACAATGGATAGTTTATAAATAGAATTACCATAATGGAAAAAAATGTAGGCATGGGAATGTTTACTATTCATATTTTCCTTTTTTCTTTATATAGTAGATTTTGCTTGTTGTGATCACTCTGATCATATTTTTAACTAGTTGATTGAGTCCAAATTAAAATAAGGTTCAAAAATCACTTCAGAAGAAAGTATGCATTCCATTCTTGTATTGACTCTAAGTGTCAGTACAAGATGGAATCTGTTAAAGCAGGTGAAAACTACATTTACTAACTTTATTGTCGAGCTATTGTCATTGAACTTTTATGTTTTCTGAGAACTTTTGTTGAATTGAGAGCACCATTACCATTGTTGACATTTCTTGGGGGGGTTGGGGGGTAGTGTTGCAAGTTGGCAGGTGTTAATTGGTCTTTCAAGTTTATAGTTAATATAAATGTTAATGTGGTATTTATAAGTCTTCAAACACATGGCCCATTATAGCTCAGATCTGTTCTTTCATTTGGCCTTGATCGCAGAAAATTTTTAGAGACCTATAAAGTTATAAAACAGAGCATTTAAATTTCACAATCCTTGGAAGAATGGCCTTTACAGTCTGGAAGTGTGTGTAATATCTACATGGTATTTCTCATTTCAAAACCCTAAAAATTGATCATGATACTCCCTTGGCACAAAGCAAAATATTTATGTGTTGACATAATGGTTATAAATGATTTTTCTATTTTAATGACCTGCTTCCCATGCTCAACCTCCTTCCCTTTGGCCAAACTCACCTTTGTGTGCATGTGAAGAAGGAGAAAGAAGTCAATGTGCTGGGAAGGAAGAAGGCACATCACATTTTCAGATGGAATCTGTTAAAGCAGGTGATGAAAGACTGAGCAAGGAAAGATAGGAAAGATGAGGTATAAAGAGAATAAAAATGAGAATACAACTATGGCCACTTTTGATGTCAAAAAAACATACATAGACATGACTGTCATTGTAAGACCTAATTAATTCAGCCTTGCTCTATGAGGTGAATTGTAAGACTCTGTTCTGATTTGTATGGATTTAGGGTCTGGAATTTGATAACTCTAGCATTGCTATTTCAGGTGGTCTGTTAATTATTCTAATTAAATCTGTATGTTTTTACTCTGGCATCTCAATGACCACCACCTTTTTAGAACATTGACTTGCTCAATTCCTCTAAAATACTTACTCTGAAGCAATGAATCAGCTGACAATGAACTTGTTATCTTTGTTTTTTGACTTAGCCTTACTGTAGTGGTTGTGATGTATCTTTAACATTATAAATTGTGCCCTGGCTGGTGGCACAGTGGATAAGAAGCCAGCCTGCAAACCCAAAGGTTGCTGGTTCAATTCCCAGTCAAGGCATATAACCAGGTTGCAAGCCAGGTCCGTAGCTGGAGGCAGGTGAAAGGCAAACATACATGGATGTTTCTCTCCCTCTCTGTCTTTCTCCCTTCCCCTCTCTCTCAAAAATAATAAATAGAATCTTTTTAAAAATAAAAAAATTTAACTTGTAAGAGGCTTTAGTTTTTGTTCTTCTAAGATAATCTTAAATTGTTATTCATCCCTTTGTATTTTAGGGTCTCCCTTTGTGAATGCAATTATTCATAAAGGCTTTGATGAAAGACATGCCTACATAGGTGGCATGTTTGGAGCTGGGATTTATTTTGCGGAAAACTCTTCCAAAAGCAACCAGTATGTATATGGAATTGGAGGAGGAACTGGGTGTCCAGTTCACAAAGACAGATCCTGTTACATTTGCCACAGGTAAGAGGTCACTGGTTCTCATTTATTTTGATAAGAATCAGATAAGAACTGGTTTCATATTTCAAAATTTGGGGGGGCAAGGTATTATCGGACAATTTTAGGAACCCAAGATAGGTACGTTTTGTGTTGCTCATGGCCCTCTCCACCAGTTATAACAGCCAGTATTTATCTAATGGTCTTTATGGGCCAAGCATAGTTCTAAGCAATTGCTCTTTTTAACTCATTTAATCAGTAGTACATTTGGTGCTTTAAAGACTGTGGAGTAGAACATCTATCTCATTGGGCATGAAAAAATTTCATTGAAAGATTTCATTGTGGCTCTTAAATATTGTAGGACTTTTAAAATTCTAGTATTCACATGCTAAAATGGTATTACTTGCCATGCCTAATTATTTTATAGCAATGCATAAGGGAGTCTCTCTTCCATTTGATATGACCCTAATCCTCAATTTGTGATTTTCCTACTTGAAAAGTTATATAAAACCCATCAATCCTTTAGAAAGTACATCATTGTCAAATAACTACTTTGCATGCACACTTCAATTCCTCATAGATAATCTTTTGCCATTTGAAAAATTGAGTAAGATTAATTATTGAGATTTATCCTACAGTTAGGGCATTGCTTGCAAAGATTGAGAGCAGTAGTTATCAAACATGAGCAAGCTTCAGAATCACCTAGAAGGTTAGTTGGAATGCACATTCCTAGGACCTGCCTTCTGAGTTGCTAGTTTAATAGATTTAGGGGGAGGCCCTAGAACTTGAATTTCTACCAAGCTTCAGGTGTTACTGATGTTTCTGATCAATGATCTAGGAAAAGCCCTAGAGTAGTACTTCTCATTCTTGGCAGCACATTGGAATCACCCAGGAAGCTATAAAAACTCTGTGCCCCACCTTCAGACATCCTCCTTTAATTGGTCTCTAGTATGATCTGGGCATTTGAATTTTTACAGGTTTCCTTCCCAACAGATTTGAAAGGTTGCCAAGGTGAAGAATTATAATCCTGGAGAGAGGCTTCTATTTTTGTTTGTCCTTCTTGTTGTTTTCCCCCTAAATTTAGACTTGTGGAGGTGTCTGAAGTCAGCCCTCCTGGGTATGACCTTCCATCCACTTCTATTTTAGATCATAAATTGAATTGGCTAGGAAGTTTATAATTTCTTAAGAGCCTATAATTTGCACACTACTGTTTTTACTTGTCATATTATCTGGAGGCTGAGTAATTCTGGTTATTAGTAATAAGCAGTGTTCTAGTACCTCTTCCAAACTGTGTTTGAAACAGAATGTTTGGGTGTTTGGAAACTTAAGACTTCTGTATTCTGGATTGATGTGGGACTGATTGTGACTAATAAAAATATCTCTTAAAAATGCTAAGATTTCTAATAGGCATATTTAGAATAAAAAGTATAACAAGCATGTCTTTAGAGAATAGAATCTTCAGTGCTTCACCAAAATCTCCTTTCATCTCCTCTAAAAACAAAAAAAAGATAAAACAGCACTGCCTTGTGGCACAGTGGATAAGGTACCAGCCTGCAAACCCAAAGATTGCTGGTTTGATTCTCAGCCAGGAGAATAACCAGGTTGTAAGCTAGGTCTCCAGCCAGGTCTGTAGCTGGAAGCAGGTGAAAGGCAATCATACATTGATGTCTGTCTCCCTCTCAACCTGTCTCCCTTCCCCTCTCTCTAAAAATAATAAATAAAATATTTAAAATAAATAAAACAATGAAATAAGTAAAGGAAGGTGGAAGGACAATCATATGCCTTTTAGTAAGGGAAGACCTAGTTGCAGAAGTAACATTTCAGCTGCAACTTGCGAAATGAGTGTTGGCCAGTTGAAGAGTAGTAGGCTAGTTGGCATTCTGCATTGCAGAAGCAGTGTAGTATGTATGATGGCCATGGTAGTAGACTAGCTGGCATTCTGCATTGTAGAGGAAATGTATGTATAATGGCCATGGGGTAAGAAGGTTTGGCCTATAGAAAGAAAGAAAATGTGTATGGATCATGAAGAACACAAGATAAGATTAAAGAATTTAGAGTTACTATAAGAAATTTAGATATGATTCTACATTACAGCCTCTAAAATGGTCTCAGAAGAAAATTTATGTGACCTATGTTGTTTTGTTTTTGTTATTTCTTTCCTAAATCGCTGTTTGCTTGGGTGGAAAATAGTTTAGACATGAATTCGTAGAAAAAGGAAGACCAGCTAGTTCAGAGGCCACTGTTTCAGTGCAGGTGAAACTGTAAGAGAAGAGAATGGATTTCAGATATATTTTGGAGGTGGAATACACTGGACACTTCATGGGATCTCCCTGGATACCCTCCTTCCCACTTGGGCTAAATGATTTGTGCTTTTGCTGGGGTACGCAGGATGGCTGAGTCTTGCATGTCTATAAAATCATTACGTTTTCAGGTTTTATAGTTAATTGAAATGGCAAATTTTTTTATTAATGAGCATAGCAGTAGACATTCTTACAAAGTTCTCTTAAGGGTGAAATGATAAAACAGTCCTAAGTATTTATGTATAAATGCATTAAAAAGTTTATGTACTGTACACAAATAAAATTGTCATATGCTACCTTGTCTTCAGTGAGATCTTTTCCTTTTCACATTATAGGCAGCTGCTGTTTTGCCGGGTAACCTTGGGAAAATCATTCCTGCAGTTCAGTGCAATGAAAATGGCGCATTCTCCTCCAGGACATCATTCAGTCACTGGCCGACCCAGCGTAAATGGCCTAGCATTAGCTGAATATGTTATTTACAGAGGAGAGCAGGTAATTCAGTTTTATTTGTTTATTTTCAAAAATGCTTTAGAGCCATATGTTAACCTCTTCTTACTAATCTCTTTAATTAAGAAGGTATATTGCCTTAAGAAATGTGTTACGTTTATTTTTTTTAATAATCTCAGACTTAAAGTTGCAAAAATAATAGAGAATTCCCTTATGCCCTTTACCCAGATTTTCCAAACGTTAACATTTTAATATTCACTCTCCTTTATCAATTTCTCCCTCCCGAGTGTGCGTGTATACGTTTCTTTTAACTGTTTGAGAGCACAGTTCCTTTACCCTTAAGAATATAGGCATGTTTCTTTACCCGTAAACATGTACTTCAAATGTATTTCTAAAAACAAGGAGATTGTCTTAAAATGATCAAAATCAGGAAAATACCATTGATACATGTATTGTATTCAACCTACAGGTTACATTTAGATTTTGCCAGTTTTACTGGATCTTTTTCTTTTTCAGCTTTTCTAAACTACAGTTGATGAGAATCTTATGTTTAATAGTTAACCTACTTATAGCAAAGAAATGTATAATTCCCTCTTGCTCTTAGTGGCACAGATCCAGTCAAAAGTATCTAGATTATACCCTGAATTGGGAATGTGTATCAGAATCACCTAAGTTGTTAAAAACGGACAAATACATATTTAGTACTCATTCCAGGCCTGCTGGTTCAGAATCAAGGGAAAGATGTTTTGATAAAATGTTCTTACCTTATTCTGAATCATGGCACTGGGTTGGAACCTCTTTCCTAAAGATTAGGAACTCTAATGGGAAGCCTACTTTCAAAATTTTTGTTTACCCATGTTTGAATTAATCTTTTTCTTCTAGGCTTATCCTGAATATTTGATTACTTACCAGATTGTGAGGCCCGAAGGCATGATTGATGGATAATTATTTTAGGAAACTTAACTTCACTGAACCGAAAATCATCTAAGCAGCTGTTGGCCTCTCACTTTCTACTCCTTTGCTGAGAAAAACCATCTTGTTCACAAGCCTGTGGCAAAAGGATTAAAAAATGTGAAAAATGTTTAACATTCTGACTTGATAAAGCTTTAATAATGTACAGTGTTTTCTAAATATTTCCTGTTTTTCAGCACTTTAACAGATACCATTCCAGGTTAAAACTGGGTTTGTCTGTACTAAATTATAAACAGAGTTAACTTGAATCTTTTATACATTATGCATTGATTCTAACAGAAACTGTAATCCCCTCAACAGAACTCATTTTACTAATCAGTACTGTGTTCTTTAAAACACAGCATTTACACTGAATACAGTTTCATTTGTAAGACTGTAAATAAGAGCTTTTTTACTAGCCCAATATTTATTTACATTGCTTTGTAATATAAATCTGTTTTAGGACTACAGCGGTTTACAGGTTTGTTTCATATGTCCCGCTCATCTTCACTTCATTCTGCATCATCATGATTGAATAATCTTTTTTTTTTTTTTTTTTTTTTTTCAATGTATGGTTGCCTTTCACCTGCCTCCAGCTACAGAGCTGACTGGAGACCTGGTTTGCAACCTTGTTATGTGCCCTGGCTGGGGAATCGAACCTGCGACCTTTGGGTTCGCAGGCCGGCGCCTTATCCATTGTGCTACCAGCCAGGGCCTGATTGAATAATCTTTACATTTGATTTCAGAAGCTTTGTTGAGTTGTCAGCAGAGATTTTGTCAGTTGGGAAAGATTTATTTATCACATTTAATTTACTGATGGAAGATTTACCACTCGTTAGAAATCTTTCCCATGTAAGAGCCTGTCTCATTATTCTCTTGGAATTTAATTTGTGCTACCTTTGTATATATAAGACACATTCCAAAGAGCTCTAGCTATAATAGTCCTGATTATCATAGATGCTTCTTTACTGGCCTCAAACTCTGGGTTCCACATTGGAAAAAAATTTTCATGTCATTTTGTGAAAATTTTGTGCTTTTATTTTTTAGAGAGGTTAAGTCCTGCCACTGAACAACTATGATGTTCTTTTCATGGAATATAAATAGAAAGTTAAAAATTCAGAGGTGAGAATGATAATCTTGAATAATTTTCCAATATGTTCTAATCACCTTAGATGTAAATGGGAAAAAAATAACAAATGGGAGTGAGTGGGTTTTTTGTCCTAAGTATTTTTTCCCTACTCTTTTTTCCTTGGCCTTACTGTGATAGCCAGTCTATGCACCACAGCTTAACTCCACCCAGAACATGACATGGGGTGTCCCAGTTCTCTCCTTGGCTCCTGAATGGCTAGGTGCCGTGAGAAGGGTGCTTTGTGCTCCAGGTTGCATCATCATGATGTCACCTAGTTAGAAATAACACCATGTGGTCATGGTGACCAGGCTTGTTTGGCAGGTGTGGAGAGAATGCTGTCCCATTAAATGCCATGCCTATTTTCTAATGTAAAATATCTTTTCCATGAAAAATGTTAACGCATCTTGGTACAGAGGTATGAGTGACAGCTTGTCAGTCAGTTGACTCTAGCTTCCTCATAAGTTAAGGCAAGATTTTTACCTTCACTCTGTACCAGCTTATTTTTGTTCTACATTTTATTCAGTCTCTAACTGGCCCTTTACAGTAACTTGTACATAAAGTGCTAGAAAATCATGTTTCTTGTCTTGAGTAAGAATTAATCAGAGTAAATGCATATCTAGAGTTTCTATGATGTAAATTGTGATTATTATTTAAGAGGTCAATTCCTGACCTTTAAGTGGTTTTATACAATTCTCTAATAAATTGCAAACATGATCCTAAAGTCATTTCTTAGAACTCAAATGGAGTATGCCAAATTTTGTATCATTTTTCAGGTTCTGGAAGCTTCCAGATTTTATAATTAGAAGATAATGAGATGAGTTAATGAAGTTTATATTTACATACCTTGTCTTTCAACATTTAGTCCATAATCTTCACCCTATGAGTGAATTGAATTGCTTATCATGTAAAATGATCATGGTCTATGAGTTTACAATATTGCAGCCTGTGTTGTTCCTTCTAATCCATTGCTTAATTAGTATGGTGTTTTTCTATGAATGATTATATTGTGGTTAATATTTTAGCATGGCAGTATTTCAGATAGCTTTTTGTTTGTTGGGAGGTTGGAGGGGTTAGGGGCTTCTTTTGGAGTTTTTGCATGAAATATATTACTTTATAATGAAATTGCTTTTTCTTTCATGAATTTTTTTTGAAGTGAAAGTTAAATTTTTGTGTGAGTAGTACAGTTATATCCATCTTGAGTGTCTTACTTGTACTGTATCACATTCCATACCCTCATTTAATTCTTAATAAACTGTTAACTTGTTTTTCCAGGTAATTACTGGAGTAGTATAAATGTGTTGAATGGACTGTGAGCAAATGGTTAAGATTACAATAAACCATAATTGCAGGAAAACGCTGGATTTCTGAGTCTAATAGTGATAAAGAATGCAGTTTAAAGATGGAAATACTGAATGTTGCAGCCATATCTACTCAGTTGCTTAAAGACTGAAAGGACCTGTAACGTACTTTTAGACATTTAGTTCATCCAGCACAACTTTTTGTCAAACCTTAAAGCTCATTCCTGGGAAATCTGTCCTCTAACTTATAAAGAGGAATATATTTTTGTTCATTATATAAAATTCTTTATAAGTTTTCAAATCTTAAAGTTAGTGGTATTTATTACTTTTAAACTATAGTAAATGTATTTTAGATTTCAGTGTGCTAAATGTCTGTGTGTGTTATCAATTTTCTCCTTTCTATAATAGGAGAAAAATGGTGCTAATAATCCATAAATCATGGCTTTGAAATACTTTTCAGTAGTAGCTTTATACTCCTCCTTCAGGTAGGTTAATACTGTATTTGCTAGTTCCTATGCATGCCTCCCCAGTGTGTAATGTAATCCAGTTGTTTGTGGGGAGATGGAGAAAGAAAACATGCAAATAAATTTACCTAAACTTTTGTGATTAGTGTTCCTGGCTTGCCTTTTCCCTACTGTTGTGCCCTATTAGAGGACTAGAGTGACAGCAGAGCAAGCTACAGTGCCCATTCTTCACCAGGAGAACGGTCATTTTTTTTATAAAGTTAGATGACAGTGTGGTCCTTTCACTATCTCCTCAATCTCTACCACCCGACCCCCCTTTTCATGCTCACTAGCTTAGGCAGACTGTGACCTAAAATACTTCATTACACCTTCTTAGAAGATACATACAAGCCAGTGTCTTCTCCAATTCATTTTCCATCCACAATTTTCATCCTGGTCACGCAAATACGCGTGAGCCCCCAAAGGGTTTGCCAGTACACTGATGTCAGAGCCATACACCTGGCCTGCAGTGGGGTTGGGCTGCACACTTCATTACCAGCCCATGGAGAGATGGAAATAATTAAGAGGAAACTTAGAGCAGTAAGGTATTGCTGCCATGTTTTTCATTTCTTATAACAAAAATCGTGGTCTGCAGCAAATCTGAGATTAAAAGGGAAAAAACTGATCCCTCACAGATCATTTGAAAGGTCTAAGAAATCTGTTTTGTTTACCACTAAACCCATCACTTCTCGCCTCCTGGCACATAGTAATTTCTCAGGAAACCATTGTTAAAGTGATAAATAAGTGGGCTATATTGTCAGATGGATCTGGATTTGGATTTTACCCTATCCCTCACCAACTGTATAGTGTTGTACAAATTACGTGACCTTGATGAGCTTTATAGTACTTACAGGGTTGTTGAGAGAACTAAGTGATATTCTCTGTGTGCCACTTACTAATTGCTATACTTGGCAATAACTGGTTATTATAATTAATGCTATTGTAATATTATGCCCCTGTAGACAAAAAAATAATCTTTCTATTTACACATGAAAAGCAGTTGTAAGGTATCATGAAAAGACTCCATTTCTAATAAAAAAAATTTAATACGAAAGAATTAAAGGAAAATACTGTTACAGGTGGAAATAAAGCTGTCACAAATAGAATACCATAAGCTATTCTTTTGTTTTTTTTTTTAAAGATCTTATTTATTATTTCCAGAGAGAGAGGAAGGGAGAGAAGGAGAGAAACATCAATGCATGGTTGCCTTTCACCTGCCTCCAGCCACGGACTTGGCTGGAGACCTGGCTTGCAACCTGGTTATGTGCCCTGGCTGGGGAATCAAACCAGCGACCTTGGGTTCACAGGCCAGCACCTTATCCGCTGTGTCACCAGCCAGGGCTCCATATGCCATTCTTGAACAAAAAGATTCAATATTATAATATATAAATTTAGGTGAGGTAACCTAATAATACCCCTTTTGAGGGTAGAGGTGGGAATCTATACCAACTGATTCTAAAATTGCTATGGAAAAATAAATATATAAGGATTCTTAAAAATATCAGGGAAAGGAATGCTAAAGGGCTATCAGCCTTATCCAAAAAATGTTAACTGTTATTAAAGCATTAATGTTACTGTCAGTGTTTAGCTAGAAAAGGGAAGCAAGGGGAATTAGACATCAAGCTAAAGAAATGGGCCAGGAGGCTGCAGTTCTCACCCCAGGGGATGACACCTGCTCAGCCAGACAGTGTCACTCCTCCCTTTCCCCATCCACGACTGGACTTGGGGGGCACACAGAGGTGCCTGCCAGTCAAACTAGGGGTTATAACTCCACAAAAACCCATGAACATGTGGGAAGTTCATTGGACAATTTGAAGAGTCACCTGGTCCATTCCAAACCCAAGTTGATAGAATCCCGGGGAACAAAGAAGCTCTCCCGCCTGGGAGCGTGGGACCATGCGGGTCTAGCAGCTACCCAGGCCTGCAGCAGATGGTGTGGGCCCCAAAAGGACTGAGCTCACTCTCGCCCACTCTCGCCCACTCAGTAATGTGCCTGCCCTGTCCATTCATGCATTCTCTTTTCATAGCTGCATGACCTTAACAATCCCATGACTGGTAGCCACGTGGACTCCACCATCCAGAGCAGCCAGGAACAAGCTAAAAGCTACCTGCTTGAACAAGCTTAGCAGCCACCTGCAGACTCCAAAGGAAGCATGGACACTGGCTTTTGCTTTGGCCTTGCTAAGGACACAGACTTTCTCCATAGTGAGGCAGAGAGAGATAGGACATTGGAAACTGGTAGCTTCTATTTTCCACACAAATAAATCGTGACACACCACACTCTCCCGTTCATGGGACCTTGGAATGCTTTCCCTGTGGGCCCATGGAAAAGATGAATTTCCACCAACAACAGTTATACTGGCACATAAGCTAATCAATGAAATAGAAGACAGAATCCAGCCTCGGCTGTATGGCTCAGGGGGTTAAGTGCTGGCCTGTACAAAAGGTTCAAGTCCAAGTCAGGGCACGTGCCGGGATAGCGGGCCAAGTTCCCCCTTGCGGTAGGTGTGTGAGAGGTGATTGATGTTTCTCTCACACATCGAAGTTTCTCTTACTCTCCCTTCCCTTCTCTCCAAAAAGTAAAATCTTAAAAAAAAAAAAAAAGACAACCCAGATATGGCTTCAAATCCATGGCATACAATGGCAATTTATTATGAATTTGTGGGAGAAATAATTGAAGAGCCATCTGGTAAAAACAGTTGCAACCAATCATTATTTGCTATATCAAAATATTTCAGATGAGTCAAATAGGAAATGATAGAAAATGATATTACAAGATTACAAAAAATAAAATACTAATGACCCTGCTAATTATAATGCAAAACCCAGAAGCTGTGAACAAAAAGACAAATCCAACTTACAAAAAATATGCCTGCAAACAAACAAGAAATTTATATTTTTACATACAAAACTCAAAAGTTGAGAAGCAAAGTATCAATAAACTTACGGAAAATGAATGAAATACAGAAACAAAAAAAATGGCATGTAAAGAAGAGAAATGCAACTTCACTATATACTATGATAACCATTTTCCACTTCTGCATTAGTAAAGGCTAAGAACTAATATTCAAAATATTCCTAACGCCCAGGTACTGGCCAGTCTTAACAGATTCCAAAGACAACAACTTCCACCTGGTTTTAATCCCTTGGTGGCTGGACTGTGGGAGGTTGTGGGTATGGAAGTGTACTGATAACCAACATAGTCCCTCTGATTCAGTATGGCTGGCTACCTATCAGCCATGGTGGAGAAGACCCTTTGCAGCCTCTAGAAAGAAAACAGCAATATTTATCCAAATCTTAAATGAATATACACTACGAGTAAAAGGACATCACTGTGTTACCTGAAAATTCAGTTGTAAATAACCTATTCCTCAGTAAGGAGATGGTTAAGTAAAGTATAGTTCATTCATACACCAGAAAGTCTGGAGCCATGAAAAGAATAAGCCAGTCCTCTTTGGACTGATCGAGGTAGATTATTGAATGGAAAAACAAAAGCAAGGTTCACTTGGGCTGCAATGCCCATCAATAGATGAGTGGATCAAAAACTGTGATACATTTATACAATGGAATACACAGCAGAAAGAAAGAATGAAATCCTACCTTTCTCAACAGCATGGCAGCATGGCAACGTGGAACTATGCTGAAAGTATTATGCTAAGTAAAATAAGCCAGGCAGTGAAAGACAAAGACCATATGGTTTCACCTATAACAGGAACCTAATGAACAAGACAAACAAGTACCCAAAGGTCACTGGTTCGATTCCCAGCCAGGGCACATAACCAGGTTGCAAGCCAGGTCTCCAGCCAGGTCTGTAGCTGGAGGCAGGTGAAAGGCAACCATACATTGATGCTTTTCTCCCTCTCTGCCTCCCTTCCTTCCCCTTCCTCTAAAAGTAATAAATAAAATCTTTTCTTAAAAAAAAAGGCAAAATAGGACTAAAGGCATGGACACAAGGAACAGACTGACAATGACTAGAGGGGAAGGAAGGAGAAGGGTCTAGTCAAGGCACTAGTATAAATGACCCATGGACATAGCAGGGTGCGGATTTGTGGGGGTGGGGGATGAGTGGGACAGTGGCTAGAATGGGAAAAATTGGGACAACTGTAATAGAACAATTCTTTTTAAGCCAAGTTCATAACTAAGTTGCCATTGTAAAAAAAAAATAGAAGAAATAGCGGACTTATTTGTGCTGTGCATAAGCTGTCTCTGGGGAGAAATGCAAGTAAGTGGTAAGTAACAAAGAAGAGATGACTGGGTGGCAGGGGACAGGATGGAAAGAAAGTTTACTTTCCATTCTGTATTCATTACACTTAGAATTTTGTATTACTGTATGTGCACTCATTTAAAGTAATTTGTTTAAAAATGAGACTTGAGTTAGGATACCGAAGGGTTCTAATAAGCTGTGAGTCTGCAAAAGTATGACCAAAACTGAATTAAGTTTCCTCAAAGTCTGCTTTACCTCAGTCTTCCCCCTTCCTATCAGGGTCTACTTATTCTTCCAATTGTCCAAAACAGAAACCTTGGAGTCATCATGTTCTGTCCCTAACGGCCCACATCAAACCACTTAGTCCCCTGTTTTTACCCTTGCCACCCCCCACTTCCCGATCCCATAATCTGTTTTCAACTTAGGAGCCAGAGTGATCCTATTGAGGCATAAGTCAACTATCAAGGCTTTCCGTCACAACTGTGGTGACTCCCCATTTCAGCTGAGTTAAGTCCTTAGAATGCCCTGTTGACGTGCAGTGTGACCTGCCTCTACACCCCTGACACTGTTCCGCTCTTCCTCTGACCACTCCAGCCCTCTCCTTAATGTGCAGGCAAACTCCTCCCACCTTTGCAGGTGCTAGTTCTGCTGAGGATGCTCTTCCCTGAGCATTCCCCAGGACTCGCTGCCCTACTTCCTTCCTGCTAGTTTCAATGTCAGCCTTGTCAGGGAGGCCTTCCAGAACCACCTTTTGGAAAATTTTATTTCATCCTTTCCCTTCTCCAAGTCTTCCCCAAATCTCCTTACCCTGCCCTATTTTTCCCTATAAAAAGAAACAAGTTCTAAACTCATATTTTCTTACTTATTGCCCATCTTCCCCAACTAAAAGGTGAATTTTATGTGGATTACATTGATATAGTACAGTCTGGAGCTGGGCCTGGCCCATAGATAGTGCTCAGTATACATTTGTTAAGGAAGTGAATAGGCTTATATGATCTTCACTCAGTTCCCTTGAAGTCTATTCACCATTATATGGAGGCAGCAATAGTTAATATTTGCATTATCAATGGTATCAATAACAACAGTTATTTATCAACTTCACCACCAGCAACAACAATATTAATAATCATAGTTACACATATCCAATTCATTCCTAGCAAGAAACATGATACCAATCATAGTTACAATTTTTTTAATTCACTAGTAATGATAATAATAATTAGTTATGAAATTCACTGTCAGTTATATCAATAATCATAACTACCATGTATTAAATTCCTACACCATGAGCCAGATTTGGATTCTCTTCATGTGGATTTTCTTCAGCCAAAGGAACTAGAGCTCAGGAGTTAAACTTGCCCAAAGCCAAGGCTGAATAAGTCTTCAGATTCCCTTTCCCCTCGACCCCCATAGTCTGCTCTGCTCTAGAGGGCGGTCCATCAGCCCTGAGTCCACAGGTTTTCCTCTAGGCTCTGTGAGAATGTCATTTGTTACCTGTCCCATACAGAGATCCAACTTTTCTGGTACTTACAGTCTGAGATCATGGGTAGAAACCACTATGCATCTCTCCCGGAGCCAACTTTTCTCCCCCGCTCAGCCAGCCTGTAGATTTGTCAGGAGGAGCTTTGTGTCTAAAGGCAGAAAACTGCTCCAACATACCTTCCAAGAGGCTGAGACTGAAGAGAGTTAAGCAAAGTGTGCCTGCCTCAGTGCCTTCCCTCTTGAAGCAGATGGCTGGAATGAATGTTTTTGCTCAGAATCTCAAAACAGCAGAATTTAAAACTGACCAATGGAGTATCAGATTGGTTCTGTATGAAGCTGTAATCCAGAAATTGAAACTGATTTCTGTTGACAGTTTCAACCATAACATATTCGTCAAGAGAGAATAGTGGGAACTTTTCTGTCCTAGAAATAGGAAACTATTTCCGTTCTGACCATTGAATAAGTAAAGGAAGAATGAATCCAGGCAGAAATGACCTGGCTGAAGTTTAAAAGATTTTAATGTAAAAAGGCTAGCAGGTTGTGGAAGCAAATGTAGTCAATTTGTATTTACAGACAGGGATTAAATCAAATAATCTGACAGGAGTCTATGCAGGCAATTGTTTGGGAGCAAGACAGATTCATCTGCATGCGAAGAATTGCGAATGAATGAGGACCCATGGCTCAGTGGGCAGGCGCATAGTGGAGACCACCAGTCCAGACAACCAGACACTCACGTTTCCCACTGTTTTGTTCTATTGTATCCAAATGTGAGAAGCTGTTTTCCCGTCCCACACACACAAAGCTCTTTCTTGCACTTTATTGATGCTTGATCCCTGCTGCTTTACGCAAACTGCCAGCCCAAAGGGGGTTGCTTGATGGCTTCTGACAGCTCAGCTTTGCCCCCAAGTAGATTTATGAGCTGTGAAAAACAGTCAAATGAACACCCCCGAGCATTCCTGATAGGATTAGAGGGTCGCAAGCTGGCATTTGCCCACCATCTTTGTGTCTTCCCAGCCCTTCCTGGTGCTTTGGAGAGGGCAAGTGGGAGGAAACGCCACACACCCTGCTCCCAGGGGACAACACAAAGGTCGCCATGACATTCCAGATGACGCTATTTGGCATTTAGCATCTTCTAATGGCAGCATCTCCCAATCGAAAGGACTGAACCGAAGTAACTGTCCGTGAACCTCCCCACCCCCACAACCCACAAGGAGGAAAAGACCATCTTTTCTCTGGCTGGGATTTACTCCTTCCAGGGCCCTGACCAGCACTCGGAGTGGGCCTTCAAACATCCATTTAAGCAAGAACACAAATTACTGATTATAACAGTAATACACATGTACTGTACATAGAAAATTTGGAAAAGGCTAAAAAATACAACAATGTAGAAATCACCTGTTAGAGAAATAGTTTGCTGTTAACATGTTGACAAAAATTATTTACAATCCATAGCTGGAGGCAGGTGAAAGGCAACCATAGGTTGATGTTTCTCTTCCTTTCTTCCTCCCTCCCTGCCCTTCTCTCTGAAAATAATGAACAAAATCTTTTTTAAAAAATGATTTACAGTCTGTGTTTTGTGCACGCAGACAGGTAATTTGTTGGTTTTGTTTTAACAAAGCAAGGTCATGTTGTTCAACCTGAATCTTTCCTTTAATATTCTATCCAAAGCATTTTTCCATTTACTAAATATCTCGTTTTGGAAAAGGTTTTTTCTTTTAAGATTTTATTTATTATTTTTTAGAGAGAAGGGAAGGGAGAGAGACAGAGAGGGAGAGAGACATCAATGTATGGTTGCCTTTCACCTGTCTCCAGCTACAGACCTGGCTGGAGACCTGGCTTGCAACCTGGTTATGTGCCCTGGCTGGGAATCAAACCAGTGACCTTTGGGTTCACATGCTGGTGCCTTATCCACTGTGCCAGGGTTGGAAAAGGTTATTTTTAATTACTGCATGGTATTCCATCACATGGAATAAAATGTGGGGGTTGGGAACAGGTGTTCTCAGAATGTGTCACTATACCATGAAGATTACAGTAATTTGAACTGAAATCAAATAAAGCTCAACAAACTTGGGAAGAAATTTTTTACTTCTTCTTAGAGAAATTCAGATAGAAAAACTTGCTTTCAAAAGGGAACCTTGGCATAATCACCTGAAGCAATTTAGGAACACTCCAAACACACCTGCTTCCTATATACCCTGTGTCTCATTGTTTCTGAGTTTGCATAACAAGAAGTTGCCTACCCCTGTGTTCCTGCCTTCCTCAACCACCTATAAATAGCCCATTCTTGTTTCTGAAATCTAATACTCCATCCCCGCTCTTCTCCTTTGTCCAAAATATGTATATCTAATGTTGTCTCAATGTCTTTGGAATTGTCATGTTTATGTCAATTCCCATGCACATGTAACTAACATTTTATTTTATCCTGTTAATCTGTCTCTATTAATTTGATTATTAGCCCAGCTAGAAGAATATATATATCCTCACAGTCCCCATGTGTTTTGCTTCAGGGGACGATGCACGTGAGCAAATATGTGCCACACAAACAAGACTCAGGATTAAGACTCTACCCTGAATTTGCCCTTCCTGATACTAAAACTGTAATAATTCATTTTTAAATATGAACTTAAGTCCTGGCTGTGGCACAGTGAATAAGGCTCCGGCCTGCAAACCCAAAGGTCGCTGGTTCGATTCCCAGCCAGGACACAACCAGCTTGCAAGCCAGGTCTCCAGCCAGGTCTGTAGCTGGAGGCAGGTGAAAGGCAACCATACATTGATGTCTCTCTCACTCTCTGCCTCTCTCCCTTCCTCTCTCTCTGAAAATAAATTAAAAATTTGTTGTAATTTATTGTTTTTAATGTCAAAGGGAGTGATGGGGAAAACCAAAGTGCAATTTAGAAGTGTAAAACACATAGTAGAAATCAAAAAAGTATAAAAAGGTATAGAGGAAAAAGCAAGCCTCCCTACCACTCACTTTCTTCATAGAATTAACCAGTTGCCTATGTTTTTCCTCAGAGATTCTGCCCACAATCAAATATACATTTGGGTTTCTCCTTTCTCTTATTATTCTTCTTTCATTTTAAAAACCACAAACAGTGGCACACCTGACACTTTGCTTTTTTTTTTCTCTTCACAGCCTACCCAAGATACGTCCATGTCAGTATGTGTTGCCTCACTCTAAAGGGGAATTTTCTAATTATACTCCAGTGTGGTACAATGGTAATCATTCTTTTACATTTCTTTCTTATCAAGAAAACAATTTAGTTCAAGTCTGAGATTCCCAATAGAGTTGAAACAACTCTTAGAGGTTACATTCATTTTCAAGATATGTGTGATTTGAGGGGTTGTTTGATTTGCATTTCCATCTCAGTGAACCATGATGTAGTGGAAGAAAGATGATTCAAGAAGGTAACTCACTTCAAATGGCTCATGTGTACTCTGTGCTCTCTGACTTACTAAATTCTGATGAACTTCAGAAAGCTATCATAGCAGGTGTTGCAGGTGTCTTACCCCAGCCTTCACCTGTTTTACACATCAGGGTTCAGCATAAACTTTCGTTAGAAATAAGGATTTGGGTCTGCTATCCCCCCTTGGATTTCAGAAGAAGAAGGTAGTAAGGTAAGAGAGGTAAATGAACTTACTCATGGCCACCCAACTAATAGAAGCAGAACTAGAACAAGGGTTTCCCAAGCAGTGCCCACCTCCTGCTCCTGTTCTCATGCCAGGATTCTCATTCATCTTCTCAGCATAGCTGGTATCCCAAGTTGATAGTTAGCAGAGCACCTAACGAGCTCCTTTAGGTGATGTCTGTGCACATGACCACCATATCACTCAAACGTAAGGAACTGCCTATACAGTGAACAGTCCAGGCATCCATGCAGGACTGAAGGGAGGATGTTAGGAGAAAAAGGCAGCAGGTGGACATCTGACCTCTCCAGCGGCACACAGGGCTCATTGGTGCAACACTAAGAAAATGCTAGATCCAAGAGCTCACAAGAGCCATGAATCAAAATAAAACACTCATGGGCCTTGTCTAGGTGGGGTGCATGGTAGTTACTTAATGTTATTCTTATCAGAGTCACCTAGGCATTCTGCAGGCTAAAAATAGTTTCCCAAGTGCTGCCCCAGAGGGTCACTTTTATTTATTTATTTTTATTTTATTTATTTATTTTTAATTTTATTGTTGTTGTATTACATCCATCCCCTTTTTGCTCCCCTCTGTCCTCCTCCCCACCCACCCATTCCCCCCCAAAGTCAATCCCACCTGTTGTCCATGTCCATGGTTCCTTTATACTAGGTTCTTGTCTAAACTGCTCCCCTTCCTTGCCTCTTCCTTCCCCCTCCCCCTAACCCCCTTCCTTCTGACCACTGAAGGACTATTCACTGTATTCATATATTTGGTTCTGTTTTGCCTGTTTTTAGTTTTGTTCATTATTGTCCTAGAGGGTCGCTTTTAAAAGATCAGAGTAGGGTGCAGAAACTTGTGTATTTTTATTTTTTAAATTTTATTTATCATTTTTAGAGAGAGGGGAAGGGAGAGAGGCAGAGAGAGAGAGAGAGAGACATCAATGTATGGTTGCCTTTCACCTGCCTCCAGCTACAGACCTGGCTGGAGACTTGACTTGCATCCCGGTTATGTGCCTTGGCTGGGAATCAAACCAGTGACCTTTGGGTTCACCGGCCAGCACCTATCCACTGAGCCACACCAGCCAGGGCTAGAAGCCTATGTTCTTTACAAGCACTCTGAGAGGTTCCAATAGAGCTCAAGTTAAGCCCAGATCTGAAGAAACACCAGTGAATAGAAAGAGCACTTCCCAGTCAGACAGGCATTCAGGGGGCAGCTCTTTGCCTTAAGACATTTACTTGCTCTGAGCCTCAGTTTCTCACAGTATTAAATGAGGGGAAAGATCATGCACTTCTTGCCAACCCGACAGGGTGGCCATGAGGCTCAGATGAGGTAATGTCTGTGAAAGTACTAGGCAAATACTTGCATATAAATGCAAAGAGGCGTTACCTTATTGTGCCCATGAAGAAAAGATATGTGGAAGAGCCTGATTTCTTTCCAGGGCTCAGTCATAGCTCCCAGCTACTTTGGGGGAGTCTGCTTCAAAATCTACATTTATTTTCTTACTAGACAATTTCCTTCCTTGTCAATAGGCTTTGCCTGTGGTTTTAGGTTGACTTGTATTTTCCAGGGCTTTGTCTGATTGGTTGGTTTCTGAGGCTCAGCTTCCTTACTGCATTAAGTATGGAGCTAATGAAGAGTGTTCTCCCTCCAGGATCATTCCTGGCCCTGGCCCCTAGGGATTCCCTGAAGTTGGAGACCTTTGTGGCTTGAATCTAGGCCACAAGATAGCCCTTTGTTAATCCCAGTGGGTTACAGTTGCACCCAGTGCTTCAGGGGAGGACTAATTGATGGAGGCCTCAAATGTTGGAAAATTTTAGTGCTGGAGAAATGACCCACCTTGGCTCCCAGGTAAGAAAACCTCTGCCCAGGACAGAGAAAAAAAATGCTGCAGTTTTTTAATCTTATTAACATTTTCCTTAATTCCAAACCCCTTACACTTTTTTTCTCCTTATAAAAAGGGCCTATTTATAATAGAATGTAAGACAGTCTGTTAAGATGCGAACCTGCTAGTCTTCTCAGATCACCGACCATCTGAATAAAGTGCCCATGAAGATTCAATCCCTGTCTCTGCTTATTGGGTCTGGTAGGTGACAGGCAGCACGAATACCAGCTTTTCCGGTGTCAGTCCTGCCCTCAAGAATCTCCTAGGGTTCCCCAAAAGGGGTGTTGAGTGTGGTGGCCTGGGACACCCCCACAGAGTCAGGGTTGTGGCTGTGTGCAGAAGTGATGGGAGAGGGGTACTGGCAGCTTCTTGAAGAAATACTGAGTTGAAACCTGAAGAATAGAAATTAAGCCAGTGCTTTCCCCCCACTTTGCGGGACTTTAGAATAATCACCTGGGGAGCTTTTAAAACTCCCTATGACCCAGGTTATGCTCCATTTAAATCAGAATGTCTGGGAGTGAGAGCCTGGCATCGGTATTTTAAAAAGGCCTGAGGTAGTTGCAAAGAACCGCAAAGTTTGGGGAATTATGAACGCAAAGGAAGGGAGGCTGCAATGGTTTTTTTTTTTTTTTTTTTTAGTTTTCTGCAGAAAAACATTTGCTGAGCAGGCACGTAGTAAGTGCTAGTAATTTTTTTTCTTCCTCCTTCTCCTGTGCATTGCCTTGACTGTAGTTAAGCATTTAGGACATATTTAGTAAAGGTAGAGTAAAAAGTAAACAAACTCTAAGTGTCTAAGAACAGGCCTTCCTAAAGAATGCCCTTTAACACTATCAACTAATTCTAAAACTTACAATGGCAGGTCCTCATTTAAAGAGAAGCTAAATCGCTGCATTTTGACAACTGGGAAAAACATGTTCTCAATTCACCTGCTACATCTTCAGGTGCGGTAAAATTGTTGCAGTGGAGGCAGCAATTAAAGGATTATTGTTTCTATCTTCAAATGCCTTCGCCCTCTTTATTAAAAAAGCGCACACCCTACAACAATTATGAGTACATCAATCATGAAAGGTCAAGAACAGCCCAAGCCCAAAGAGGAGGCCACACGAAAGAATATTCCTTCATTAGCAGAAGCAAGCTGTATGAGCTAAAAGGTAAGGCTCTCTCTGCCCTGGTCATGAAATGGCCTCTTGCAATTTATCTCTTGTTCTAAATGGTAGTTCCAGGCCTGCAGGCACTTTAAAAGAGACAAGAGAAAGAAAACTTCTTTTAATCCAGCTGAAGCAGCCTGCATTTTCATTACCTCAGGGACCACAGAGTATGAACCCCTTCTTTATTTTTTTCTTTCTTTCTTTCTTTCTTTTTTTTTTTAGAGAGGGGGAAGGGAGAGAGGGAGAGAGACATCAATGTATGGTTGCCTTTCACCTGCCTCCAGCTACAGACCCGGCTGGAGACCTGGCTTGCAACCTGGTTATGTGCCCTGGCTGGGAATCAAACCAGTGACCTTTGGGTTTGAAGGTCAGAGCCTTATCCACTGTGCCACCAGCCAAGGCCATGAACCCCTTCTTTAGAGGAAGGAGTGCTATTCTCTGACATTCTAAGAGACCTACCAAAGCCCTAACTAAATAACATGATGTCACACCACTCCTGGAGAGCCCCAGGGAATGAACCCCCACACTACCTCTATCTCATTAACCTCTAGGAATTTTTACTTCATGCAGGAAAGCAGGAAGACAGATGCCAGGAATCTATTCCCGTTTCATTATGAAACTGGAAAAGCCAGTGCCGGTGCTGCCATCACCTACCAGACCCAATAAGCAGAGACAGGAATTGAATCTTTATGGGTGCTTTGTTCAGATTGTCAGCGATCTGAGGAGACAGCAAGTTTGCACCCTAACAGATTGTCTTACATTCTATTATAAATAGGCCCTTTTTATAAGGAGAAAAAGGGTGTATGTAGATAAGAGGTTTGGAATTAAGGAAAATGTTAATGAGATCAAAACTACAGCATTCTTTCTTCGTCTTTGTGTCCTGGGTGGAGATCTTCTTACCCTGGAGCCAAGGCCGGTCATTCCTCCAGTTCCTAAAAGAATAGCTTTTACAGGCCCTGGCTGCACTATTTTGTTTCCTATACCTTATAAATACTGTAGGAAGTATTGCCAGATGAAGCTCTCAAATAAAATATCACTTGACTGGTAGCACAGTGGATAAGGCCCAGGCCTGTGAACCTAAAGGTCACTGGTTCCATTCCCCAGACAGGGCACATGACCAGGTCTCCAGCCAGGTCTGTGGCTGGAGGCAGGTTAAAGGCAAACATACATTGATGTTTCTCTCCCTCTTTGCCTCTCTCCCTTCCTCCCTCTCTGGAAATAATAAGTAAAATCTTTTAAAAATAAAAAGATAATGAAAGATCAAAAGTGTGGTTTTTCATAAGACTAAGTGGTTTGACTTGGTTCAGGAGTGTTATGTATGAAAATAAGTATTTACACTTAGATTTCCATAGCCTTAATATCCAGTTTTGCTATCATTTAAAAGTGTATGTTTTATAAGATATACTTTATGAAATTAGACAAAGGCAAATTGGTAAAAGTGCCTCCATTTTATAAGTTTCAAAAGGGGGCAAGGGCGCGAACACACGCAACACACACACACACTTTCTGAAGTTGTACCAGGCTTTACTTTCAAAATTCAGAGAAACATCTGCAAACACAGACCTGCTGTATCATCACGAAGGGTCAGATTACAAGGTTGGGCGCCGAGGGGCGGGGGCTTCAGAAGCACTACCGTAATCATCTGCAAGTTTCAGGACCAGAATTTCTGGTTTCCGAGACGCCGGCAGACTTCTTTAGCACCGTCTCTGTAACTACGCCTGGATGCGAGAACCGCAGCGAAGATAATGCGACTGTGGAGCCGGGTCCCGGAGGGGCGCGGGCCTAGCCAGTGGGAAGAAGGTAGGACGCGAAGGGGCGACGTCACTCCACTGGCACCAAGCCACCGCCTCCTTTCATCGGGGAAATGTGCACGGATAGAGTGTGCGGGACCCTCCATCCGCCCTTGACCTTGTGCACCGGACTAAGGAGCATCATGCAGCTCACAGCCCATCACCCAGTTATGAAGCACCGCCCGCTGTCGCAGCACCAAGTTTATTTTCCTCTCTGTAACATGTGGCCCTTTAGATATTGTAATTTTTTAAATTTCACCACTCACCATAGTTACTTGACCCGGAACCACACAGACTCACTAGAATTGAAATAATTTAAGGTAATTGTGGGGCCCCAGGAAGCCAATGAAATGTAGGTGGCTTCCCTTGCTGGCAGTCACGACACAGTGTCCAGAAGAGAGAAGCCAGCAGCAGGCAAGATCTTAAAACTGCAACCTCCTCCTCCACACTTTGCATGTGGGAGCAGTGTGGGAGTGACCTTGTCTCTTAGTTTTCTTCCTTTTTCTATAACTTTGTTATATTTCTAAGTAGAAGTCTGCTCAATTTCCACTTAGGTTTTTCTTTCTTTCTTTCTTTCTTTTTTTTTTTAAGATTTCATTTATTCTTTTTAGAGAGAGACATCTATATATGGTTGCCTTTCACCTGCCTCCAGCTATGGACCTGTCTGGAGACCTGGCTTGCAACCTGGTTATGTGTCCTGGCTGGGAATCGAACCAGTGACCTTTGGGTTTGCAGGCCAGACCCTATCCACTGAGCCTCCAGCCAGGGCTTCCACTGAATTTTTATTAAAACTTTTTATTTAGAAAATATTCAAATTTACAGGATAGTTGAAATTGTGGTACAATAATACAAGTGAACATTTCTCTATCCTTTTAGCTTCAACACTTGTTAGCATTTTGCTATATTAGCTTTATCAAATATCAGCATAGATATTTTTTCTCCTAAATTACTGAATATTGTAGATCTCATCACATCTTACCCTGAAATAATTTGCATATGGCAACTAGGAATAAGGACCTTTTCCTTCATAACCACACTGTTATACCTAAGAAAATTAACCTTAATTAAATAACATCACTTAAAATATAGGCCACACTTTAATTTCTCACTTGTTCCAAAAATGCCTTTGAACTAAAAAATTTTAAAACCCAGAATCCAATAAAGAGGGATTGCCAGAAGAAATGGGGTACTGGGTGGAGGGGGGCAAAAGGGGGTAGGCATTGGGACAACTGTAATAGCAAAATTATATATATATATATATGTTGGAAGATTTGGGAATGGATGATGAAGGTGATGATGACCCAGTTCCTCTACCAAATGTTAATGCAGCAATATTTAAAAAGGTCATTCAGTGGTTTACTCACCACAAGCATGACCCTTCTCCTCCTGGGGGTGATGAGAACAAAGAAAAGCGAACAGATGATATCCCTGTATGGGACCAAGAATTCCTGACAGTTGACCAAGGAACACCTTTTGAACTTATTCTGGCTGCAAACTATTTAGACATCAAAGGTTTGCTTTATGTAACATGCAAAACTGTTGCCAATATGATCAAGGGGAAAACTCCTGAAGAGATTCGGAAGAGCTTCAACATCAGAAACAACTTTACTAAAGAGGAGGAAGCCCAGGTATGCAAAGAGAACCAGTGGTGCGAAGAGAAGTGAAATGTTGTGTCTTACACCGTTAACTCTGTAAGGATTGATCCAAATACTACCCTGCACTACCCTGTTTATAATTGTTAATATTAGACAAACAGTAGGCAAGTGCAGCAGCAAATCAACTGTATTAGCAGAGTTTGTCCTCATTGCATGTGTAGTTTGGGTACAAATTCCAAACCTATGGTTGAGCTTCTTCCAGTATGATCAAAAAGTTTCTTTTCTTTTGGCTCTATCTCTAGTAAGTGGCATTTTGGGCTTTCCTTCTTTTTGTAAAACAATTTCTACCTAGTGTATTGTCCAGTTAACTTTAGTTTAGCAACCTTTTAAAAGTGGTATTGTAAATAAAACAACTTGCAAAAGTTTTTAAAAAAACAAAAAAAGAGGGATTGCATTGCATCTAGCTATGTTATTTATTTCCATGGTAATTTCGTTATATGACTTTATAATTTTCAAACTACATAGCACATTTCTGGAGTTTAAATTTGGAAACTGTATGTATTCCGGATCTATCTTGTCCCTAATGTTACTTAGAACATTTTTTTTAAAAGATTGTGTTTATTATTTTTTAGAGAGCAGGAAAGAGAAGGAGGAAGAAATGGAGAGAAACATCAATGTATGGTTGCCTTTTACCTGCCTCAGCCATGGATCTGGCTGGAGACCTGGCTTGCAACCTGGTTTTGTGCCCTGACTGGGGAATCGAACCAGCGACCTTTGGGTTTGCAGGTCAGCGCCTTATCCACTGAGCCACCAGCCAGGGCCTTAGCACATTTTTATTTATTTTCATTTTTTATTTTTTAAAGATTTTATTCATTATTTTCAGAGAAGTGCAAGGAGGGAGGAAGAAAGGAAGAGAGGACATCAATGTATGGTTGCCTTTCACCTGCCTCCAGCTATGGATCTGTCTGGAGACCTGGCTTGCAACCTGGTTATGTGTCCTGGCTGGGGAATCAAACCAGCGACCTTTGGGTTTGCAGGCTTGCACCAATCCACTGAGCCACCAGCCAGGGCACATTTTTAAACCAAGATTTGAACAAATCCTTTGTTGCTAAGCCACCAGTACACATGGTGACTTTCCTCCTCTGGAGTCTGAGCAATCCTGATGCAGTAAAGCTCCCTTTCTTAGGCCATCACCCTCAGAGACATTGCCGGACAGGGGCTCTAAGTCTCTTCATTTTCACTTACTTCCCCATTGGATCCATGATTTCTGTGCTGCTTTTCAGGAACTCTAATCAAATCCAAATTAAACCATTCTATTGTCATTTAGACAGTAAATGATAGTTATTGCTATTATTATTTTAATGGCAAATGGAACTGCATGGCTATTAAAAGAAAAGGCCTTGTCTGCTATTTTGAACAAATCCACCACTCACCAGGAGTCATCTTTTCCTTTTGAAGCTGCTAGGAACTTGAAGCTGCAGCCAAACAACCCCTCTGGCCCCTTCAGGCCCCTTCAGGCCCCTCCAAGGAGGCTAATTGTGCTGCGAGCGATTAAGCAGCTCACCAGCCACCTCTCTGCCCCCAGCTTTCCTCAGGCAGCCTGCTCGCTTTCTGGCACACACGCATGCTCCTACAGTGAGGTCCTCCTTCATTCTGGGTTACTCCCCGGAAATGTTTATAACACTAGCTAGGTGCCAGCCTTTCACAGTCACTCCAAGTGGTTTCACCATCTAGATTTTCCTGATTTTAACAGGACTTTTTGCAGGAACATTCAAACCTACCTAAGAAACTGTATACCCACATGGTTGAGACTGCTGGTATTAAGGCATTAAGGATATGACTTTCCTGTAGGCATGCTGCTGCTGATGTGTTTTCAAAATGCTCCAATCCACGTGTGTGTAACTTTGCTTTGCCTTTGTAAAAAATTTAATTAAAAACTTTTCATGGAGAACATTTTCGAGCCTCAGGCGATAATTGAAAGGGATAAGAAGAGAGGAAGGTAAGTAACGATCTAATAATCTCTAAATGCTGGTAAATATTTCATCCCAGGGCACGGCCAAAGGTGACCAAACATAAACTGTGACATCTCGCCCTCCTGGAGGTCCCACACTGGCTGTCTTTCCTTCACCTCTTTCCCCATCTCTTCAAATCAATGCAAAGGGGCTCTACCCCTGTCTTGATTTGGAGAATTCTTCTCATTGTGATCATCGTGCATGGGAACAAAAGAGCCTATGGATCAAAGGTTTCGGGTCTTCAGCCCCCACCATGATCACATGACCACCCAGCTCAAAGGACGCAACTGTCAACTGAAGTGCTGGCTGGAAGCATCAGGCCTTTCATGGAGAGTCCCTGTGGTTACCTAGAAACAGTCCCCTCCTGTCATTTACATTGTCTTGCACTATGCTGCCAACAGGTCCTTTGGGAAATTTTGTATTTAGACATTTCAAGTTTTATCCTCGATGAAAGCATCCTTTTTTTCCCTTTCTGAAACATACAACCCTGCATTCCTCCAGCCCCCAAATTCATTTTGATTTTTCTTTAGAACTTTGGAAATAATTTGCCTGGTTCTCATAGACCCCAAATTCCTGCTGGTAGTTTTGTTGAAATCATGTTTAAACATACAGATTATTTATAGACTGAATATTTTTTCATGTTAATGCTTCTTAAATAATAATAACAATAATAATAATTTTATGTTTTTATTTTTCATGTCTTTCTTTTCTGCCTTCACAAGTATTTCTGTTTTCTTCTTATAGCTCTTGCATATTTCTTATTGATTTTTTTCTTAGGTATTTTACCTCATTATGAATGATACCTTTCATTATCTTTTCTGCTTGTTGTCTGTACATGATGACTATTCCATAATTTTAATATGGTTGAAGTCATTGTCTTGCTTTAAAAAGGAAAGGAAGGCTTTAGTCTGTTTTCATGCCTGCTTTTAAAAATTGAAATAGGGAAGAGTGTGAATGTGGTGATCCAGGGGTCACAGGAAGGACAAACTAGGGGTAAATTCATCAAAGCTGCACTACTGTGAGCATTGGTCAGGAAGAAAAGAGAGTTGTTCTTTGAAGTTGTAAGAAAGCCATAGAGCTGGAAAGTCAGCTGTAGTCCCCAAGCCTTCAAGACAAGAAACATTCTCATCTTTTTTCAGGTCTTTATTGAAGATGTCGCATACCCCACTGCTTCCACATTACAGATGCAAACTCTGCATATTGTCCTTTCTTCTACAACTACACATGCCTTGTTTGTTTCTTTTTAAGCTGTTCCTAGCTGAGGTGGAGAGTTGCTGATCACCATTTTGTGTAAGTGCCCTTCAAGACTGAAAGTTCCCTCTAGCCTGCATTGGTATCTGAAAGGAAATGGGAACACTAAGGATATATTTACTACATGCTGGTAGTATGCCAGGCACTATGTTTCACATGAGCATCTCATTGAATCCTCCCAACAACGCCATGGGGTTTTATATATCAGAGGACTGAAGCTCAGAGAGATGAAGTCAATTGTCCAAGGTCATGCAGCTGGTTAGTGGTAGTACCAAGATTTGAACCTACGCACGTTGGTCTCTTTCACCAAAACTCTTAGTAGCTTTTGGGCATATTTTTGTGACAGTGGAAGCAAAAAGACCTAAGCTGTGCCTTGACCAAACAAAAACATTATCTTACATTAAACTTTTTAAAAATTAATTTATTGTTGTTGTATTACATTTATCGCATTTCCTCACATTGCCCTCCTGCGTCCACCCTCCCTATCCCCTCTCCCAGTCAATCCCACATGTTGTCCATGTCCATGGGTCAATTATGCTAGTTCCTTGACAAACTCTTCCCCTTCTTTTCCTTCTTCTCCCCCTCCAATCTCCCCTCTGCACACTGTTAGCCTGTTCCTTGTTTTCAAGTCTCTGGTTCTATTTTGATTGTTTGTTTTGTTCATTAGTGTTATGTATTAGGTAAGATCATATGGTATTTGTCTTTCACTGCCTGGCTTATTTCACTAAGCATAATACTCTCCAGTTCCATCCATGTTGTCACTAAAGATGGGAATGCAGGCTGGTGCAGCCATTATGGAAAACAGTATGAAATTTCCTCAAAAAAGATAAAAATGGACCTGCATTTTGACTTAGCAATTCCACTGCAGTTTTTTAAGGAAATTCCGTACTATTTTCCATCAGTGGCTGGATGGCTAAAAAAAACTGTGCTACATTTACACAATGGAATACTATGCAGCAGAAAGAAAGAAAGAACTCCTACCTTGTGCAACATGTATATTAAACTTTTACAGCAGTCATGGGAATGCACTGCCCGAATCTTCCTGTAAGTAAAGGCCCACCATGAGCAGTATAATTAGCTGGAAGTGCCCAGCAGCAGCATCTTCAGCATCCACCAGCGTTCACATCAAGAACGTGTTCTTCCTGGGCCACCTCCAGCCAATGACTCTGTCTGCTAGAACTAGGTCATTTCTGCCCAGTGTGGGATTCCTTCCATCTCTGAGCTGGGGCTCTCCACCCACCTGGCTAAGGCTGCCTTAGGGCTGCACAGAGTTAAGCCTCTTCCTAAACAATCCTCCTTCTTCTCACCCCCTTTTCATAGGACTCACAGACTTGGCCATAAACACCTCCCATTTCTGTACTCCCCCTTTGATCACATTCAGGCATTTCTCCCAGTAAGTCATGCATCTAATTAATTCTTAGAAGATTTACTTTGATACACCTTTCCTAAAAAATATTGTCACCTTTGTGACTCTCCTATGGATACTCTTCAAAATTTCTGTATTTCTCTTTGCCCTAGAATGGGAAACATTCTGTAGTCTGACTGAAACTGAGCAGCAATGAAACTGATTACAAACGTTATTTTCATGCTACGGGCTACAAGATTGACCTCTGGTCCAGCCCTCAGCAGATCAGTTGAGCATGGACATGCATAACCTAGGTTGTAAAATATTCAGTAGGGGTGGGTTGTTAACATATTCTTCACTCACCATATGTCTTAACTCATCCAGACAGGAGACAGAGAATGGTATTTAATGTCTTTATATATTAGTCATGAAATCCACAGATGCTGGGAAAGGCATGAATTTTGGGGGGACACTATTCAATCTAGTACAGTCCCCTTACTCCACCCCTTTTTTAATCATTTTTTGTTCACCTTTTTAAAAAATTTTACTTTTCAATTATAACTGATATTCAATATTAATTTTTATTCATTTCAGGTGGTGTACCGCATAGTGGTTAGATAGTCATATGCTTTTTGTTTTTTAAAGATTTTTTAAATTTATTATTTTCAGAGAGGGGTGGGGAGAGAGGGAGAGAGACATCAATGTGTGGTTGTCTTTCACCAGCCAGGGCCTGATAGTCACATACTTTGACACCCCCTGTTATTTTTTGTATTCAGTTGGCACCATCCATAGTTATTACAATATTACTGACTACATTTTAATGCTCCACTTTACATCCTTGTGACTGTTTTATAACTATCAATTTGTACTTCTTAACCTCTTCGCCTTTTTCACCCAGCCCCTAAGATCCCTCCCCTCCAACAACCATCACAGTCTGTTCTCTGCATCAATGAGACTGTTTAAAATTGTTTCTTAGCGCTGGCTGGTGGTGCAATGGATAAGGCGCCAGCCTGTGAACCCAAAGGTCGCTGGTTTGATTCTCCAGTCAGGGCACATAACCAGTTTGTAAGCCAGGTCTCCAGCCAGGCAACCATACATTGATGTCTCTCCCCCTCCCTGCCTCTCTCCCTTCCCCTCTCTCTGAAAATAATAAATAAAATCTTTTAAAAAATTGTTTATTAAAAAAAAAAAATTGTTTCTTAGTTAAGCTCTTCTGTTTCCCCTTTTGAGTGTGTCCTGTAACTTAGGATCAATAAATGCAGTAATTGTTCCCAATTGAAATTGCACTGGAATCTTGTATTAGTTAAGGTAAAGGTTAATCTCAGACTAAAAGGGAGTAAATAAGAAATAGTCCATTCTCATGATTTGTAGTACTTATGTTCTGTAAAGTTGGTGTAAGTAGGTACATTTTATAAAGTTGGTGTGATGCCCTGGCTGGTATCTCAGTAGATGGGTGTCAGCCTATGAATCCAAAGTCGCTGGTCTGATTCCCAATCAGGACAAGTAACCAGGTTGCAAGCCAGGTCTCCAGCCAGATCTGTAGCTGGAGGCAGGTGAAAGACAACCATACATTGATGTTTCTCTCCCTCTCTGCCTTCCTCCCTTCCCCTCTTTCTGAAAATAATAAATAAAATCTAAAAAAAAAAAAAAAAAGTTGGTGTGAGCACCAAATGAGCAAATATTGGTTATTGGGAGAATACAGAATTATATTTCTGCAAGCCTCTCTGGCCACAGCATTACTGTCAACTGATCTAAACATACCTTATTTGATGATTGTTTCTATTTAAAGTGTTTAAAGTGTTAAATAAAGTGTTTATTTAACCTATCACTGATTCATTAACATTGACTTCATGGCCAGGGGCATTATAATTCATGCCTGAACAAAACTTACCTAACATATGTATTTTATCTTTAAGACACATCACAGCTTTCTTGTGTTTAAGAATACTAGACAGCACTTCAACACTATGTTTGGGAACCATATAGTGAAATTAACAACAAAGCACAAAAATTCAACACAACAAGGCACTATATATACGTAAAAGAAGCTTGTTTACAGTTTAAGAGTTGCAACAACAAGGCAGAGTGCCACCTTGTTAGACCTCAGCTGGCAATGTGCTCCTTGAAACACTCAACTTTTCCACCCCTTTGTGTGTACACATGTCCCCGGTGACTAAAAAAGTGCCGTGGGTATTGATTTTGGTGAAAAATTTTAGTGAGTAGGAGAATTCACAGGTACAGTACCCATGAATAATGAAGATTGACTATACATTTTCCTCTCATGGAAATGTCTAGCTTGTGTAGGATGGTGAGGCAATTTTCTATGAGGTTATTCAGGAATCCAGCTTCCTTTCATCTTGTTGTTTTGCCATCCTCTTGGACAACGCATTCTTGTCCGTGGTTAAAGTGCACTTCCAAGGACATCTAGGTTCCACCTCCCAGACTGGGAAAGGAAAGTCCAAAGCAAAGCAATTTTTTAAAAAGTTGCACACATCACTGGTAAAAATATAGTCACATTTGATCACACCTACCTCTAGCGAGGTCTGGAAAATGACTCTGGCTAGTGGGCATGCACACAAGAAGAAAGGGAGATTGGATTTTGGGTAAATGACTGGCAGTTTCCTATGAAGAATAATTAAGATTCCAGAGGTACATGTCTATTCCTGAACCATACCAGTTTATGCTCCCACCAGTGTTATCTGAGACTGTGTATTTCCTTGAACATTCTGTAGCATAGTATGTATTTTTTCTTCTTTTTTTTTAAATTTTTTAAAAAGATTTATTTATTATTTTCAGAGAAAGGGGAAAGGAGAGAGGCAGAGAGGGGCAGAGACATCTATGTATGGTTGGTTGCCTTTCACCTGCCACCCCCCCCCCCCCGCCCCCGCCACGGACCTGGCTGGAGACCTGGCTGGCAACCTGGTTATGTGCCCTGGCTGGGGAATTGAACCAGTGAGCTTTGGGTTCGCAGGCCAGCGCCTCATCCATCCACTGTGCCACCAGCCAGGGCTGTATTTTTTTCTTTATGCCATATTGAGGCCCCAAAATGTTTTGGGGTTGCCCAGAATTATGCTCAGAGGCAGAGGAAGACTTGGCCCAGGAATGTTAGGTTTATTCATTTCTCTCTCCCACCCCAGCTATTGCTTGAGTTACACCATTGTTTACCTCAAGGGCAAGTCTCCTAGATAGGCTTCCCAGATAACCAAACCTACACTTACCTCTTATCTTCCTAATCTTGTGCATGTAGAAATCTAATTTGTATTGTTTTGTTCTCATTGTTGTTTTCTAGTGGTTTCATTTTGTAACCCTAAATTCCAGCTTGTTGAAGGCTTGTATAAGGAAGGGTAGTATCCCTGCTTCCCTTCCTTAGCACCAGAGTTCAGGGCTTTTGATTTATTTACTATTTAATTAAATTCATTGACTTAAAAATTTAGTCTTCTTCAAGGGAGGGAGAGGTGATATTTCCTGGGTATCTATTATACGTTAAGTATTGTGTGCTGCTGGGTAGTATCCAATATGCCACATAATTTATTCTTCATGAGAACTAGGGCAGTTAAGACATTATTGTTATTTAACAAGAGAAGAGAGAAATGTGGAGAGATTCAGCAACTTCCTCAAAGTAACCTAGAGTATGTGGCAGACAGAACTAATGTTCAAACTGGCCTACATCACAGAACTACCTCCTGGGGTCAGAACGTGAAAGAAGCTAATGAAAGGTGTGAGGCTCTTGCCTGGAGTGCAATATATAAGGGAGGACCAACAAACCCAGTAAACAAGATAAATATTTTCATGCAATATTTTACTTTTATTTATTTATTTTAGTTTTTAAAATACTTTATTTGCTATTTTCAGAGAGAGAGGGGATGGGAGAGAGGCAGAGAGGGAGAGACACACCAATGTATGGCTGCCTTTCACCTGCCTCCAGCTAAGGACCTGGCTGGAGACCTGGCTTGCAACCTGGTTATGTGCCCTGGCTGGGAATCAGACCATCGACCTTTGGGTTCATTTGCAGGCTGGCATCTTATCCATTGTGCTACCCACCAGGGCTGGTTGTCTTTCTTTAGGTTTCTTCTAACAACATGATCTTCCTGGGGTTAAAATATGTAGCATGACATATAGCACCTGCTAATTTCCATGTTATCATCTCTATGAAAAGCCATATACAGGTTTCTAAAATGATAGTAGTGTGCCTTAGTGACTTCATTTTTAACCAAGTCCAACTCCCCTCAATGTATGTATCAGAGACACTAGGACTTACCCAAAGTCACTCTGAATGCTGACATAGAATCTGTCCATTTCCCTTCCACTGCAAGCAATTGGCTCCTCTTAGTCCATATTGTGTTCCTGAGGCAGAGGCCTGGTATAATGCTCCTTAGAGAGCAAAGGAGTGGAAAAGTAGCAACCTACTCAGTTTGCTTGGCTTACTGACTTTGGCCTTTCCCTCTTCCACAGAAGTAAGTTCATCAAATGGCCAAAGGGCACTCAGGAAGGAATTAGAAGTTATTTTGCATGAAGAGGTAAAATAATGATTTTAGACTCCCATTTTCATTTCTAAAACCCTTCCTGATGACACCCAAACGTTGTTGATCTTTCTGTAGAAAGTGTACATTAGTCGCTATCTTTCTGCTTCTTTTCCTTGGCCAAGATGAATTTTATCTAATGGTCAATGTTATTCAAATGTGACCTCATAGGTCAGTCTCTGCTCGGAGTTGTCCCGCTCCAATGTTCTGTGGGGTGTACTACCACTTAATAAATCTTCCCTCTCTTTCTGCTATAAATTCTGTGTTAAAAAAAAAAAAAAAAAAGTGACCTCATAAACCTGGCCAGAAACTGTGTGCTATCTGAATGTTTTTGCCAACTGTATGAATGCAAGAATGTATAGAATTGGTAAAAGATAGTTTATTTACAATTCCTAGAGACTGGTCAAAGAGGAGAAAGTTCAAGAGATATTAGGTACCTAATGATTGTTCCATTTACCATGACTTTTAAAGGGGACAGAACAAGAAGACCAGAAGGTCAGCAAAAATATAAAAACCTTATGTTGAACGTTGCTTAAATGTCTCATGGGCTCAGGCTTGTAATGTAATTAAGTTGATTGATGTGCAAGGATAGTGTACAACTCCAGAAAATATGCCTAATCTAAAGGGGCAGCCAACATTCAGTGTCGGTCAACTGTTGCCATGGGAGAAGGTGGGTCCGATGTCACTAGATCTAATTTTAAATGACACTTCAGAAATCCAGATTTTTCTATGAAATTATCTCATTTTTAAATGCTGGCAACAAATCCAACTTGGGAGAAAGAGGGGAAAATGAAAGTGAACAGACCATAATTCAGGCCAAATAGAACACTGATAGAGCCCAGGGTTTGCCAGTTGATGACTTTTGACTTATGCAGACCTCTTCTTTCTTGTCTTTCCCAACAATTCAAGAAGTATAGCACCTTACTTCATGTCTACTTAGAACTAGATCAAATGTAGTCAGAATTTCCACCACCCTGACAATTCTTTAAATCTATCCATACAGTTCTTATTGAGCATCTAACATGAAAATGAAATGTTAACCATTGATTATATGAAACAGAAATACAACTCCTGTAATGGTCCAAATGATTGAGATTCATACTTACAATTTAGTTGTTCTTAAAAACAAATACGATCTACTCTTAATAAAAAATATTTTAAACCTACTGGAGCACTCAACTTACACAATTCACTTCTGAATTTAGAAGGTTCATGGGAAAGTTTCTGAACCCGAAGCATCACTCTGTTTAAAAGTAGCAATTCTAAAAGAGTTCAAGGGTAAACATCCCGAAAATAGTTTCATTAGAGTCCATTTTGCCCAATGAATGGCTTCTATCCCTGTAGAGGTGATCTGACACCAAGCAGTACCAGAATTAATACTAATTCAGGAAAAAAACAAAAAACAAAAGGTGATAATCTTGTTGGTTGATTAGGTGAGAAGACACGGTATAGTTCAACTTAGCTCAGACTATCAATTGTTTGATTACATTTTAATGTAAATGTGCTAAACAATATACATTGTATTAGCTTCCCACATGCGATTCAGAACACTTTAGCAACTTTTCCCCATTATTATTTTCCCTTATTATTTTTTTCAGCCTCTCTTTAGAGACCCATCTTTCTCCCTAGTATACTGTATATACAGTTTTTACACAGTTAAGGTATGCCTACTTCTGTTTCCACTATTTCTTTTGGCCTTAATCAGGGTCAATCCTCTTCAAAAAGTTTTACTCCTCTGCTGTCTCAGAGATTCTCCATATCCCTAACACTTGCCTCTCAAGCCCTCCCCCCTCCCCACCTCCATTCTAGGACCTAGACACCTCCACACTCCCTGTTCTACATCTCACGGCCTAAGGTCCCTTTGCTTCCGTTCCCCTAGCTGAGCACCTCCTTTCTTGACATCCCCACCCCTCCCCAGGCCCGCAACCTCAACCGTTCCAGAGACTAACGAGGAAGTTGCAGAGGGAGTGCCATTCCTCGGCACAGTAGGTCTTCGAGAGCTTCTGGTTCTCGTCCAGCTGGTCTGGATCCGGCCCTGTCCCCAGGAATCGCTCTTCGTCTGGGTCCGAGGCCGCCTTCTTCTTCTTGCCCCTTTTAGTCTTCTCAGAGTGCTTCCCGTTGGAGCCCGGGCTGGGAGGGGGCGGGACGCTGCCGGCGGGGCTGGTCGCCGGCTCCCGGGGCTGCCCCCAGCTCCTGGCCCGGGGCTTGAAATCCCGGGGCAAGCCCGCCGCTGTGGGGCCTGCAGGTGGGAACGCTTGGGGCAGCAGGCGCAGCTCGGCGCCGCGGCCCCTCTTGCCCGCGCACAGGCGGGCTTTGAGCGGCGCGGGGTCGCGGCAGGGCCACCGCTTCTTGCGCAGCCCGCCCAGCACCTGCTTCCAGTAGTGAGAGCGGCGGGCGGCGTAGGCGGCGCAG
The DNA here is from genome assembly GCA_004026585.1 of Noctilio leporinus. Taxonomy (NCBI): domain Eukaryota; kingdom Metazoa; phylum Chordata; class Mammalia; order Chiroptera; family Noctilionidae; genus Noctilio; species Noctilio leporinus. The sequence goes on along the minus strand of PVIW01001595.1, from coordinate 108,893 downwards.
CGCTCTGGCTCCCCGCGGTAGGCGCACTGGTGCCTCTCCCCGTCCCGGCCCTGGCAGCGCAGGGACAGCTGGCTGCCCACCGGCAGCCCTGGGGTGGACAGCTGGAGCTTCCAGCTGCACGCTTGGTGCTCCGGGCTGATGAAGCGGCCCGAAGAGCCTCCCGAGGGAACCCCGGCCGACTTTGTGGCGCTGCCTGCTGCCCCCTTGCCCCTCCCGGCGGCCGAGAGGAGGCAGCCCCCCAGCAGCAGCAGTGAGAGCGACATTCGCAACCTCGGAGGACTCATGACTCAGGTTGGCTCTTTCGGGACCCCTGGGTGCTTCAGTGGTGGCAGGGCGAGGACAGCAGCATCCCTCAGACCTGGGAACAGAGGCAGAGACTGGTACTGTCCAAACCCAGCGTGGGTCTTGGCCCCAGCACATGTACCTGAGGATCCCTCTCTCCAGACTTTCTGGGCTCTGGTTTCTAGTGGACAACAGTCGCAGCTGCACTGAAAAGTTTTCCTGGGAAAAACTCGCTTACTGTCTAAATCATCGTTTTTAAAATCCCGTGCAAACACTAGAGCAAAGCAATGCCTGACAATTACCACCCCCCTTCTCCACCCTCCAATAAACTATCCTCCAAACAATTTCAGATTATTCCTTAGAAGCTTACCGAGTTCTAGCAGAGGTGGCAGAGCCTTATTAGGGTAAAGGGAATGACTGCAGAACAGATTCGTCTGTTTTAGCCAATTCCCAGTGAATGAAGGCATTATCAATGAGACAGAAGGGGCCCCGACTATGCCCCTCCCAGAATTCTTGCACACTGGGAGATTTCCCATCACACACACACACACACACACACACACACACACACACAGATGTATGATAGAACTGTATTAACTATAAATTTGTTTTTAGCTTTCAATATTTAATCATACATATATTATTTTATTTTAATTATTATTTTAAAAGATTTTATTCATTATTTTCAGACAGAAGGACAGGGAGGGAGGAAGAAAGGGAAAGAAGCCTCAATGTATGGTTGCCTTTTTCCTGCTTCCAGCTAAGGACCTGGCTGGAGACCTGGCTTGCAACCTGGTTATGTGCCCTGACTAGGGACTCAAACAAGCGACCTCTGGGTTTGCAGGCCAGCGCCAATCCACTGAGCCACACCAGCTAAGGCCTAATCATGCACATTTTAACAAGTAATTATTTTCTTACCTTTTTCATATTTAATTATCTAAACATAAAAGTTAAATTTTAAAAAGTTAAATAGAAAAATCTACATTTTAAACCTTGGCTCATGGCTCAATAGATAGGCTCCAGCCTTGGAACCCAAAGGTCGCTGGTTCAATTCCTAGTCAGGGCACATAACCAGGTTTCAAGTTAGGTTTACAGCCAGGTCCATAGCTGGAGGCAGGTGAAAGGAAACCATGCACTGATGTTTCTTTCCCTTTCTTCCTTCATCCTTGCCTTTCTCTCTAAAAATAATCAATAAAATCTTAAAAAGAAAAGAAAAATCTAAGTTTTAACAGTTAAAATAAAATTGAACAAAACAATCTAAACCAGGCACTGTTTACACTCTTTTTTTATATATATATATCATTGTGAGTTCTGTATTTTCACTCATCATTTCCAATAACTTAATCCTAATAACTGTCACCACTAATAAAATAAATTCTAGTTTATTAATGAACCATTGTGTCCAGCAGTTTACCCAGGGATGGACATTTAGGCTTTTAATTATTTTTAGATACTATCAATCAATTATAAGCTTCTTACAAAAATAGAAGTTAAACATAATTTATTTCATTTATAGTTGCAAGATAATACCATTTCAAATGCTGTAATCTTTAAGAATTGACATGTTCTTGAATCTTGAAATTTTTATGTTTAGCAAAGCTAAGATAGACATCAAGATATTCCATCATCTTTTTAAAATGTTGTCACTAATAAATGTGATTTTTTAAATTTCAAGAGTTTGTTTATTTCTTCCTTATGTTCCTAATTGTTGATTTGAATCTCAGCTTCCTTCCCTTCAATGTTGGTTCCCAGTGTATTTTTCTTTATTTCATTTAATGTAGCCTTCATTTCTTCCCTTATGATTTTGCCATTCTTACTGAGTTCTCTGAGCACCCTTATCACCAGTGTTTTGAACTCTGCCTCTGTTAGGTTGGCTGTCTCTATTTCATTTAGTTCTTTTTCTGTAGTTTTGTTCTGTTCTTTCATTTGTGCCATATTTCTTTGTCTCCCCAACTTGACAGCCTCCCTTGCTTGTTTCTGTATATTAGGTATAGTTGCTTTGACTCCCTCTCTTAGTGCACTGTTTTGTATGGAGTGGTGCCTTAGGCAACCACCAGTTGGAGGCAACCCACTTTATCACTTCGTCTCTTTGTATGCTGGGGAGGATCAAAGAGGGAGCAGTACTGCTGCCTGACTGCTGGAGGCTTGCTCAGCACCTCACCTCACCTACATCTTACATGTGGCCCTGTTGCTCTGGTGGTGGTTCCCAGGATGGGAGGGTTTGCAGAAGGACCATTTGGGCCCTTTAAAGGGACTCTCCTGAGAGACCAGCAATTTCCAACATCCCAGCCCCCACTGGTTTTTACAGCCAGAAGTTACCAGACTTTGTTTTCCCAGTACTGCAACCCTGGGCTACACAGTCTGGCCTGCGGCTGGGATCACTTTGATCCACCACATGTGGATGTGGGACCAGCCCATTCCATGTCTCCACCTCTTCTACCAGTCTGGATGGATGTGGTTTCTTTAATTCCATAGTTGTCGGACTTTCATTCAACTTGATTTCTGATCATTCTGAGTGGTGGTTCTATATTTCAGTTGTAGTTTTGATGTGCGCCTGACTTTCAATGATCAATAATTTTTACATTTCAGCTTTGTATTGTAATAATTCATTTCAAAGTTAGTTATGTCTTGGGTATAAGGGGACAAAATGGTAATAGAAAAAGTTACAATAAAGAGTCAATCTAAATAAATAAATAAGTAGTTTTTAAATGTATTTGATTTATAATAAAAAACAACTAGTACCAATGAAGTTAAAAAATGTTTACGTAAGTTTCATAAACAAGAGAAGCTTCTTAATACACTTTGAAGATGAAAACTTCTGTCCCAGATAACAATGTTGTATGAGTAAAGGACTGAGGAGTAAGTAGTTCAGGGTTTTGTTGCTGCTCTGGCATTTTATTGTTACCAGCTACTGAACCAAATTGGAATAGTTCTTCAGCTAAAGAGTGACATCTTGTGACATTCTGCCCTAATTACAATGAAAAAGTTTATTATCTAAAGAATCATATATCCTAGGGACCATGCTTTCTGTCAGAAACATTGTTCCCAGAGAAATAAGTAAGGCCAGGCAGATGTGCTATGCTATGTCAAAAAGGGGTAACTTCTTACCAAAAATTACTTTTTTTGAATTGTGGTAAAATATATATGACCAAAAATTGGCCATTTTAATTATTTTTAGCTCTACAGTTTATTGGCATTAAGTACATTCACATTGTTGTGCAGCCATCACTATCATTCATTCCAGAACATTTTCATCTTCCCAAACTGAAATTATACACATTAAACAATAACACATTCTTCCATTCCTCCACCTCCTGGCAACCATTCTGCGTTCCATCTCTATGAATTTGACTACTCTAGGTATCTGATATAAGTGGAATGATACAGTATTTGTCTTCTGTGACTGGTTTACTTCACTCACATGCCTTACAGATTCATCCATGTTATAGCATGTGTTGAAATTTATTTCCTTTTTAAAACTGAATAATATTCCATTGTATGTATATACACATTTTATTTACCCATTCATTTGTCAATGAGTTCTTGGGGTTGCTTCCACATTTTTGTCTATTGTAAATGATGCAGCTATAAACATGGGTATATATATTTGAGTTTTTGCTTTCAGTTCTTTTTGGGTTTATACTCAGAAGTGGAATTGCTGAATCATATGATAATTTCTTTCTGACTTTTTGAGGAACCTCCATACTGGCTTTCCCAGGATGGCTGTACTATTTTACATTCCCATCAACAATGCAGAGGGTTCTAGTTTATTCACATCCTTCATTGATTGCTTGTTTTTGTTTTTATAATAGCCATCCTAATGGGTATGAAGTGAAATCATTATGGTTGTGATTTGCATTTTTCTAATGACTAGTATTGTTGAGCGTTTTTGCATGTATTTATAGGCCTTTGTATATCTTTGTAGAAATGTCTATTCAGGTCCCTTGCCCATTTTTAAATCAGGTTGTTTTGTTGTTGTTGGGTTGTAAGAGTTCTTTATATATTCTGGATATTAACCTCTGACCAGATGTATGATTTGCAAATATTTTCTTTCATTCTTTTCATTCTCTTCATAGTATCCCTTGACGCATGAAAGTTTTCAATTTCGGTGTAGTCCAAAGGAAGAATCTTTTAAAAAATAAAAGATTTTATTGGCTGGTGTGGTTCAGTGGATTGAATGCCAGCCTGCAAACTGAAAGGTTGCTGGTTTGATTCCCAGTCAGGGCACATACCTGGGTTGTAAGCCAAGTACCCAGTTTGGGGCATGTGAGGGACAACCCATCTATGAATCTCTTGCACACTGATGTTTCTCTCCCCCTCTTTCTCCCTTCCTGTCCCTCTCTCTAATAATTAATTAATTAAATCTTTAAAAAAAATCATAATGTGAGATGTGGCAGAACCATGAAATATTCTGTTAAGATATTTTAAATTAATATCTTAATATTGATTTAAAAATAATCTTGTTGCCCTGGCTGGTGGTACAGTGAATAAGGTGCCAGCCTGTAAACTGAAAGGTCGCTGGTTCGATTCCCAGCCAGGGCACATAACCAGGTTGCAAGGCAGGTCTCCAGCCAGCTCTGTAGCTGGAGGCAGGTGAAAGGCAACCATATATTGATGTCTCTCTCCCTCTCTGCCTCTCTCCTTTCCCCTCTCTCTAAAAATAACAAATAAAATCTTAAAAAATAGCAATAATCTTGTTTGCATCAGTGACCCAACAAGGCCTGTTTGGATTCCAGCATATGTTACTTACTTATTTATTTTGATTTATTTTAAAGATTTTATTTATTTTTTTTAGAGAGAGGGGAAGGGAGAGAGGCAGAGAGGGAGAGAGACATCAATGTATGGTTGCCTTTCACCTGCCTCCAGCTATGGACCTGGCTGGAGACCTGGCTTGGCAACCTGATTATGTTGCCCTGGCTGGGAATCGAACAATTTGAATAATTTAGAATGGGGTAAAGTTTCTTGATAATTTCAGTAGTCAATGCTTAGTCCTACCCTGTGAATCTTATGAAGAAAAATCCTACCATAAGGAACAAACTACATCACAACTCTTTTCTTTCCCTAGTGGAGGTTAGCTACAACAACTGACCCAACAAATTTCTGTGGTGAATTGGCTAAGGTCTGGGGACCCTCTGCCTCTTGTTTTCTTAAGACTACGTAACTTTAAAAATTTTTTATTGATTTTAGAGAGTGAGAAAGGAAGGGAAATAAAGAGAGGGGGAGAGAGAGAGAGAGAGAGAGAGAGAGAGAGAGAGAGAGAGAGATTTGTTTTTCCACCCATCCATACGTCCATTATTGGTTGATTCTTGAATGTGCCCTGACCAGGAACTGAACCTGCAACCCTGGTGTATGGGGAAGATGCTCCAACAAACTGAGCTACACAGCCATGGCAAGACTACGTAATTCTTTCTGCAGGTAAAATAAACTTTGGCTCTGGCTGGTGAGGCTCAGTGGATTGAGTGCCCCACTTTGAATCAAAGGGTCACCAGTTCAATTCCCAGTCAGGGAACATGCCTGGTTGGGGGGCAGGTCCCCAGTTGGGAGTGTGCAAGAAAAAACCCACATATTGATGTTTCTCTCCCTCTCTTCCCCTCCACTTCTCTCTAAATTAAAAAAAAAAAAAAAAAAAGTTTGAGTAGCTTAATATTCATATTATCTTTGTTTTATGTGTGTTAACCTAACCTCACAAATTACAATTGTAGTTCATTGCTCATAGGCTTCAGAACATTTCAAACCCTGTACTTATCAAATTTTGACCTGAAAAATGTTTCAGCATTTGGCACTTGCTTGGGACTCATAGCACTTGCTAGAACTTGTATGAGTTACTACCATACCCTAAAAAAGACAATACTTCATTGTTCAATACTTGTTGTTTCCAACATTTGTCATGTATTCCAGAACAAATTAATGACACATACAAAGGTACCACTGTATATGGTAAGTTTATATACAGGAAAAAATGTTCAACTTCTTTTGTACTTAAGGTAAAAGGCTGATTGCTTGAACTTTCATACATTATTTGTAGTAGTATAAAATGGTATAGTCCCTTTAGAAAACTGACATTTTCTTATAAAGTTAAATATATGCCTCCTCTATGATGCAGTCACTCTACTCCTATGTATTTACCCAAAGTAAATAAAAACAAGGGACTACAAAAAAGACAATTACAAAACTGTTCATAGCATTTTATTCATCATAATAGCCCCAAAGTAGAAATAACCCAATTATCCATCAACAAGTGAATAAACAAATTATGGTATAATCTGTTTATTACTCAGCATTAAAAATAAATAAACTACTGCAATATGCCCAAAGTGGATGAATCTCAAAATTGTAATGTAGAGCAAATGAAGCCAGACATAGAAGAGCCCAGACTGTATGACTGCATCTATATGAAGTACTAAAACAAAGAAAAGTAATCAGTGGTGGGACAAAAAATTAGACCAGGGCTGGCTGCCTCAAAGAGATGAATGGGGATTTGTAGTGACCAGAAAGATATAAAGGAAGTTTTTGGTAGAGGTTGGGTTACACTTAAGATTTGTGTATTTCACTGTATGTAAATGGTACCTGTAGGAGAAACCAAACCTGTAAATGATTATTAAACCCAAATTAATGATATTCATGCTAAAGTGTTTTTTTTGGTTGACACTTATTTTTTATTGTTGTTCTATTACATCTATCCCATTTACCGCCACTGCTCTTCCCTGCCCCACCCTCTCCATACCCTCTCCCACAGTCAATCCCACATGTTGTCCATGTCCATGGACATGCTAGTTCCTTGACCAAACTGTTCCCCTTTGCCTCCTTCTCCCCCTTCCCTTCACCACCCCCTCTGCACATTGAAAGTCTTGAACAGAAACTTTTCAGTTTGATATAGTTCCATTTGTTTATTGTTCCTTTATTTCCTTTGCCCTTGGTAAAGTACCAGTGAAAATATTGCTGTATGGGATATCTGAAATTTTACTTCCTATGTTTTCCTCTAGGACTTTTGTGGTTTCATGGCTTATGTTTAAGTCCTTTACCCATCTTGAGTTTATTCTGGTGTATGGTGTAAGTTGGTGGTCTAGTTTTAATTTTTTTGCATGTTCCTGTCCAGTCCTCTGCAACACTAGTTGAAGAGGCCATTTTCACTCCATTTTATCTTTCTTCCCCTTTGTCAAATATTAGTTGACCATAGAGTCCTGGGTTTATTTCTGAGCTCTCTGTTCTGTTCCATCAATCTATATGTCTATTCTTATGCCAGTACCAGATTGTTTTGATTACAGTGGCCTTGTAGTAGAGTTTGATATCCGGTATTGTGATTCCTCCTACTTTGTTCTTTCTCAAGATGGCTGTGGCTATTCATGGATGTTTTTGGCTCCATATAAATTTTTGAAGTATTTTTTCTATATCTGTGAAATACGTCACTGATATTTTAATTGGGATTGCATTGAATCTATAGATTGCTTTGGGTAGTATGGATATTTTAATGATGTTAATTATTCCCATCCATGAGCATGGTGTATATGTTTCCATTTATTTTTAGCTTCCTTAATTTCTTTCTTCAGTGTTCTGCAGTTTTCTGAGTACAAGTCTTTTACCTCCTTGGTTAAGTTTATTTCTAAGTACTTTTTTGGTTGTTGTTGCTATGGTAAGTGGGATTTGTTTTCTCACTTCTATTTCTGGTGTTTCATTATTGGTATACAAAAATACCTTTGATTTCTAGATATTGACTTTATATCCAGCTATTTTGCTAAATTTGCTTATTAGGTCAAATAGGTTTTTGGTGGGGTCTATCAGGTTTTATATGTACACTATTGTGTCATTTGCAATTAATGACAGTTTTATTTCCTCCTTTCCAATTTGGATGCTTTTGATTCCTTGTCTGATTTCTATGGCTAGAACTTCCAAAACTATGTTGAGCAGATGTGGAGAGAGTGGACAGCCTTGTCTTGTTCCTGATCTTAGAGGGAAAGCTTTTAGCTTTTACACATTGAGTATGATGTTGGCTGCAGGTTTCTTATATATGGCCCTTATTACATTGAGGTATGCACCCTCAATTCCTATTTTGTTGAGCATTTTTATCATAAATGGGTGCTGTACTTTATCAAATGCTTTTTCAGCATCTATTGATATGATCATATGGTTTTTGTCTTTCATTTTGTTTATGTGGTGTGTTACATTTATTGACTTGCGAATGTTGTACCATCCTGCATCCCTGGGATGAATCCCACTTGATCATGGTGCATGTTGTAATGTATTGCTGGATCTGGTTTGCCAATATTTTGTTGAGAATTTTAGAATCTATGTTCATCAGAGATATTGGCCTGTAGTTTCCTTTCTTTGTTGTGTCTTGACCTGGTTTGGGGATTAGAATAATAGTGGTCTCATTGAAAGAGTTTGAGAGTCTTCCCTCTTCTTGGTTTTTTGGAATAGGTTGAGAAGGATAGGAGTTAGTGGTTCCCTAAATGTTTGGGAAAATTTGTCTGTTAGCCATTTGGTCCAGGGCTCTTGTGCACTGGGAGTTTTTTGATTACTGCTTCAATTTCACTAGTTGTTATCAGTCTATTCAGGCTTTCTGCTTCTTCTGGATTCAGTTTTGGTAGATTATAGGTTTCTAGAAATTTGTCCATTTCACCCAGGTTGTCAAATTTCTTGTCATATAGTCATTTGTAGTAATTTCTTACAATTCTTTGTATTTCTGAGGTATCGATTGTGATTTCTCCTCTATTGTTTCTGATTTTGTTTATTTGGTCCTCTTTTTTTCTTGATGAGTCTGGTTAAAGGCTTGTCGATTTTGTTCATCTTTTCAAAGAACCAGCTCCTGGATTTATTGATTCTTTGAATTGTAGTTTTAGTTCTAAGTCATTTAATTCTGCTCTGATCTTGATCATTCCCTTCCTCCTACTTGCTTTGGGCTTTGTTTGTAGCTATCCCTCTAGTTCATGTAGCTTTATAGTTAAGTTGTTTGTATAAGCTTCTTCTAACCTTTTAGGTAGGCCTATATTGCTATGAATTTCCCTCTGAGGACTGCCTTTGCTGAGTCCCATAGGTTTTGGGCTGTTGTGTATTCATTTTCATTTGTTTCCAGAAACTTGTATTTTTTTCTTTGATCTCATTGTTAACCCATTTATTACTTAACAGCATGTTATTCAGTCTCCATGAATAAGAATGTTTTTGGACCCTGGCTGGTGGCACAGTGGATGAGGCACCAGCCTGGGAACCCAAAGGTCACAGGTTTGATTCCCAGCCAGGGCACGTAACCAGGTTGCAAGCCAGGTCCATAGCTGGAGGCAGGTGAAAGGCAACCATACATTGATGTTTCTCTCCCTCTCTGCCTCCCTCCATTCCCCTCTCTCTAAAAAAATAATAAATAAAATCTTTAAAGAAAAATCTTACAAAAAATAATAATGTTTTTGGTTTTTCCCCTTGAGGTTGGTTTCTAGTTTCAAGCCATTGTGATCTGAGAAGATGCTTGGTATGATTTCAGTTTCCTTGTATTTGTGGAGGCTTGTCTTGTGGCCTACCATGTGGTCTATCTTTGAGAATGTTTCACATGCATTTGAAAAGAATGTGTATTTTGCTTCTTTGGGGTGAAAAGTTCTATATGTTATCAGTTAAGTCCATTTCATCTAAAGTGTGTTGTTCAATGCCACAATATCCTTGGTGTTTTGTTTTTTTGTTTTTTTTGTTTTTTGCTTGGAAGATCAGTCCATTGTCAACAATGGGTTATTAAAATCCCCTACTATTAGTGCTTGCTTCAGCAGCACATATACTAAAATTGGAACGATACAGAGAAGATTAGCATGGTCCCTGAGCAAGGATGACATGCAAATTCGTGAAGTGTTCCATATTTTTTGAAATTCTATATAGCAAAATACCCTTTGCAACAACATGGATGGAACTGTAGAGTATTATGCTTAGTGAAATAAGCCAGTCAGTGAAGGACAAATATCATATGATCTCACCCATTACGGGACAATAATGAGCAATACTAACAACAAGCAAAACAGAACCAAGTATATGAATACAAGGAATAGGCCTTCAGTGGTCAGGGGGAAAGGGGTTGGGGGGAGAGGGGAGGGGGGAAGCAGAGGCAAGAAAGGGGAGCAGCTTAGACAAGAACCTAGTATGGGAGAACCATGGACATGGACAACAAGTTGGATTGACTTTGGGGGTAATGGGTGGGTGGGGAGGGGGACAGAGGGGAGTAAAAAGGGGATGGATGTAATACAACAACAATAAAATTAAAAAAAAAAATCCCCTACTATTAATGTGTTGCTATTGATATCTCCTTGAACTCCTCCAAGATTTTCCTCATATATTTGGGTGCTACTATGCTGGGCGCATATATGTTTACAAGGGTTATATCTTCTTGCTGGAATGTTCCCTTAAATATTATGAAATGTCCTTCTTTGTCTCTTTTTATGGCCTTCATTGTAAAATCTATTTTGTCTGAAATAAGTATTGCTACCCCATCCTTTTTTTTTTTTTTTTTTTTTTTTTTTTTTTTTTTTTTTTTTTTTTTTTTTTTGTCTATTTGCGTGAATTATATTTTTCCTTCCCTTCACTTTCAGCCTGTGTCGATCTTCTGTTGTGAGGTGGGTCTCTTATAGATAGCAAAAATGTGGGTCATGTTTTCTTATCCATTCAGTTACCCTATGTCTTTTGATTGGTGCATTTAATCCATTTACATTTAGGGTTATTATTGACAGGTACTTACTCATTGACATGTTTTCCCTTTGTACCTGTGTTCCTCTCTGTCTCTGTTTCTTCATCTTTCTAAAGCAGACTCTTTAGCATCCTTTGCAATGCTGCTTTGGTGGGGATGTATTCTTTTAGCCTTCTTTTCTCTGTGAAACTCTTTATTTCACCTTCCATTTTGAATGAGAGCTTTGCTGGGTAGAGTATTCTTGGTTGCAGGCCTTTGGTTTTCATTACTTGGAATATTTGTTGCCATTCCCTTCTGGCTTGTAGTGTTTCTGTTGAGAAATCATTTGATAACTTTATCAGAGCCCCTTATATATTATTAGCTGTTTCTCTCTTGATGCTTTTAGGATTCTCTCCTTTGAAATTTGCCATTTTAATTATGATGTGTCTTAGAGTGGGTCTGTTTAGGTTCATCTTCATTGGGACTGTCTGTGCTTCCTGAACTTGAGTGATGTTTTCACTCATCACATTAGGGAAGCTTTCTGTCATTACTTTTTCAAACAGGTTTTCTCTCCCTTGTTTCTCTTCTCCTTCTGGTATACCTATGATACAGATATTATTGAATTTTATATTGCAGCTCTCTTAAAACTTCATTCTTTTTCACTTTTTTTTTTTTCTTTCTTGCACTGTCTTGGACTATTTTTCTGCATTGTATTCCAGCTCACTGATATGATCCTCTGCTTTCTCTAGCCTGTTGTTGATGCCTTCTACTGTATAATTCAATTTGGAAATTGTATTCTTCACTTCCTCCTGGCTCTTTGTGATAGTTTCTATGTTATTTTTAATGCTGGTATAGTTCTCAGTAAATTCCTTGTAGCTTCCCTGAAGTTTTTCATACTTCCCCTGGAGTTGTTTGTAGTTTTTTTTGAGCTCACTGAGTTTTTTGAGGTTCTCTATCATCATTATTTTGAATTCCATGTCTGATAGTTTGCTTGCCTCTATTTCATTTAGCGATCTCTCTGGAGATTCCTCCTTTGCTTTTGGTGATGAACTGTTTCTTTTTCTTCCCATTTTTAGGTGTTTCTTCTTGTTTGCTTTTGCTTTTTATATTGGGCATTTTTTGAGTTCCTGTATTTGTGGTGCGACCTTCTGTTTTGTAGATGTGCACTTTCTTTATTCCCTGGATTCACCTCTGTTGACATCAGATTATTCCCACAGTCTGGGTCTAGTCAGTCTTTTGGAGTCAATCAGAGGTCCACTGTCTTTGTCTGTGCCCTTCAGTTTTTAATACAATTGATCTGTGCTCATCTATCAGGTGTAGGTACCACTGGGCAGGACCTGCTAGCTCTGTTGTAAACCAATTAATCTGTGATCAGTGGTCACCTTAGGCACCACTAGGCACAGCCAATTAATTCAGTTGTAATCCAGTGAATCTTTGATCAGCCACCAGGCTCAGGCACTGCTAGGCTGGACAGATTGATTCAGTCATAATCCTATCAATCTGTGATCAACCACCAGGCTCAGGCACTGCTGTATGGAGCAGATTGATTTCAGTGGGCGGGACTATGGAGACCTCTTAGGTGGAAGCTGGTTGGTATAGTGTAGTCCGCCTGCGGTGTGGGGGATGAGTCAGCACTGGGACCTTGTCAGCTGCTCCCTCATTTCTCTCCTCCACCACTGCTCCAAACTCTCCTTAAGCATCCTAGTCCACTCTGCTCTCCCTCTGCTGGATCCCAGGGTAAGTGAGTGCTACTGTATTTTCCTTTGTGTATTTTCCTTCTCTGTCTCTAGCACTCTCAGGCTAGCAAACTTGGTGGCTTTTTTGCTTTTTACAGCTGGATGCTGTTTGGCTCTCAGCTGTGTTGCTGTGGGGTGGGATGCCCAGCTGCGGGCATAGAACCCACCCTTCTCAGGTGGAGCCCCTGTGAGAAGTATGCCCTTCCAGTCCATAAAACAAATAGACAACGAGGCTGGGAATATAGCAAAAGCAAGCTGTTTATTTTGTTCTTGCAAGGGCAGGTGCCTGCTGGTGGTATCTCATGGGCAGGCATACCTAAATGGGAAAAATGGACAAATTTATACCGTGAAGTGAGCAATCCCTCCTACATTTCTTCATTGGCTGAATACTTTGGAGTCACAGTATGGCTTGATTATGTCTAAAGAGATGCCTGGGCCATTTAAACCAGGTGTGGCCATCCCTCCTTTCCTTTGTTCTTGGAGATACCGTGACAAGCTTAGTCAAGTTCTCACTTTGTTAATCCTGTTAACTCAGAAACTTCCTGATTTATTTAGGGTTTGGCCTAGCTGTTCTACTTGGCTTAGCCTAGTTTGAGAGCCACTTGCTACCTTGGGTCTCACAACTCTGTCTCTTCTGGAGAGTTGACTACTCAAGTATTTTATTCCTGACTTTCAAGTCTCTTAAGTCCTTTTAAAAACACCTAATATATACAGTCTTGCCAGATTAAGTCAGTTTTTTAAATAGACAAGTAAGAGGTACCATCTTTCAGAAAGATAACAACTTACAGCTAAGTATTATCCAGTCAAATTCAAAGTTCCTGGCAGCTGTTGTATTCAATTAGGGGAGGATCTAATTCCCTATCTCTGCGAAAGCTGCATGGCTTTTTCCCTCTGCCTCCCCTTTGCCCCCCATCTGGGAGCTCATGTTCAGGGCAGAGTCTGGGTCAGTTGGCTGTCCCCGGGGAGCAGCGTGCTTGATGTCCAAAGTCTAGCACTGCTGGGCAAGCTGGCATCCTGCTGTATTCTGGGGCAACAGATTTAGCAGCAGGGTTAGAAAGCACAGTTAAAACTATAACTACTAAATGACTAAGGCAGGGACTAATTTTCTTAATGTCCCATATTAGGAAACGAGCAGCTCTTCTGGAGCAAGGTATGTCACACCTTTCTAAAGCCCCTTCAGCCCAATACACACTTAGTTTGGGCTGAGGGGAATATTTCAGGGTTTCCCCCTTTCAGATTTTTGGGCCCTTTCTGTCCAAGCCATTATGACAGAAAAACTAGTTTTAAAGCTCACAGACCATGCTATACTTCACCAACCCAACCACTTAGTCCAACCAAACCACTGAGTCCCAGGAGGTGGCGATTCCGATGAGCTTCTTAAGTGAGGCCTATATTATACAGACAACTACTTAGGTAGGCTTATGCTCTATGAAAACAGAAGGATGAACACACATGTTAAAATTTATACAACAATCTACAGACCAGTCTCTGGGTCTGCGAGACTGTCTTTTTGGGAAAACATCCAGTCACAAGGCCTTTGTCAGAATAACATTTACCAGTGGCAGTTTGACACATTCTGCTTGCCTGTAAATTATGCATCTTTGATGATGTTACAAACTCGCAACTGCCCAATGAAAACAAACTTTAAAGATAATTGGCTGCACTTGTTTGTAGCCTACCACTGAGCATTATGATTTTCTTCAAATTCTGATTTTTCTCTTTAAAATCACCCTCATTGTGCCCTGGCTGGTAGCACAATGGATAAGGCGCCGGCCTGCGAACTCAAAGGTCGCAGGTTCGATTCCCCAGCCAGGGCACATAACCAGGTTGCAAACCAGGTCTCCAGTCAGGTCTGTGGCTGGAGGCAGGTGAAAAGCAACCATACATTGATGTCTCTCTCCCTCTCTGCCTCTCTCCCTTCCCCTCTTTCTAAAAATAATGAAATAAAATCTTTAAAAAAAAAAAAAAAAAATCATCCTCATTGTTATTAAAGCGACTATATTAAGTCTAGTTTTTATTTTTCCTGTTTGTTTGCATAAACATAATAAGAGCAGCAATTGATCACATATGATCTTTAAGTCCACTTTGCTGGAACTCATAAGGAATCTTCAGACTGACTCTTCTTTTTAAATCTTTTAATTATTTATTTATTTTTAATTTAATTGTTATTGTATTACATCCATCCCCTTTTTGCTCCCCTCTGTCCCCCTCCCCACAGACTGACTCTGAAGCCTGCTCTTCAGGGCACAGAGGCTGAGTCACACACCTACCATCTGTCTTTGCCTGTAAACACCTGCTTCTTTCAAATCCTTGAGGTTTTCCACTGTGCTATAAGGTTCTTTTTAGCCATTCTCCAGGAAAGCAACCTTACTTCCTTCCCTGGAAAAATTGCCATGAATCACACGACCATCCAAGGTGTTAGGCTTTTCCTGGTGGGCTTTATTAGCTCCAAAAGTCAGTTCCAATTCCCAGGCAGTTTTTGGTAACAGCCAGAGCCCAGGCATGCCTTCCTCAGGCATGACATTCCAGTCAAAGTCCTGATTGACAAAACCTCTATTAACAACTAATCTTTTTTAGTTTTATGCAAAGAAACAATTATTACTTGCTTCTTCAGAATGCCAAATTCTAGAGGGAGCAGGTAGAGAGAAAAATATAAATGCTTCAATATTGCTACAATTTACCAAATTGCTAAGAAAACAAATAGATTTCTAAAAGCCAGCAATAATTTGAACAAAGTCACAAGGAAAATAATTATATTCAGTTCATATAGTCCTACTGACAGGGGACTCAATCAAATGTTGGAAGTTTTTAGTTCCAGGTAACAGCTAATAAGCTTAGTAATCAATGGATGTAAAAGGCTCTTGTTTCAGGAACTGGATGGAAGACATACCTTGACTCTAGGTAACTGTAAGCAATTCCACCTTTGTGCCTCAGAAGGACTGCAAGCAATCAAGACAGTATCTGAGCCATTATACTCCAGAGAACCTCTGCCCAGGACAGAAAGACCTCCACCCAGGATACAAAGAAAGAATGCTGCAACTTTGATCTCATTAACATTTGCCCTGAATTCCAAAGATAATCTGTTAGGATACAAACCTATCTTGTCAGATAGCAGACCATCTGAATAAAGCACCCATAAAGATTCAATCCCAGTCTCTGCTAAATGGGTCTAGTAGAGGACAGGCAGGACAAACTTGGGCTTTTTCCAGTTTCACTACAATCAATTCCTGATTATCCTAATTATTGGCCAGTACCTCTACAAACCCAGTCATTCCCCTGAGCCCTATAAATCCCTATCTATTCCAAATTAATATCTGAAAATTTATTCTGAGAAACTTGTATTTTAGAATAAGTCAAAGTCCTTTCTGTGGATCTTTTTGAAGATGTAATAATTTTGAAAATGCTTATCAGTAATATGACTGTCTCTAACTGACCAAAATTATATTTGGTATGACATGGGTACAAATAAAAGTATACCAGACCAAGCAATCAATCTATTTATTCCCCACTGTCTAATTGTTTCCAGGGTTTTGTTTAGAAATAACCACTGGTTTTAGAAAATCAAAGGGAGCTTTTATAATTTTCATTTCTCATTAAATGATCACTTTGCTTTACTATCAATCTCTGTGCCTTTCTTTTTCTTTCTAGATCCTATTTTCCCTGATTCCTTTTCCCTTCTGAGTTTCTTACTCCCAATGTCCTTTCTTCTTATGCCATCCATGAATGTGGCACATCTGTTTCCTTTATTCCTTTTCTGTTACTTCTCCCTACACAATCCTTCAACTTTTAGACCCTCTGTGACTTACTTGAACTCTCTGCAACCTTCATTGTCTACTTTAGTTTGTCCTTTTAAATCGTCTAGAAAAAAATACAACTTACTTCCTATTCTATTTCCTTTGTCATTATTTACAACTTTTTTACTAAAACCATATATTCTTTCCCAACTTTAATTAGAATTTTCAATTCTTTGTTTTTGAATTTTCAATTCTTAATGACAACTAAAATAATTAGCATTCTTTAAATTGACAAACTTACGAATACATTTCATAATTGTCAGAAACATACACCCCCACTGGCAAATATACTTACATTTTTATTCTGGGTGATTACTATATTCTTTTAGTGTGCTTGAAAGTGAGCTCTTTCACTATTTAGTGACCTTGACAACTTTAACAGAGGCTACAGAAGAGGCAGGGGAGATACCAAGCTACACTGGTAACATCCACTTAACAGTCTGGGGGAATTTCCTTGCTCTCCTTTTCTATTCTTCTTTTTGCTTTTCTGTGAGTATTTAACACTACCCCCTCTTTTCTGGGGAGAGTTCTGATCCAACCTCTTCTTTACTACTTGTTCTAAAGAGGAAACCATAATTTTAGCCTTTTGCTTCTGTTTTTCCTCTTCTCTTCTAACAGATGCCTTCTGTGGCTAAGTAATTCTTCAACTGGTCTTTCCTTCCACCCCTCTATCTTTTGTAGCTTTCAGAAATATCAGGCCCGATTTTGGTCACAAAGCTAGACTCCCCCCCACCCCCACCCCCAAAAGCTTGACTTTTAAGAGACCTTGTCCTATTGGGTCTTCAGGGTCTAACCCAGAGTACTTTCTTATCTGATCCCTAAGTTTTTGTAAAAATGTGGAGGGTGTCTCCTCTTTCTCTTGCTGGAACTGGTTTAATTGTTCTGCTAGCCCAAGAGGGTCTTCTAAGAGAATTTCATCTTCTTAAAGTTCCTATTCTCCATGCTGATGAGAGTGGTGTTTACGAATTCAATTTGTTCTCCTCCAATAGGAACTTCTTGGAGGGGAAACATCTGTTGTTTGGAGGGAATGAGGAAGTTTTCAATGTCCCTTCTTTTCATTGTTTCAACTGCTTTCTTAAATTTCAATAGGGAGGAGCAGTTGGTTTATTCTCCTCCTTATCTTTACTGGTTTGCCCTATTCCTCCTTCTTCCTTTTCTCCCTGATGCCGAGGACCATCAGGGGGAGGAAGACAGGACAGGGGATCCCAGGGGCTTTCTTTAGACATTTTCTTTCTCTTTCTTAAGAGGAAACATGCAGGCCTGTCCCAGCAATCAATAGAGGACATAGTCCCTCTCTTCCTGCCTGGATGATAGCTTATCATTTGCATAGAGATCCAATCTTCATCTGACCCATATCGGGGCCAAAAATAATTGAGAACCCCCAGAGTGTTTCCTTGGCCCAGATGAGGTAACAATACTTTCCTGTGTCTGGGGTAATTGCCCTCCTCTCATTTGACTACAAAAAGGCATAGTTTGCATCCATATCAAATCTCACTTAGAATTGAATACATATATACTTTTTATATTTAGTTATTTTAACAATTTCTGTTAATCCATCTAAAATTTATTTTGTTTAACATGAGGACAATATATCTGTTGATCTAATAACTTTGATGCAAACATGAACAACTTAACTGGATAATTTTTCCTTTTATATTCATATCAAAGTTCTTTTGTGCATACCAGAATAGGATACAGTTGGTGGGTGTATCATGCCACTATTTTCCCAGAATTCCCTTCAGCTGTAGTGGCCACATGACTCTCTTCTGGCCAATGAGATATTAAGTCTGCTAAGAATTAATGGGAAGCATTTTGCTTTTTTGAGATAAACACTGCTTCTTGCTCCTCCCTTTTACTTCTGTTTCTTGAATGTATGATGCCTGGAATTGAAGCAGCATTCTTTCCAACCCTCCTAGTAGAGCTTATCTTAGAGGAAGCCAAATATATCTCTTCTCCTGTTTGGTCTAAAGATAATTCCATCCCCATTGCCCATGGTTGGTTTGGTTATTGGTGTATGAACCAATTCTGCACACTTGTGAAACTTGCTCTCAGCTTCTTGGAAAGGTCTTCCCTGCTCTTAAAGGCTCCTGGAAAGCCATTCTTCCTCCATCTTCATTTGGGTTTTTCCTTTTGCACTATGCCATTCTTCCTCCATCTTCATTTGGATTTTTCCTTTTGCACTATGCAAGTTTTATTGTTTAGTTGCTTCAAGTTTGTTTATTTTTTCTTTAATGGTAAATATTTTGTGTGCATTAATGAATCCTTTCCTACCCAAGAGTTCTGTTTTGGGTTTTTTTGGTTTTGTTTTGATTTTTAGATCTTTAATCATTTGAGATTTATTTGGAATATAGTATGAAGTAGAGATTTTATTTTTCCCTCCACATGTAGTCAAATGTCCAACTTTCTTTGTTCAATAGTTCTTTCTTTTGCCATTGATTTTTGAAACCACATTTCTGGTTGTTAAAAAAAAAAAGAAAGAAAAAGAAAAAGGTTAATATTTATTTAGTACTTAGTATTTTTTTTTTAAGATTTTTATTATATCCAGAGAGAGAGGAAAGAAAAGAGGCAGAGAGGGAGAAGAAAATGTATGGTTGCCTTTCACCTGCCTCCAGCCACAGACCTGGCTGGAGACCTGGTTATGTTTCCCCTGGCTAGGGAATCAAACCAACAACCTTTGGGTTCACAGGCTGGCACTTTATCCACTGTGCTACCAGCCAGAGCCTGTACTTAGTATTTTTTAATTGTATCACACATAAACTCATTTAATCCTTACAATTTTACATGTATCTTTATATATAAAATTACAGGTCCATGGTTCATTATTTACAATTCTGAAATTGAGAAAGGTCTAAAAACCATACTTAAAAATATTTGATTTGGCAGTAAAACTTCACATGAACTGGCATGTGGTATCTACAATCTTTTATTTATTCCTCTTAGTATGGCTATTAATACATTTTGCTGCAGAACTATAAATGTATTTGACAATAAGTTATTGCCCTTGAAGCTGTTGGAATGTGACTTAAGGTATACATATTGGATAGCTTTTCAAAATAGAAAGAATTCTAAATTTAGGAAACCATCTGGCAGGGGTTTCAGGTAAAGCTTGTGAACCACTACTATTTTTAACCCCATTTTACCACTGAGGAAATTGAGACATAGAAGTTAAGTCATTTAAGGCCACATAGTTAACAAAAGAATAGTCAATGTAATTAATAATACTTTGTGTTTATTGTGACAGTCATTTGATTAAATGCAGTATATTCATTATCTCAATTAATTCTCATCACAACCCTATGAGTTACTATTATTATTCCCATGTCCCAGATAAAGGAACTGAGGCTTAGGAAAGTTATACAACTCCTCTGGACATACAACTGTTAAGTATGGTGAAAAATGATTTAAAGACATCAGTATATTTGGTTATTACACTATCCTCTACAAACCTATAGTATCAGCCTTTTCCTCTCTTCTAAATGTTATTTAGAACTATATGTCTAATTACCTCTTGGATATTAGAGTAAGTTTTTAAAAACATATCAGGTCATTTTAATCAAATGTGTGAGAACCTCCTGGCCTTTTTACTGCGTTTAGAATAGAATCCCAATTCCTTACATGGCCCTTTCTGCCTCTCCCAGTTTGTTTCCCAAACAGTGGACTTCTCCTTAGCTTTTACACTTAGTGTATCCTCTACCTGGAAGGCTCCCTAGCTTTTCACACAGCTGGCTCCCTTTTGCCATTTGGGCCTCAGCTTAAATGACTCCTTCGTTTTTCACTAATTACCCAATTTAAAGTCTCTAACGAACTTCTCTATATCATCAATCGGTTTTACATAAACATATAATATTCTTTTTTCCTTCCTTCATTATGTAAGTTTAACCAGAGCAGGTACCTTGTCTGTTCTGATATAGGTTCTACTACAGAGTTTAGCACAGTGCTAGGTACTTAATTTTGGTTGAATAAATTAATGTAGTTCCAATTAGTAAATAGTACCTGCTGGTTAATTTCAGTAGTGGGAGATAAATTTGAGAATCTAGGCGGGAGGAGACTGTTAAATGTGACGATGTTCAAACTACAGTGCCTAGCAGAGTGACACAGAATAGGGGCCAAATAAATATCTGATGAATGAACAGTAAGTTTTATTACTAGCTTAGATATTAGGCAAATTACTTAAACTTTCTGGGTTTGGTTTTCTCATCCATTTAGCAAAGATTAAGACTTACTTTACAAAGCTAGCCTACAAATTATATGAGATAATGCATTCCAAATGCCTACCACATAGCAGGTATTTAAGTTTCTTTCCCCTTATATTTATATCCTACTTTATTGTTTACAAAGCTCTTGTAAGCTCTTCTAGATACATGACCTCATTTTATGTCTATAATCTTCTATAGTACATCTCATTAGTCCCATTTTATAGATGAAAAACAGACTCAGGTTGAGACATAGCCTCTTCAGGTCAATGAGAAGCCCATGTACAGGTTTTGCAAGCAAAGGAGTAACACAATAAAAGCAGTGCTTTTTGAAGATAAACCTGTTAGCGGCATATAAGATGGGCTTGCCTAAAGGAGAAATATTACTTTTTACTACTTTCATAAAAATCAAGGGCCTGCACTAGGTGACAGGATAAAGCTTCAATGTCCAATGAGTTAAGCAACCGAGGAGCCAGAAAAATCTGCCCCTGTCCTCAAAGTCTGGGAGTTTTCACATCTGGTTGAGAAAATGATGGTACCAACAACATAAACAAGCAATCAAACTTGGCAAAGTGGTTGCTAAAAGACCTTCCCTTAAATACCTATGTAGAACTGGCATACACGGCAAACATGTGAGCTGTGTCTTAAGTGCCCTTGCTGGCCTTTCTTAATTTCACCCCTCTAACTGGCATTACCACCCGGACTAGAGCATCCTAAGGTCTTTCGCAATTGCTTTCTCCTGAAGTAGTCCAGTGGGATGAGGATTACAAACCAAGTTTTTGAACTTGTCAAATTTAAAGTTCCCGAACTTCCAAAACCTTAACTAACCGCCTATTTCCTTCTCTAGAAAATAAAGGGTCCCATATTTCTTCCTCCTGCCTCATTTTAAGACTTAACGATCCTCTTTAGACAATCACAAAGACATTTTCTTTCTCCAGGCGCGCGCCACCTGGCCAAAACTGTCTCTACACAACTCCTTGCCCTCTTCCTTGGAGCCGAGCCCCACGCAGCGAGCTGACGTCACTTCCGGCGCGCTGACGCCCGGTTCGGCGTGCCGACGCCTGCGTCAGCACAGAGCGGAGCTAGGAGCACCGGGTTTGAAGTCGTGCGGGTCGGCGGGCTGCCGTCTTGTCTGTGTCAGACCCCTTGCTCGTGGGCGGCGGCGGGGACGAGTCGGGTAGGCGGCGGGGCAGATGCCTGAGGGCCTGTTCCGGGACGGCCTGCGCCACACCAGCCGCTCCCCTCTGCGCCGTGTCCCGGGCCTGCGCGGCTCCGGAAAGTAGCGCCCCAGCGGCGCGGCGCCTAGCTCGCGGGGAACCTCGAACCGCCGGCGCCCGGTCATGGCGGTCTCCAGGTGGGTCTCGCTCCTGACCAGCGGATAGGAAGGCGGCCCAGGCGAAGCACCGTCTCCTGTCTCCTTTCGGTGACCCCACTCCTCGGAAGGAGAGGTTCCCCTTGTCCCTGGGCTCGGGAGCCTTCTTCCACAGACTTGGGAGTTCGCCCCTCAGTCTTCGGGGGTTTGGGCTTGGGTTACTCCTCGAGAATGGGTCAGAATACCATTTTGTGTTTGTGGAATTGACTTATTGCCACGATGGAGCTGTTTTTTTCTGCTTCTTCATCATATTTCTCTTGTCTGGTTTCTCTTCCCTCTTTCAGTTTTAGGAGACCCTTTTATCTTAGTATTCTAAGGTTGATCCCTAACCTCCATTTCACGGGAAACTTGGTAGCAACTCTCAAAATCGGGGCGATTAGAGTACTGTGGTCTAAGAGACCTTCTGGTTACGTTAACATTTTATATCTACGGCTTTAGGGATATGTACTTTTCTGAGGACTTTTAAAGAACACCACAGTAAAACTCTTCCTTTTGTGTACCCCAAAGCATTCAGCTGTCAGCACTGTAGTCTTTGGCAAATTACTGTATCAGTACCGTTTTCTTTAACTAAAAGTGTGAAAGGTATAGCACAAATCTTAAATTATTTAACAATATTGGAAAGGCTAGGAAAACTATAGGAAAGCTAGCATGTTTGGGTAACTATCAGAGGAGTTTTCCTTCCTTGCATTATGATAGAATGGTGGGAAGGCTTCTTATCCAGAGGTTTGATTTTAGTGGGCCTATGAGCATGTCAGTAGGGGACATTCCCTCTGGTAGCAACCAGAAGAATTGGGCAAGTTAGAGGTAAATTTTAATGAGAATTGGATCCTTCCACTATATAGACTGAGTGAAAAATGATAGTTCAGAAAACATAGTTTTTATATTTTCCGCCATAATTACTTGAACACATTCCTTCAATACAGTATATGCTTAAGCTCGGCCTGTTTTGCAAAAGAAAGAGAGGAGCACCCATCCCTCACAGACCCCTTAGATAACTGATGAAATAGTTTATGGGGGGAGTCCATGGGTGTTGGGTGAAGGAAGTTGCTAGGTCCCTGAGGTATGGAACTACTTTTTAGTTCATAGGTTAATTGAATTCATTCAATGTGAGGAAATTCTTATTTTGTGTTATATAGTAAAGTCATGAGAAAAGACAAATGGCATTTTCAATTTTTGCAAATACAGAAAGTTGGGTCTTCTAATTTGTTACAGCCCATATACATAAATATATACATTGATACTTTTTTTTAAAGATCATATTTATTATTTTTAGAGAGAGGGGAAGAGAGAGAGGGAGAGAAACATCAATGTATGTTTGTCTTTCACCTGCCTCCAGCTGGGAACCTGGCTAGAGACCTGGCTTGCAACCTGGTTATGTGCCCTGGCTGGGAATCGAACCAGCAACCTTTGGGTTCGCAGGCTAGGGCCTTATCTACTGTGCCACCAGCCAGGGCACATTGATACTTAATAGGAGATACTTAAAAGGAGGTCTGTTTATAAGGTGAGTATTTAAGAGAATGTGTTGCCCTTGAAATTCCTTTCTTACAGCTGACTAAGTATATTTTCACAGTATGGGATATAGTTTTATAGAGACAAAAAAGAAAGTGTTTAAAAAGAGCCTGATTTGCTTGGCCCATGCTGACCTATTTATAGAAGTTTAGGGTACCTAAATTTCAAATGAATGAGTGGATTTCTAAATGTGCTGCCTTTTGTTCTTCTTTTTTACTTTTTTAAAAGTATATTTTATTGATTATGCTATTGCGGTTGTCCCAGTTTTTCCCGCTTTGTCTCCCTCTTCCTGGTACCCCCTTCCCTCTAGCATTCATCCCCCTTAGTTTATGTTCATGAATCATGCATAAAAGTTCTTTGTCTTCTCCATTTCCTATATTGTTCCTAACATCCCTCTATTTTGTACCTACCAATTATGTTTCTTAATCTCTGTACCATTTCCCCATTTCTCCCCTTTCCCCCTCCCAGTTGATAATCCTGCAAATGGTCTCAGTATCTGTGATTCTGTTCCTGTTCTGGTTGTTTGCTTAGGGTTGGGTTTTTTGTTTGTTTGTTTTTTTTTTCATTGTTGACAGTTGTGAATTTGTTGCCTTTTTAATGCTTATGATTTTAATCTTCTCCTTTTTCTTAAATAATTCCCTTTAACATTTCACATAATAATGGCTTGGTGATGATGAACTCCTTTAGCTTTACCTTGTCTGGGAAGCACTTTACCTGCTCTTTCATTCTAAATGATAGCTTTGTTGGATAAAGTAATCTTGGTTTGTAGGGCCTTGCTTCTCATCACTTTGAATACTTCTTGCTAGTCCCTTCTTGCCTGCAAAGTTTCTTTTAAAAATCAGCTGACAGTCTCATGGGACTTGTACATCTTATTTCATTCACCAAATTACAGGACTTTTCTTCCATTATTTTTTCAAGTAAGTTTTCAATTTCTTGTTCTCCTTCCCACTGATTTGGAGGTTGGCACATTTGGAGATGTCCCAGAGGTTCTTCAGCCTATCCTTGTTTTTTTGAATTGTTTCTTCTTTTTGTTTTGGTTAGATGTTTATCTCTTCCTTATGTTCCCAATTGTTGGTTTGAATCCTGGCTTCCATCATTCACTGTTGGTTTCTCTGTGGATTAGTCTTGATTTCACTTAGTGTAACCTTCATTTCTTCCTTTATTTTTTTGCCATACTTACTGAGTTCTCTGAGCATCCTTATCACCAGTGTTTTGAACTCTGCACCTGATAAGTTGGCTATCTCCATTTTGCTTAGTTCTTTTGAGGTTTTGTTCTGTTCTTTGATTCATGGGCTGTATTTCTTTGTCTCCGCAATTTACCAACCTCCTGTGTTTGTTTCTGTGTGTTAGGTAGAGCTGCTTTGACTCCCCATCTTAGTAGTGCTGCCTATTGTATAAAAGAGCCCTGTAAATTGTGTAGGGTGGAGCCCTAGGTAATTGCCAGGACAGGACAACCCGCTTCACCATTTTGTGGCTCTGTGGCAAGGGCTCAGAGAGGGGACAGTGTTGCTGCTTGGCTTCTGGCTATTTGTCGGGTGTTTGCTCCATTTCCAGTCACTTCACACCCTTCTTGTGAGCCACCAGTGCCCTTCCAGCTGCTGCTTTGGTGGTGAATCTTGGAAGTTGGTGGGTTTGCTTATACTCCATTACTGTGCTGTCCCTTTAAGTGGTGAAAATGCATCAGTTTCTTCCTCTGCCCCACCCCCACTGGTTTTTACAGCCAGAGGCAACACAGATCTGTCTTCCTAGTGCTGGAACCCTGGACTGTGCAGTCTGGCCTGGGGCCGGGATTGCTTGCTCTTAAGGTAACCCTTTAGTCTGTTCAGCTGCTGCCTCCTCTGCCTCCTCCCCAGCCATTCCTGAGACCCCACCCTTCCTAACCTGTCTGGATGAATGTGTCTTTAAATTCTTGGTTGTCAGACTTCTCTACAGCTCAATTTTCTTATGGTTCTGGGTGTTACTCATTTTGAGATCTGAATGTACATAATTCATTCTATGGTTGCATGAGGAGGCTAATCTGCCTCCATCTTGACCAGAAGTCTGCCTTTTGTTCTTGACTTTGGATTTAAAGGGGTAGTGCTTTGTTCCCCTGTAGATTTTTCATTATTCACCTTGCCAAAATTCTGTCAAATTCAACTTCATGAAAAGTCTATCATGGTTTTACTCCGGTGTGTTTTAGTAATGTAGTAAGTTGAAAGAAAACACTTTTGAGACTCTTGTATTTTGGGGATACTGTCAGTTCTTGCTTTTTTCATTTATGGATTCATTCTGAATAGCAAACTTTAATTGCAAACTGGCCTTCTTCATGCACTAATTATGTTTCTTTAGTAATTAAATATTCTTTTACTCCTATTTGTATGCTTGTGGAATACAAACTCATTTTAATATTACTTGATGCATAATAGGTGGAGTACAGTTTGAGAGATAAAAATCATTTGCCAGAATTAAACCTGAAATACTTTTTCTCAGTTTATATCAACGCACAGAACTGAAAGAGTTTGTAATATTTTTAGGACCTTATAAATACTTCCAAGAGAATTCCAACAGAAAGGAAACAACAGTAAGGTATTACCATTATTACCTCAGTTGCCAGGTTTGGAAATTTGGGAATATTTGGAAATTTGGGAATATTTGACTTTTCCTTTCCTCCTTCTCCCCCATCCAGCAGTCGTCAAACCTAATCCTGTCAGTTTTTTCTAATCTTTATCTGGTCAATTACCACATATCAGTTACCACAGTCATGCTTTGTAACATCATCATCTCTAATCCAAGACACCTGCAACAGCAACCTCTTGATTCTTGCTTTACATAGCACCTCTTCCTAATTTTTCCCTCCCTTCAGCCATATTACTTGCTCATAAATGAATTTTAATGTGGTCATTTTTCTTCTTAATGCCATAGGATCAAGTCCAAATTTCTTAACATATCTTATGAGATCCTTTGTGATCTGAATCCTGCCTCACCTTTTCATCTTCATCTTGTGTCCAGGTCTATGCGTATCTCTCCCTTTCTCTCTTCCTCCCTTTTCCAAATTTGTGTTCCCACCTCTTAATCTTTATAACTAGAACATTTCTTTATTGTGTACCCTCCTCCCCAAAGTCTGGATAATTCCAGCTTTATATTCTGGGTCTAAGACTATATGATAGTTTGTTCAGGAAGCCTTCCCTGGCTTTACTTCATATGAATGATTTGCACCAATGTGTTTTTCTGTCGGTCATAATATTTTCATATTTGTAATTGATTTTATTGTTTTTTCCCCCATGTGGATTAACATAAACTCTGTGAGAGAAGTGAATGTGTCTGATCTTTCTACCCTCAACAGAGTGCCTGGCTTCTAGTAGGTGCTCAATACATTTTTTTTTAATGAGTGATTTTGTTTTTTGCTTTAATATCTGTCATTTACTGTAATTTCTGTATAGAATATTTCCAGTATTTTTCAGTGAGTGCTCCTGAGCTTAGCTACAGCTTTTTTCTCTGGAAGAAAAACTTTCAGTATATAACTGGCCAATATTCAATAACAATAAATATTATTAGAAGTAGTTTTAAAAGTTTATAATTGGTACAATTCTGTGATAGTGTGTCATTTTAAAATGCAAGTTGGCTATAAGGTTACCTGCATTTTGTATGAATCAAATTTTTTGGACCCTGCTTAGTTTTGTAAAAGCCTATAGTTTTACTGTACTTTGAGATAGAAGAATGTGGCAAATTATGAAATGCACAGTCAATTCTTGATGTGCAGGTGAATTAACTCTTGCCCCTTCCCCCAAAAAAACCCACCACAAACTTTGTGATTCTAAAACTGCAAACACAATTACAGCATTTTGTGGCTCCCTTCAGGACATATACAATTATAGCATTTGAAGTTCTTCATAAAATGCAGTGAAGTATTATTGAAGAATGTGTAATTCCTTTAGACCTTTAGTAAAAGAGACAGTATACAAATGTAGGCATAGAGAACAATGTGGCCCTTTAAATGTGAATGCTGGAAAACCAGCTAAGCTCACTCACTAGCTACTTGACTTGCTCCTATAAAACCAACCTCAGCAAAAAGACAAATTAATAATATTACAGCTTTGTGTTTGCACATGATTGATATTACAATTGTTAAATCTTTGAATACTGCTGTTCTGTTTTGTGAGCCTTTCTCCCAATATCATCTGTCACCCTCCTAGTTGGGGATGAGCCACCAGTTGTAAGGGCAGCTTTAGAAGAATTATTACGGGGCATTACTCTTGTTACAGAAGATGATGAATCTGTAACATTATTGGGTTCCATGGCTTAACACAGACATTTTAAGTTGTTTATAATACCTTTGCGTATTTACACCACAATTGAATCAGTTGACTCTTGTTTTCCATTGACTAGCTAATATGAACACAGTTTTTCCTTGATCATGTAGAAAAAAATTTGAATAAAATTTAGAGAATTTTTCCTCAGGGATCTAAGCTACATAGGTTTATGCCTAAAATACCTAGATAGAAATTATGATTTGATTACTTAGAAGCCATTCCTTACACCTGTGACATAGACCTTTGCATTTGAAAATGATGCAGTGTTCAGAAAGAATTCAGGAAAAAATCAGAACATACCCTGTTATAAGAGAAACAAATTGCTACATAATAACAGAACTTTGCTCTGTTTTGTTAGTATTCCCCCCCCACACACACACACACTATACTTCAGAGAAACATTGTTTTACCAGATCTGTTCTGCCAAAATAAAAGGAAGTTTCTTGAAGTGGGGGGAAGTTGCAGTGGATCCTTCCTAATGAGGGGGAAAACGCTAACATCTTAATTATCTACAGCACAGGTGGCAAAAACAAAACCCACTGGCTGGCCCCTTGTTTCTACCTGGTTTGGCTGGCTTAACTGTTAAGGAGTAGTTACATTTATACAGTCCTAAAATTATATTTGGCCCTTTGAAAGTAACTTTGAGGCTGATGTGGACCCTGGTGAAAATGAATTTGGCACCCTGATCTATATAGGACAGCATATTTCTTGTGTTTGCTAGGCCTACTCCTCCTTTACTCCAAATTTCTATTCATTATAGGATTGACAGAAGGGATTATTGTAAATTATATAGAGTGGGTGACTGGAGGTTATGCATTTGGGGATTCAGCCAGCTGTGGATCAAAAATATTAGGAGGAAAAAGTTAGGTTGTTGTTGATGTGTGCTATGTAGTTAGGCCTACAATGCTTGCATCTGGTACAGACTCTTTTCTTGTCATTCCCTGAAGAATACAATATAATAACTATTTACATAGTATTTGCTTTGTATTTGTATTATAAGTAATCTAAAGATGATTCAAAGTACAGTGAGTCCACAACTGACATTGTCTATAGGTCCCGAGCCTTTAAGGGAAAAACAATTTATAATGAAACCATTTTATCAGACATTAATTGATATAAACAACAGTTCTCTGGCATCCCATCATTCCATCAACATTATAATGAAACAACCTTGAACAAATGATGTTATTGGAGGACTTATTATATATATATGGGAGGATATACATAGGTTATCTGCAAATATTAAGCCATTTTACCTGAGGGACCTGAGGCAGATTTTTGGTATCCAAGGAAAGTGGAGTGGAGGCATCCTGGAACCAATCCCCCTTAATACTGAGGGATGACTATATATCTCATACTTCATACTTAAACAAATTTAGATACAAAAAATCCAGGAAAGGTAAAGGAGGCATTATAGAAGCTTTTTCATTTCAGTCCCTATGTAAAATCTTCCCTATATCCTTAGTTTATTACTCAAAGTACTTGTATAAAGGGTGTTTTTTAATGTGATAAAATACACGTAATGTAAAATTTACCATTTTAAAGTATATAATTTTGTATAAAGTTTTAAAACCACAGATAATGATGAAGGGACTGATTATAGAAGTGGGGAAATGGGCTAAGTGGAGCGGGGAGAAGGGAAAAAGTGGGACAATTGTTATAGCATAAACAATAAAATATTTTAAAAAGAAAAAGTGACATGAAGATGTAAAAATTAAATACATTTTAAAAATAAATAAAGCCACAGATATTTCTGCTGAAAAACTCGGTTTTTTGTCTTTAAGATACAGTCATTCAAAAGGCAGTAGGCTGTTAGATTGTGATAGATAGTAGGTAAAAATGTCCTGAAGGAGATAATACAATTTGGTGGGGGGTTTTCTGGTTTGTTTTTAGCATTTATTTAATAGCAGTGCTTTCTATGTGTAGGTGCTAGAGATATAGCACAGAAAAGAAATGGAGCCCCTATTCTATAGAGTTTATGTTCTGGTGTGGGAGTGGGGGAAATAAAAGTTATCTAGCATGGCTTTGGTGTAGTTTCACATCTTAATATTCACCCTTGTGTTCTGTGTGGTATCTTAAATTAATCTACTTGTTTAAAGAACATAACATTAACAGTTTCAAATTACCCGCAGTATGAACTAGAAATTTGCATTTTAAAACACCATTCTAAAGAATTTCTTGGAAGTTGTTTTCTTTTCACGATAACTTCTTGCTTAATGATAATATACGGGACTCTGTTCATATCAGATACTTATTTTCTTGTAACACAAAAATTAAAAATTAAAATAATTTGTTTTAAATTATACACTTTTGCTAAATGTAAAAATACAAAATGGATAAACTTGATTAATCATGCCCTTTTAGTTAAGGTTACAAAGCCCTCTTGTGATATATTCTGTTGGCTGACCTTCCACAGATTTTCAGAGAGATTAAATTTATTTTGAGAATATTGAAGTTGGAAGTAAATTGAAGAAGTTACATTTTAATACCTTTTTTCTTTCATCAAATGGCTTAGGAGTGAGGCCTTGGTTAGTAGCTCAGTGGAAAGGCACCAGCCTGTGAACCCAAGTCACTGGTTTGATTCCCAGTTAGGGCACGTAACCATGTTGCAAGCCAGGTCTCCAGCCTGGCCTGTAGCTGGAGGCAGGTGAAAGGTAACCTTATGTTACGTTGATTTCTCTCTCCCTTTCTTCCTCCCTCCCTGCCCTTCTCTCTAAAAATAATGAATAAAATCTTTTTTTTTGGCCCTGGCTGGTAGCACAGTGGTTAAGGTGCCGGCCTGCGAACCCAAAGGTCGCAGGTTCGATTCCCCAGCCAGGGCACATAACAAGGTTGCAAACCAGGTCTCCAGTCAGGTCTGTGGCTGGAGGCAGGTGAAACGCAACCATACATTGATGTCTCTCTCCCTCTCTGCCTCTCTCCCTCCCCCTCTTCCTAAAAATAAATAAAATCTTTAAAAAAAAAAAAAAAAAAAAAAAATCTTTTTTAAGAATGTAACATATACCTGTTTATTAATGATGAAGTAGTAATTAATGCATAGTTCAAAATACATATGGGATGGACAAAAGTAGTTTAGAGTTGTAAGTACACAAAACGCAGTTTATTCTTGTATTAATAATTATTTGTATTATAGCTGTAAACCTTTTTTTGCCCACCCCTGTACAATTTCTTTTTTTTTTTTTTTTTTTTTTTTTTTTTTTTTTTTTTTTTTTTTTTTTTTTTTTTTTTTTTTTTTTTTTTTTTTTTTTTTTAAAGAGTTTATTTTATTATTTTCAGAGAAAAGGGAAGGGAGAGCAGCAGAGAGGTGGAGAGATATCAATGTGTGGTTGCCTTTCACCTGCCTCCAGCTACAGACCTGGCTGGAGACCTGGCTTGCAACCTGGTTATGTGCCCTGGATGGGGATCGAACCAGCGACCTTTGAGTTCGCACGCCGGCACCTTATCCTCTTTTTTCTTTTGATGTCTTTATGAAGTCTCATAACACAAAAAGCTGAAGAGAAGAGGGTGTAGATTGCAACTGCCAGTATAACCTCTGCAAACTTCCTGTACTCTTTCCTTTCTCTAGGCAATCTTTAAAGCAGTTGGTCGAAACCACAAGTTGATAAACAAAACACGTATCATGTGTTGTGTAGTAGTTGTCTCTCTGAATTAAAATCCAAATTGAAAATGGACCAAATTTCTTATCAGTAGATTCATAAGAAGTGGATGTTGTCAAATATAATTACCTTATGTTTTATTTAAATTATTCTGTATTGGTGGTACCTTACGTTCAGTTGACATCTGTTACTTCTTTCTTCTCCATCTGTCTGTCTTCAGAGAATGAAGAATGACATTTTTTTTTTCTGTTAGCTTTTCTGCAAGAAAAAGTTTAGCTGAAAGGATTATTATGGTAAGTACTGTGTTCCCTCAATCAGCCCTTCTTTTAACTTCCTTTTTCTTCTGACCACCTGTCTTCCTTCAGGACTCTCCCTTACCAAGGACTCTGTATGCCCTTCAACATAATACTGATCCAGCCTTAAGTCCTTGCTCCTCTCCCACCAGGTCACTATACCAGTCTTTTTGGTTGTGGCCTGGCCCTGATGCTTACCCTGCTTTTCTTATAGCTGACTACCATGAGGTGATAGGTCAGATTGCTCTCTTGTCAGATCCCGGTCTGTGCGTCTTTGTTCTTCATTTATGTGGTGTTGAATCTGCTGTCCTGGAGAGAGGACTGGAGAACTCCAAGAAGGGCTTTGAGTCAAGAGGACCAAGTAGGCATTCTTGAGTTCCCTTTTCTCTGTTCAGGGTGGCATGTTTAGTTATCACCAAGGTGGAAGATGTGAGAATAAACAGGCCTGGAACTGAATGAGAGTGAGCTGATTTGCTACCCATAAGGCAGTTGGCTAGTGAAGGAGCACAGGTAACAAGACATGGCGTTGAGATAAAAGGCTTTGCAGAAAGGACAGGCAAGGAGAACTATATGGCTGTGAGACAGATCAAAATTAGGTTAGAGAGCGGTTGAAGGTCTTTGAGCAGGTGTATGGTTCTCATGAAGTTAGGTAATGGGACTAAAGGGAAGTTTAGGAAGGGTGGCAATTGAAGGAATACTCATACAGTGCCTACTGCATGGTCTCTTTCAGCTTGCTGTTTAAAGCAGACGTAACTGCCTTGATGTTCAGAAAGCTGAAGTACTGCTATGCTGATCTTTTCACTAACAAACATGACCTTACCACCAGTTCTGTTATTTTTATAACTTGTTTTTATATAATACATCTGTTGTAAATTAAGGATGCTTCTCAAAGGAAGCAAAGAAATTGTAATATAGTGCATTATTTTTTCATTTGCTTAAAAGTGCTTCTTAAATTTGTCCTCAAGAAATTTAAACTTTTTTAAAAAAGATTGTATTCATTATTTTCATAGAGAAGGGCAGGGAGGGAGGAGGAAGGGGAGAGAGACATCAATGTATGGTTGCTTTTCATCTGCTTCCAGCTGCAGACTGGGCTGGAGACCTGGCTTGCAACCTGCAACCTGGTTATGTGCCCTGATTGGGGAATCGAATCATCTGAACTTTACTTTATCTGTAATTTTAATTAAACACCAGCTACTCAACTATATTTAAATACTGTGCAAAGAAACTGCAGTGTTGCGGGAGACAAAAAGAATCACTGAAGGAGGTGATACCTAATGAGCATAAGATATCATGTGACAACTCAATGTAAGAGATGCCACAAAACAAAGCATAATAAATAACAAAATGACCACCTAAGATGAGAATTCATGTGGATTTCAGAAGAGGAAGTAATAGTTTGCAATGGTTTTTCAGGAGGGTAAAGGACTTCAAATCTTGATGATTGGGAGATAGCTGAAGAATTGAACCAAGAAAAGACATTCCAAGTGGAAGGAATAGTATAGACAAAGTTATGAACACCAAAAAAATCCATGTTGGGGAGATACTTTTTTCGGTTTTGATTGCTTTCTGATAGGTAAGGGTAAGCCACTAAAAAGTTTAGAGTAAGGTAACAATTCGATCAAAGGGTGCTTTAGGAACTAAGTCAGGCAGTAAGATCACAGTAGTGTGGGGTTATGCTCACCAGGCAGTTGTGTGGCACTAGAGCTTCTAGAAAGAACAGATTTAGGGATTATTTGTACTGTGTTCTAGTTTTAACAAATAATATACTTCTCTAAGGGGAGAAACTGGTGAGAGATGAGCAGTCAAGGATTGAATCTGGGAGACTGTTCATATTAAAAGTGTTAAGTAAGGAAACCATGGAAAGAATTGAATTCAGAGAACAGGGTAATACAGTGTGAAAATTTAGAAAGGGAAGTATTTTAAGAATGGAGCATTTGATGATATCAGATGTCATAGAAGAGTCAAGAAAATTGTATTCACACACACAAAAATTGAATTTGGACCTTACAAGTTAATTGATGACTTTCAGGTGTGCTATTTCAGTAGTAGAAAAGGATTAGGAACTTGTCTCATACAGATTAAATTGTGTATGGTAAGGAAGTGAAAGAGGTGATTTTAAATGCTGATTCAAGATACCTGGCAGTAAGAAAAAGTTCCAGAAGATGGAGGTCAGGAATTTTTTCATTAGAGATAGTCATCTGCATATTTAATGATAGAAAATAATGGGTTAATAAGGCAGTGATTTAAGATATTGTAAAAAAGATAATTGAGGATGAAGGGGATGGTGCCAAGAAAACAATGGGACACTAAGTCTTGAAGATTGGGGACTGTCTTCATCTGAAATAGAAAGAGAAGGTAAGTGTAAAGACTAATCTTTAGCAGTAGTGAGGAGAGAACTTGAGGTCATTTGTGTACCATAACCTGGAGAGCTAGGTACTCAGTGAAGTAGTACATTCCTTTTTTAAGGAATAGCGGCTTAAAATTGGGACTCCAGGAATGTGGACAGGATTGAGGAAAATTTTGAAGACTCTCCATTTTCTTTTAACTTTTTACACATGGATTTACTAACATGTTATTATTGTTACTTCCTTTGAGTATTCATTTTGCAGTCAGCTTTGCTTTTGGTCACAAAAAGAAATGCCATATGGAAAAGGAATTATGAAGTAGTTAAAATCTTTGCAGAGGTCTAAGAAGGTTGGCATCAAATAAGTCAAAGATATGAAAAACATGTTATATAAGCAGGAAAAACTACAAAAGATATTGCAGTGATGTGAAATACAGCTAAATTTTCTAGTTTTATCCCTAAAATAAAAGGTTAAGCAAAGAGAGCTTCCATAAGTCCTCTTATAAGTGACAGAGGTAGGACCTTTATTTTCTTAAGAGATTTTATTTATTATTTCCAGAGAGATGGGAAGGGAGAGAGGGAGAGAAGCATCAATGTATGGTTGCCTTTCACCTGCCTTCAGCTATGGACCTGGCCGGAGACCTAACTTTCAACCTGGTTAGGTGTCCTGGTTGGGCAGTGACCTTTAGGTTTGCAGGCCAGTGTCTTATCCACTGTGCCACTGCCAGGGCTCGAGGCAGGACCTTTAAAGGTCTTCTAATTTACAGTCTAGTTTATCTACTTTACAGAACTATTTCTTACAGGAAAGTGTTCAGTCTGTGTGTGCCGAGACCCCTGACCCGTAGAGATCTCTCAGTGCTGCAGATGAAATGAATGCTTCCCAGGCAGCTTGTGCTAGGGGAGAGAAGGCCAGCAAGTGTCTGAGAGACAAATGTCTTGATTGTCTTCCTCCAATGTCTTTTATTGAATGCAGTTAGCTTAAGGGCATATAGCATGCACATGAAGCTCCTCAGTCAATATTAAATAGTGCTGATTACAGGAAACAGATATTGTTCAGGGATAACAATTGAAGAAACACTGAGATCTCCCTCAGGTCAGGGTGTGTTGAACACAAAGACTTCAGATGGCCATAAAATAGGGAGGGTGAGGTTACTTGTGGGTTAAGGTATAATATCTGCTGCTGGTATAATAAGCTAATCAAGGGAGGTTAAAACATAGGGCAGGCTTGAAAGGACATAAGGAATGTTCTCAGGCCCCCTGGCTACAGCATCAAGGCCTGTATGCTCCCAGCTTTCCTGGCTTTCCAGTCAGGTCTTACAGGCTTGGCCTGGCCTGTGCAGCACTCTGTGTCCTGACACCTTCCCAGGGGGACCACAACATGTGTGAACTGTTCACGTATAAGAGAAGCTCATATCATTACCAGGAATACATGAATACATGCAGCACGTGTAAGTCCACTGTAGCATAAATTTGACCTAAGACTAACATATACTTTTTTTTTTTTTTTTTTTTTAAGATTTTATTTATTAGAGAGAGGGGTGGGGAGAGAGGGAGAGACATTAATGTACAGTTGCCTTTCATCTACCTCCAGCTACAGACCTGGCTGGAGACCTGGCTTGTAACCTGGTTATGTGCCCTGGCTGGGAATCGATCCAGTGACCCTTGGGTTCACAGGCCAGCACCTTATCAACCATGCCACCAGCCAGGACCAAGGCTAGTACATTCTTTACAGTAAAACTTACTTAATTTTGGCTGCCATAGAATATAGAAGATTGGAATGAATATTCATCTTGATGCTTACAGAAAGTAATTTGTAGATATTTAAATTTACTGAGCATAGGCATTCAAAACCATGGGATCATGGCAGCATGCAAATGTTTGTTGGTTCAGTAATGGTTCTTATAAACTTACATTGCAACCATTTTCAAAGCTGAAAATAAGCCCGGGCTGGTGGCACAGGGGATAAGGCGCCTGCCTGCAAACCCCAAAGGTCGCTGGTTTGATTCCCCAGCCAGGGCACATAAACAGGTTGCAAGCCAAGTCTCCAGCTAGGTCCACAGCTGGAGGCAGGTAAATGGCAGCCATACATTGATGTCTCTTTCCCTCTCTACCTCTCTCCCTTTCTCTCTCTCTAAAAATAATGAATAAAATCTTTAAAATACAAGTAAGTAAAAATAAAGATGAAAAGGCATTCTGAGAGTCATGAATGGAATAGGTATGGGAAATCATTTTCTGAGGATGGGGTTTGGGGTCTAAACATCTTGGAAATTTTTAAGAACACCAACTGTCAGAAAAAAAAGTTTTTCCCTTTCTTTTGTCCCATTATTTCTCTGAGTCACTGTTCACCAAGTCCTGTAGAAAAGCTGATGAATGAATGGGTAAAGGCAGATATTTAGACAGCATTAAATGAATGAAGGGGGATATATCTATGCACAGTGTATGTGTAAAGTAAGTTAATTTTTGCATGTCTTATAAAAATTTCTTTATAATTACTCTGTGTGCCATTCAGTATATTGGAAGCAAAAATTGTGTTGTATTATTTCATTTTGTCTTTATGTCACTCCTTTAATTGCCTCAAATATTTTTTCTTTGTTAAGTTATTTATTTTTAAATTCTCACTCAAGGATATGTTTAACTGACTTTAGAGAGAGAGAAAGTGAGAAACATTCAACCTGGCAACCTAGGTATGTGCCCTAACTGAGAATTGAACCTGCAGCTTTTTGCAGTACAGGGTGATGCTGCAACCAACTTGAGCCAGGCTCAAATTTGGCTAGGGCTCAAATATTTTTCTTGATATTTGTCCTTCTTAAACACCCTTAACTATAAATTTGAACCTTCCCTCTTAGTGTTTTATTGTGAAGCATTTGAAAAGTTTTCATAGTACCTTTAGCCTTCCTGTTAGAAAAATATCTATTTTAGTTAGGTTTCTTACCAGTTGTAATGATTTTGTAGTTCTTAATGACTAGCTAATTTGAAATACTACACTAAAAACGAAAAAAAAGAAAACAAAACCCCAAAACCCTGCTCATTTCACTTGCTCCCTTAGAAGGTTATCTTATAAAAGGCTTTCAGAGCTTCATTTTATAATGTTTTTAGCTCTTTATGAAACAAAAAGAATCCCAGAAGTAAATTAATGCTTAATGCTTGTGATTAGCTTTGGGACCTTGCTTGCCTTCTGTTCTTTATTAGATAAAAATTGAAGGTGTATTCATTAGATCTCCCTTTGTATAGAATAGGGAACAGTCAGTATAACCTTGCCCTTTGTCACCCACCATCTTGTTTAAAGTACACATTCCATATATGAAACCTTCTTCCATTCATTACTGTGGTATCCACTTGACCTCATTAAGTCTGATTAGTAGTGTGATAGGAGGGCTAGACCTGTATGATGATATGTGAACAGCTGTTGTAGTAATTTGTGAATTTCTTTTTAAAACCTTAGGATTTACCCATATGCCCCCCAAAAAGTAATGCAGGTTTCCATTTTTCCTCACCTACTTCAGATATAAGGCATTGTAATTTTATTCCAAACTTTATTTGTTGGTGGGATTTGCACCATGGCATTGTGGCTCTGGAATTTGTGACATTATTATATGCCTTTCCTCAGGTTTTATTTGTTGCCGTATCTATTACTTCTATGTAAATGACTCATATACCTACACCTTTAGTCTCAACTTTCTCCTGAACTTTAGACCTCTATTCCAACTATCCTTTTTG
Source organism: Noctilio leporinus (assembly GCA_004026585.1). Taxonomy (NCBI): domain Eukaryota; kingdom Metazoa; phylum Chordata; class Mammalia; order Chiroptera; family Noctilionidae; genus Noctilio; species Noctilio leporinus. The sequence goes on along the minus strand of PVIW01001595.1, from coordinate 71,138 downwards.
GTCTCTCTTTGCTATACTATCCCTACCACTACTAAACTTGTCATCTTTTCTTATAACATTTCCTCACTAGTTCTTCCCATTTCTTTTAATGACACATCATTTTCTAAGATTTGTAGTCTCAGAATCTTTATTTCCTTAACATTCCATTTACTATACCATATGTGATTTACTCCTGCAGCATTTCTTCCTACCTCTTTTTAGTATTCTTGCCATGATTATACTTCAGGTGTTCACTTTTAGCTTTAAATTCTCTAAAAGTTTCCTCCCATTTTATTTCATGCATCACACTGTTGCCAGATTAGTCTTTCTAAAACATAGCTCCAGTCCCATCCATCATTTTCTTAACCCAAGATATTCGTGGTTGAACTATATACATTCAGAGGTCTCCACGTTAGGGCTCTAGTTACTTTTTAATTTGTTTGTTTTTCCAAAGAGTATTTGGACAGACCAGGGGAATGGGAGGCCCTGCATTTAAAAGAGGGTGTTGGGCCTCTTGATGATGAAGCATAGCTTGTGCTGGCCACGAAGGACCCAGTGGAGCAGCAGGAACTTGATCTTGGAGTTGTGGAACTGCTTAACTGCTGGCTGTGATGTCCTCCACCTTCACCACCTGAATTGAATGGGTGTGGGCCCTGGTTATCTTGGTAGCCCTGGGTGATGGTGTCTGCTGTGTCAGGTCCCAGTGCTCCCAATGCATGTGGTTGTTACTTCAGGAGTCATAGCTTAGCCAGAAGCCAAAGTTTTTCCCCTAAAGGTCAATTTTTCTAATACCTGCTCCCTGTAGATGATTTCCTCTGAAGATTTCTTCATCTTCTTCAGTTGAGACACAGAATACCAGAAGTGGGACTTGGCAACATCATGGTTAGGCTCAAAGATGTGCATGCAGCAAGGGGTAGTGTGCAGCACCTGGGGGTTGGCAGGCAGCACCCCACTGCCTTGTACTTGTAGCATGCCTGAGGCCTTCATAGTGTTCTCTCCAAGTTTGCCACCGCCCATGAAAGGCTTTAGCTACTTCTGTTACTGTGTCTCCCAGTGTTCTGTTAAATGTACCCTGAATAACAATCAAGGTTTTAGTCACGTCCCTCAATATAGTCTTCATTTATTTTTTGCTGTGTTGTTATTCCTTCTTCCAGGGAGCTCTTTCCCTTTCCCTTTTATCACTTCATCTCCACCAGTATTGAATTTTTATTCTACCATTATGGTCAATCTTATATACTATTTGTTTTATGAAACCTTTACGGTGTTAACACGGTTGGGGATATAGTATTTACTTTCTTTGTTCCCACTCCTTAAAACAATTTGTATATCTTTTCTGACATATATCTTACTGTGTATTCTACTTATTTGTGTGTTTACCTTACCCACTCATTCAACATTCATAGCAAGTTGCATGAGAGTAGGGATTCGCAACCCTAGTATAGATCTTTTTCAAAGATACGGAGTACATTTGTTGACTCTTATACATATGAGAAAACATGTTTCAGAGTAACTATTATATTTTTCTTGTTTTAGGCTTGACCGTCTTTTTATCTTACTGGATACTGGCACTACACCAGTTACAAGAAAAGCTGCTGCACAGCAACTTGGAGAAGTGGTAAAGCTTCATCCCCATGAACTAAATAATCTCTTATCTAAAGTAAGAACTCTTTTTTTTTTTTTTTTTTTTCCTTTAGTATAATACAGTTGTGAAAATTTGTCCATGGATAGCAACATAAAAGTTAAAGACAGAAAGAAAGTCTTATCTTACTTTAATGGGAGTTTGTAGTCTTCAAATTTTGTTAAATATCTTAACATTTCTCCAAATATTTAAAAACTTTTGCTATTCCTTTGTAATTTATTTTGTCACAGATTAGCATAAAGTTTAATTGTTGAAGGGCTTTGACACAACATAAAAATTTTTATCTGTAGCATAAGTTTGAATCTGACCCAATTTGGTAAAGAACTAAGTTGTTAATCTAGTTTGTTAGTGGTCTAACTTGTTCTTAACGGCTAGTAATTATATCATAGTTGGCAGTCTTCACATGGGTGAGTACTCATGGGCAGTGATTAAAGTATAGAGAAGCTAGTTGTCATTACATTGTTAGTTACCAGCTTTTTGAAAGTGGGGGCTTTCTGCTTTGTGAATCAGTTTTCATAATTTTAACCCATGTTCTTTCCCTAAGCATTGATGGTACTTTCACTGAACTCTGGGCTTGTAGAAGTGTGCCTGCATGATAATAAGCAGCAAAGTCCCTGTGTTTAGTTCTCTGGGATGCAAAATAAAAGTAAGAGTGCTTTGAGGGAGGGAAGAATAGGGAATAAGATGGGGGAGCAGTAAGATAGCCCAGACACTGGAACCCTAAGATACCTCTCTTCCCAGTGGTACTCCTTTTTTTCATTCTCATTTTTCCCTCCCTGATTTTTTTTTTTTTTTAAAGATTTTACTTACTGCTTTTGGAGAGAGGGGAAGGGAGGGAAGCAGAGAGGGAAAGAAATATCAATGTATGGTTGCCTTTCACTTACCTCCAACTACAGACCTGGCTGGAAACCTGGCTTGCAACCTGGTTATTGTGCCCTGGCTGGGAATGGAACCAGTGACCTTTGGGTTCGCAGGCCAGCGCCTTATCCACTGAGCTACCAGCCAGCACTCTTCCCTGATTCTTTTTTTTTTTTTTTTTTAAAAAGGTCTCAAATTTTAATAAGGTATCCTATGTATACATTTGCTACTAAAAACTGAAATAGCACATGAAAAAACTTGTTACAATTTAAATTTTTGAAAAGCAGAGAATCTAGTTAATGCACCCTGCAATCATTATGCATGAACCAAACCACCGATTTTTTCTTTTTTTCACAACCAAACCCCAAACCACCCATTTTTTTTTCTTTTTTCCTTCTGCACAAGTTACTTGCTTCTAATTCTAGATATCCCTTTCAGTCACTGGCAATAAGGTAGACAAGAAAAAAGATGCAAGAAAAAAACATCATAGAACTTCAATCACACATTATCAAAATATTGGCCTATAATCTATCCTAGCATAGCTTTCCCAAATTGTTGCCTAATGACCTTAAAATTACCAAGAAAAAAGTACAAGAGCAAGGTTTATGGAAAAACCAACTCCTAATCATAATTATTCTCCATAAGGATGTCATAAGAAGGATCTCCATGATAATAGCAGTAACGACAGCTACATCGGAATCTTCTGGCTCTTGCTTCAAGCTCAAGTTTTCTCTCCTCAGGGTCTTTTTGAAGCAGAGACTGGGTGCGGTATCTAATAATTTGCAACATCCTTCGCATCCTTAATGAATAGGATTTCAAAGCCCATTGTTGATACGTGTGCCTTACCATAAGAGCAAACAGTGACTACTCTCTTCCCAAAAGATTCCCTGCTCTATGTCCAAGATGTAGATGGAACAACAGTGGTTTGACATCTTTTCTCTCCATGTTCTCATGTTCTCAGAATGGAGAGCAATGCGTATTAGGCAATATTATACTCATGTGTAAGGTGTGGGATAGAGAAGCATACCCATTTCTTCCCATCCCAAGGAAAGAGGAGGACTGAATGAGCTGAAACTGGAAATAACAAATAAGACTAATCTGTGCTGAACAGAGAAAAGGTTTCCAGCCTTTCAAGTGAGTTCTGGTCTTTATCAATGAGACCCTGGCATACTGACTGCCAAAAAATAATTACAAGAGGCAAAGGTTGTCTTTAGCACCTTCTAACTTCCTATCCACTTTTCTCTGCCATCAAGTGTTTTCCTCTTGCTTTTCAGTTTTGTTTTTAAAACAGCTTTAATGAAGTAAAATTTACATACATTTCACCCATGTAAAGTATACAATTCAGTGATCTTAAAATTATAGCTACAGACATATGCAACCATTACCACAATCTAATTTTAAAACAAAATTTTTTTCTACACCAAAAGAAGCCTCATGCCCATTAGCAGTCACTCTTCATTACTCCCCCTTCCATACCCAGGTCTAGACAACCAATAATCTAGTTTCTCTCTATAGATTTGCCTATCCTTAACATTTTATATAAATGTGTGACCTTTTGTAACTGGTTTCTTTTTCTTAAAATAATATTTTCAAGGTTCTTTTATATTGTAGCCTGTCTTGTTCATTTCTATTTATTTACTTCATTAAAAAAATATGGATACTATATGAATATATCACATCTTATTTATCTGTTCATCTGTTGATGGACATTTGGGTTGTTTCTACTTTTTGGCCTATAATGGGGAATCAGCTAGGAAAATCCATACGTAGGTTTTTATGTAGATATATGTTTTCATTTCTCTTGGATGTATATCTGGAGTAAAACTACTGGATCATCTGCTAACTTTATTTAACTTTATAAGGAACTGACAGAGTATTTTCTAAACTGGCTCCACCATTTTACATTCCCAATAGCAGTGTATGAGAGACCTGATTTCTCCTCATCTTTGCTGAAACTTATTTTTAAATGACTTGATTTTAAATGACTATACTATCACTATAAAAGTGATAGTTAAAGTGAGTGCAAAGTGATAGGTATTTGATTGTACTTTTGATTTGCATTTCCTAATGTTGAGCATTTTTTCCTGGTTCATTGCCCATTTGTATATATGTATTTTTGAAAACTGTCTATTCAGAGCCTTTGTGTGTTTTTAAAGTGGGATAATTGTTCTTTATATATTTTGTATACAAGCCCTTTATCAGGTATTTGATTTGCAGATATATTCTTCCAGTTGATGGGTTGTCTTTTCACTTACTTGATGGTATCCTTGAAATATCAAGTGACTCATTTTCATGAAGTCCAATTTTTTTTAACATCACTTGTTTTTGGGGTCTAAAACACCCTTGCCTAACGCAATGCCACAAATATTTACTGCTATGTTTTAGAACGTAATTGTTTTTAGCTCTTAGTTTTAGACTGATGGCCCATTTTGCATTAGTTTTTGTGTATGAGGTGAGGTCATTATTTTGTTGCCTCAGCACCATTTTTTGCTAAAAACTACTCTTTACCCATTGAACTGCCTTGGCAGTCTTGTTGAGTCAGTTGACCATAAACAGGTAGTATTGTTTCTGGACTCTCAATTCTATTCTGTTAATGTATATGTCAGTCCTTTAGCTGGTACCACACTGTCTTTGTTTTTTAGCATCTTAACACATTGTTGACTGGCAGTTTTATGCAAAATGTAATGCAGGTACAAACACAAGTTAACTTGTGTAGCAAACTATATCCATCTCTTCATTAAAAGCTATGTTATTTTTCAAATGCACTTACGCATTTATTAAAAGTTCCCCATTTTTTAAGGTGTAGTGCTTTTTCCTGTGAATGATACAATTTTATAAATGATTTAATAATTTCAAGATGTTTTATATAAATGTGAAAGCTGCTAAATTATAAATTATTGAATAATAACATTAATTTTTTTCTCTGGCTACCTTGAACAGACATTTTTTGGTATATAACTATTATACTTTTTAAAGGTGTTGATGTACTTAAGGAGTACAAATTGGGATACTCGGATAGCAGCAGGACAAGCTGTCGAAGCTATAGTGAAAAATGTACCTGAGTGGAATCCAGTGCCAAGAACCAAACAAGGTGCTTTTTTAAAAAATATTATTTTTAGAGAGATGGGGAGGGAGGTAGAAAGAGAGGGACAGAAACATCGATTGTAAGAGGAACATGGAATTGAACCAATGACCTTGCAAGATGACACTCAATCAACTGAGCCATATGGTTTAGGGCCCAAGCAAGGTGCTTTTAAGTGGAAAAATTGTTTGCAGTAAAATCCTAACTAGAATTAATTATACTATGCATTTTGTATTTTAATAATTTCCGTTTTAAAGTCTTAATTTTCATGCTTTTAGATGTAGCCTTGTCAAGAAATAACAAAATATTTTCATATGTATTATTTACTTATAAAAGATTTTATTTATTATTTTTAGAGAGAGGGGAAGGGATGGAGGCAGAGAAGAAGAGAAACATCAATGTAGGGTTGCCTTTCACTAGCTTCCAGCTACGGACTTGGCTGGAGACCTGGTTATGTGCCCTGACTGCAAATCAAACCAGTGACCCTTGGGTTTGCAGGCTGGCACCAATCCACTGAACCACACCAGCCAGGGCTCATATGTATTTAATTCATTAATTTATTATTATTATTTTCAGAAGATTTTATTTATTTTTAGCGAGAGGGATAGGGAGAGAGGCAGAGAGGGAGAGAGACATCAATGTATGGTTGCCTTTCACCTGCCTTCAGCTGCAGATCTGGCTGGAGACTTGGCTTGCAACTTGGTTATGTGCCCTGGCTGGGGAATTGAACCAGAGACCTTTGGGTTTGCAGACCAGCACCTTATCTACTGTGCCACCAGCCAGGGCTTCATATGTATTTTAAAAGTTACTCTATAATATGCTCAATGTATAGAGATTATTACTTTCCTGAAGGAATTTATGTCCTAAAAATGAAATTAAATCAATACAAAGCAAATATTTGAAATACTTTTATTATCTTTTGTTTGTGGAAGACTACTGTAATTATTTTCTAAATTTAAGCACAGTGATGCATGGATATTTGGCTGGTTATGTCTAGGTTTTTTTTTTTGTCTGGGTTTTCTAAGGTTCTTTAAGTGTCTTATAATAGAGACTTTTTCTGACTTTCTGTAATATATAAAAATGGATGTATGATTTTTAAAGAATGTGTAAAGCTACCCATTTTAATTAAGTGAAAATTTAATATGGTGCAACTGGATTTCATTTTCAAGTCACTTTGATAACATCACTTTTGTTATAAGTCTTAGATTTAAAATTTTTGCTTTAATTTGCTGGCAAATTATTTTGAGTAATTATGTTAATTTGTCTTTTCTCTCATAAAATGAAATATATAACCAGAAGAAGTTATAGCTTGTTTTTAGAAAAGAGCTTTTTCTTTTGCAACTTATAATTTCTGATTATTTTGGTATATAGAGATATTATAACTCAGATTCTTTCTTACAAACTTATTAAATTAGTTACATTGGCATTAAAGTTTATATTGATTGCCTGTCATCACTAGAAAACTTAAAATGTTTGTAGTAGTTCTCTTTAAGTCAAGCAGTTACAGTTTATAGATGAGTTATTTGCAGAGGCCAGCTAAACTAATCAGTGAACAATTACATTTAAAAATTTATAATGGCATTACTTTGGGGGAGAAGGAAAACAGAACATTTTGTAGATATATTTAGGCTTCCGATACCTATATAATTTTAACAGTTTACCAGGGGATTATAATTTGCTTCAGATTGTGAGAAGTGAGTTCAACTGAATAAGTAGTTGTTTTTTTTGTCCCAGATATTCCTTAGGTATAGGCAGGGATGATGTTTCTTAATCTTTTTCTTTTTCTTTCTTTCTTTTTTTTTTTTAAGGTTTTGTTTATTATATTTAGAGAGAGGGGGAGGGAAGGAGGAAGAAAGAGAGAGAAACATCCAGGTATGGTTACCTTTCACCTGCCTTCAGCTGGGGACCTGGCAGGAGACCTGGCTTGCAACCTGGTTATGTGCCCTGACTGGGAATTGAACCAGCGACCTTTGGGTTCACAGGCCAGCGCCTTATCCACTGAGCCACACCAGCCAAGGCCATCTTCTGAGTCTTATTTCTGAATATATTATGTGAAAATTTATCTTCCAACTTAATACTATAATAAACTCATACTGTTACCCTTGGTATTTTTTAATAATTTAACATTAAGTGGAGACAGTATGAAATTTAACATACATATTTCAACATGAGAATGCATTTTTTTCATACAATATTATTGTTTTGTAGGGAAATGCAGCTATATAAACATCCACTAACATTCTGGTGGTTTTTAGAGGAGGAGCCACCAACTAGTTTATTCATAAATAACTTAGAGCTGTTAAAAATAAATTTATAGTAGCATTTCTACTTCTTTCACCTTTTACTTTTCAAAAAAAGTTACCTATTCACCATAAGTAATGCTGTTTTCTTTCATTTTACATTTGGCTATATGATCAAATTAAATATTTTTAAACCTCATTTAGAACCTACTTCAGAAAGTGCTATGGAAGATTCATCTACTACAGATCGATTGAATTTTGACAGATTTGATATATGTAGATTGTTACAACATGGGGCATCACTGTTGGGATCTGCTGGTGCAGAATTTGAAGTACAAGATGAAAAATCAGGTATGTAATAATCCCATAGAAGAAGGTCTGAAATGTGTGGGTTCAGACTAATTTATCACTTGATATGTTATGTATCAGTCATGTAAAATCTAACATGTCACAAAATATAAATTGACTGAAGTTTGCAGTTGAGGATGCTGTGAGCAGAAAGATAATCAGAAGTGCTTGGTCTAAAGCCACCACATAAATATTTTTCCTCCCTTAATATGCACCATACATAGAGGGTGGGGTAAAAGTAGGTTTATAGTTCATGTGGCAAATAATATACTAATTAATAATAATACAAGAATAAATTCTGTGTTTGCATACTGACAGCTATGAACCTATTTTTGTCCCACCCTGTATGCATTATTAATGGTACATATTAATCATTATATTAACCATTTTATGTAATACAGAAAGTATAAATTGTTGCCCAAGAGCCTCAGTTGAATATATTTTAAAAGCCAGGATTAGTACATACTGTGGTAATGTTTGCACAATTCTGGAAATCTGAGATGCTATATGATATTTTTCTTTTTATTGTATGTTTTAAATACTTAAATAATTGGATTACTCTTGCTGATGACCCAAGCAAAATCTAAAAGTGAAAACTGAATCTTGGTTAGGTAATTTTCCCATTATCTTTAAACTTAGAGAATTTATCTGACTATAAAATATAAATGCTTTGGCCATTCAAGATTGATGCCTTGAGTGGAAAAAACTTGATGTTTTTAGTGGGTTTCTGTAAGTAAATAGTTTGTTCTTCTGACTAAAACCAAAACAGAACAGTGTTTTGTTATGTTGCTAATTAATCATTAGTCATAGTATATCAATCTAGTTAATTAAATGATCTGCAATTTGTACATCTTTAAGAAATGTCAAGTACTCATTCTCTCTTTTAATATGGTTTCTTTTGAGAAGTATGGTTTAATTATCTATGGAGAAAAAAGGAAAATTTGCTCAACTTCTGGAAAAGCATGGTTTCCTAATAAGGGAGATAGAAACTTTTCAATTTGAAAAATACTATCTCTAAACAGTAAGTCTACTCATCTTTCCAGGTTACCCATAGACATTTATCAGAGATCTTTGGCCCTAATCCAGAAATAAAAGTCAGTGTCACCTTTGTCATTAAAAAAGAAAAAAGAAAAAATGAAAAGAGTGCTTGGATCTTATCCCAGAAATTCTGATTTAACAGATATCTGGAGAGCTCTAGAAAATTGCACTTAAAAGAAAAAACTCTACTTGTGACTTTAATATGTAACCAGGATTAGAAATCTCAATTTTTTTGAACTCAGTTTTAAATTCTGGTAAGTCACAGCATGCTGAACAGTAATTATGTAAAACCCTAAAATGAGGTTTTCTTTAAATGTCTGTTCATCTGTGTTTGTGTTCTCATGTATCTGAAGAACACATTCATGATTAGTTTATTTGCTGGTTTGAGTTTCTTTTGCAGTTGTGTAGGTTATTTTTCCCAGTAGGACTTTCCCTGAAACAAGAGGACTAATTTGGGGCCTAGTGTATTTCCCTTTGGGTAGAGCAGCCTTAAAATTTTTTAAAACTAGCTTTATTGAGATACAAGTCACATTTTATACTTGTGACTTTTTAAAAGCACATGTCATTAGTTTTTAATATATTCACAGATATGTACAATTTTAGAATATTGTTGCTGCCTCAGGAAGAAACCCCATACCCTTTAGCTATCATCCTTTTATCCCCCTACTTTCGTTCCTCCCCTTCCCAGCCCTAAGCAACTTTCTGTCTCAATAGATTGACCTATTCTGGATATATATATATATATATATATATATATATATATATACACCATTCATTAGTATTAAGTACATTCATGTTGTCATGCAGGCAGTCTTCAGAACTTTTCATCTTATAAAACTGAAATTTTATACCCATTAAACAATTCCCATTTCTCCCCCCACCATCCCCTGGCAACCACTATTCTATTTTTTTGTCTTTATGAATTTGAATACTTAAGATACTTCATATAAATGGAATCATGTGGTATTTGTCCTTTGTGACTGACTTATTTCACTTAATATAATTTCCTCAGGGTTCGTCCATGTTGTTGTATGTGCCAGAATTTCTTTTCTTTTTAAGGATGAATAATATTTCAGTGTGTGTTTATATCGTATTTTGTTTATCCATTCATCTATCAAGAGAAACTTTGATTGCTTTTACCTTTTGGTTATTGTGAATAATGCTGCTGTGAACATGGATATACAAATATCTGTTCAAATTGCTACTTTTACTACTTTTTGGGTATATACCCAGAAGTAGAATTACTTGATCGTATGTTAATTCAATTTTTAATTTTTTTTAGAAACTGTTATACTATTTTCCATAGTGGCTACACCATTTTACATTCTTACCAGCAATGCACAAGGTTTACAATTTCTGTACATCTTTGCTGTGTTGGGCGACTTGTAGCTGGTGTATTAAATTAAGACTGCAGAGTATGATCTGCTGAATGAGGAGGCACAAGCCACCCTCACAGGTAGCTCCCTTGGTATCTGAGCTCCAACTTTGGGGAAGTGGAAACTTCAGGGTGGTTTTGATTGAAGACACATTTTCAATACAGTCACACAAAGGAAATAAAGTCACGAGATTTATGACTTAGAGGTCCTAGAAATGGCTGGAGGTGAGGGCTTTGAGAGTGAGGAGTAAGCAGGAGATGGTGATCAGGGAAGCAGGCTCCTATTGCATATAAGGTTGTTGGGGGGAAGCTCACTAATTTTTCCTAGACTCAACTCTTTTTTTTTTAAGATTTTATTCCTCGTTTTCAGAGAGAGGTGAAGGGAGAGACATCAATGTATGGTTGCTTTTCACCTGCCTCCAGCTATGGATCTGGCTGGAGACCTGGCTTGCAACCTGGTTGTGTGCCCTGACTAGGAATTGAACCAGTGACCTTTGGGTTCTCAGGCCGGTGCCTTATCCATTGTGCCACCAGCCAGGGCTCTTGACTCATCTCTTAAGTGGCTTTCATTTATTTATTTTTGATAAAAATTTTATTTACTTAGAGAAAGGGCAAGGGAAGGAGAAAGAGGGAGAGAAACATTATTGGTTACCTCACACAACCCCAAGCAGGGACCTCGCCCACAACATAGGCATGTGCTCTGACTGGGTATTGAACCAGTGACCTTTTGCTTTGCAGGATGATGCCCAATCCATTGAGCCACACCCGTCAGGGCTCTAAATTTGGTCCCTAAACCCTGGGCTTTGGACTGGTACAGTCTGTGGGCTGTTAGGAACTGAGCCATACAGCAGGAGGTGAGCGGCAGGTTGGTGAGCTGAACACTCACCTTACTGCCTGAGCTCTGCCTCCTTGCCATCCTCCCTCTGCCCTTCCTTGCCATCCTCCCTCTGCCCTTCCTTGGTAAATTGTCTTCCACGAAACTGGTCCCTGCCAAAAAGATTGGAGACCACTGCTCAAAATGGTTATTTGAAAAGGTGCCCTGGAAAAGCAGTGAGAACTTGTAGTGATTCCTAAGTTCAAACCCTTATCTAAATGTCCAGACTCTGGTTAAGAGGAGGGTTGTGAAATGTCGAGGCAGCAAATCAGAATAGCTGGTTTTTCATTGCACTTTTAATACTTGTTATTTTCTGGGGGTTTTGTTTTGTTTTAATTTATTTATTATTTCCAGAGAGAGGAAGGGAGAGAGAGAAACATCAATGTATGGTTGCCTTTCACCTGCCTCCAGCTCCAGACCTGGCTGGAGACCTGACTTGCAACCTGGTTATGTGCCCTGGCTGGGGAATCAAACCAGCGACCTTTGGGTTCACAGGCCAACGCCTTATCCACTGTGCTACCAGCCAGGGCCCGTTTTGTTTTGTTTTTGATAATAGCTATCCTAATAAATGTGAAGTGATCTCTATTTTATGGCTGAATAATATTCCATTGTATGGATATCAAATTTTGTTAAATGGACAAGTTCCTTGGTTAAAGACATTTGGGTTGTTTCCACCTTTTGGCTATTATGAGTAATGCTGCAATAAACATTATGTACAAGTGTTCGTGCGGACATACATTTTCAATGTAGGAATGGAATTGCTGGGTCATATGGTACCTATATTTTACCATTTATGTCATTACCATTCTGAGAAAATGCCAAACTGGTTTCTAAGGTGGTGCTACCATTGTACATTCCACTAGCAGTAGAGAAGGGTGCTGCCTTCTCCATGTTCTTGATCGTACTAGTAAGTGTGAAGTGCTATCTCATAGTTTTTCTCTTAACTAATAATACCGAACCTCTTTTCATGTGTTTTTTGATCATTTGTGTATCTTATTTGGAGAACTGCTCAAATGTTTTGCCTATTTTTAAGTGGAATATTGTTCTTTTTTTTTTTTTAAGATTTTATTCATTACCCTTAGAGAAAGGGGAAGGGAGAGAGATATCACTATATGGTTGCCTTTCACCTGCCTCCAGCTACAGACCTGGCTGGAGACCTGGCTTGCAACCTCGTTATGTGCGGGGGAATTGAACCAGCGACCTTTGGGTTCTCAGGCCAGCACCTTATCCACTCAGCCACCAGCCTGGGTCTCTTCAGTAATTTTTAAATTTCAGATTGTATTGTTCAGTTCCAGACCCACTTTTTAAAAAAGAAAATAGCTTTATTATTTAAAGTGTATGCTTCTATGTATTTGGTTCTTTTTACAGTTTCTGTTTCTTTATTGAGGTATCCTATATATTTGTTATTGTGACAGTGCCTTTCTTCACATTGAGCATTTTTAAACTTAGTTTAAAACTTACAGTTTAAACTTAGTTTAAAAATCTTGTCATCTAATTTCAACATCTGGTTCATCTCCACGTTAATCATGTTTTCTTTTGAGAATGGGTTACATGTTTTTATTCTTTGGGTGTCAGTTAATTTTGGATTGTAGTCCTCACATTATAAATGCTATATTGTGCTGGCTGAATACTGTTACATTCTTCCAAAGTGTTTTTTGTTTGGCTTGGTTTTGCTTGCTTGTTTGTTTTAGCATGCATTTAATTTGGCAAAAGTCAAACTACAGGTTCCTTTGCAGTGGGAAGCAGCTCAAATCTCAATCAGTTTTTAGCTTTTAGCGGTAGGTAGTACAGCTACCTACCCACTGAGCCAGCAGCCAGGGCCTCATCGTTGTTTTTAGAATGCTACCTTCTTCTACCACCACCCCCCGCCCCCCCCAATTATCTGTATGTAGAGCCGTCTCTTGCAACTTAGCTAATTTTTTAAAAAAGATTTTATTTATTATTTTTAGAGAGAGGGGAAGGGAGAGAGACATCACTGTATGGTTGCCTTTCACCTACCTACATCTTAGCTATTTTAAGCCCAAATTTTAATTTATCTTTATTTATTGAATTGTGGGGGTTGCTGAGGGGAGAACATCAGTGTGAGTTGGAAACATTGATTGGCTGCCTTCCATATGTGACCAAAAATCAACCCCACAACCTAGGTGTGTGTGGTGACTGGGAACCAAACTCCCAGCATTTTGATATATAGGACAATACTCCAAAAAACTGAGTGCACATCATGGGCATTTTTACTTTATTTTATTTTATTAATTTATTTGGGGGGGGGCATTTTTATTTTATTAAAAATGTTTTTAAATTTATTTTTGAGAGAGGAAGGGAGAGAGGCAGAGAGGGAGAGAGACATCAATGTGTGGTTGCCTTATACCTGCCTCCATCTATGGACCTGGCAGGAGACCTGGCTTGCAACCTGGTTATGTGTCCTGGCTGGGAATCAAACCAGTGACCTTTGGGTTTGCAGGCCAGTGCCTTATCCATTGTGCCACCAGCTAGGGCTGTATTTTAAAAATAATACATTTTGGTCTATTTTCCACTGCAATGTTATGGGTTGTACTTGGGACATTTAAAATCTGTCTACTTTTATGCCTTTATCTTTGTTGTTTGGACTATTAGGGCCATGTCATCTCAGAATACATAAAGGCCACACTTGTAATGAGCATGTATTTGTTGTGATCTTTGCTTCCGAATAAAATCTAGATTTGTTTTAGCTTAGTTAGTTCTTTCAGAGAACGCACAAGGTGTAGCTATAAAATAAGATTTTTTTCCATAGGATGGATCTCATTTGATATATATACTTGATAATTAATAGTTGGGCAATGGAGAAATTTCAGGGAAAACTCCTATTAGAATTTGTTAGCTAGTACACTATTTTCTTTTTCTTTTTTACTTTACTTTTTAAAGATTTTATTTATTATTTCCAGAGAGAGAGGAAGGGAGAGGGTCAGAGAGGGAGAGAAACATCAATGTATGGTTACCTTTCACCTGCCTTCAGCTGTGGACCTGGCTGGAGACCTAGCTTGCAACCTGGTTATGTGCCCTGGCTGGGAATTGAACCAGTGACCTTTGGGTTTGCAGGCTATTTTCTAATCATAGTTAGGTAACAGAACTTACGACATACAGTGTTTTGAGACGAGTTTGCTTATTGTCAGGAGGGATGTTTAAGTAATTCAGTATTTTTGTATTTTAATCAAGACTGATCTTCATGTATTAGAAAACTTCTTAACTAATTTAGAGGAAATGTGTTTTCTTTTCTGTTTAAAGGTGAAGTGGATCCTAAAGAAAGGATAGCACGCCAGCGAAAACTTTTACAGAAGAAGCTTGGTCTTAATATGGGAGAAGCCATTGGAATGAGTACGGAAGAACTCTTCAATGATGAAGATTTGGATTATACCCCAACTTCAGCCACTGTTGTAAATAAACAACCTGTAGGTAAAACCTTTATTTGTTTGATTTTAAGTAATGATGCAAAGGGCTTGTTTCATTTTGTGATGAAATTGCAATCTGAAAAAAATGCTGTCTTCTACTTACTCATTACTGCTTAGTGCCACCATAATGTAATGTCTTCATAAACTGAATTTCTGGTGACAGATTTTAAAGTAGTAGAAGTTCAGCCTACCTTGTAGGGACTGGACTGTCAAATTGAAACTGGGGTGGAACTTTAGGAGCCTCTTAATATCCTAATTAAGATCCTAATTGCTCCACTTGTTCTTTTCTTTGTTTTTTAGCAAAGGAAAAAAAGTGAATGAGAGAGTGGGAGATAATAACAGCTGTCATATTCAGGGATGATACTAAAATCTTTAGAGTTGTGATTCATTTTTTAATTTGGAAAGTAACAAGTTAAAAGGATCCTTAAACAATTCAAAAGGGTATAGATTATGAAGTAAAAGAAATTTATTTTCAATAACTGATAGATACCAGTATCTCTACACCCAGTAGGCAACATTTTTTGAATTGTGTACCTTCCTGAAATTTTCTGTGTATATACAACTATGTACTTTTAAGCCATGTTTACCTTTACCCAGTTCATGTAGCTTAAATTAAATATCAGTATGTACAGATTGATCACATTCTTTTTTTGACAACCACAGACTGTTCTGTTGTTGTCTGTATTATAATTTTGCTCTGTATTCCTCATTATCTCTCTAATCTTTCAGTTCCCAGTGGATGCTTGTGTGTATGTTACCTGTGTGTATGTTTTATGGACAGATTCTTTTTTTTTTTTTTTAAGATTTTATTTATTATTTCCAGACAGAGAGGAAGGGAGAGAGGCAAAGAGGGAGAGAAACATCAATGTATGGTTGCCTTTCACCTGCCTCCAGCTGTGGACCTGGCTGGAGACCTGGCTTGCAACTTGGTTATGTGCCCTCGCTGGGAATTGAACCAGCAACCTTTGGGTTCGCAGTCCGGTGCCTTATCCACTGTGCCACCAGCCAGGGCTATGGACAGATTCTTTAAGCTCCAGTAAATGCTATAGCTTTCTCAAAAACTCACATACAACTGAAATAGTACCTTTCAGGGGTTCTATACCATTTCCTCCTGGCCCTGCAATAAATTTTTAGGGTCCTCTTAGCCCTGATAGGATTTCTTGCTTTATAGTCATGAAACCCTTACCTTCTCATTCCCTTGGCCTTTCCCTTTGCTTAAGTTGAGAATAGTCTGTTTGCCTTTATATTAGTTATTCTTTTAACCATTAGAATTTTTAGACTAGTATTTATTTTAGGGTTGGGGTACGTGTGATGATGAATAGCTTTATTTTATTCCTCATCTTAGGATATGTTTTATTGATTTTAGAAAGAGGAAGGGAGAGAGAAAGAGAAGTATCAGTGTGAGAGAGAAACATTAATTGGTTAACCCTCTTGCACACCTCAACTGGGTATCAAACCCATAATGTAGGCATGTGCCCTGACCAGGAATATACCCTGCAGCATTTGGATGCATGGGATGACACTTCAGATAGCTGAGCCACCTGGCAAGGGCAGATGATGAATAATTTCTGCGGGGACACACACACTAAATTTTATATGTATACACACATATATATACATATATATATATATATATATATGTATATATATATATATATATATAATTTACTGTAGGGAAAAAGGAGAAGACTATAGAGAGGCAGAAAACTTAAGGACAACCAGCAAGAAATGGAAATAAATAAATGGGATACAAAAGAAAGCTTAAGATGTAAATGAGAAAGAAAAAATGGAATAAAATAAAGGAGAACAAAAGTGTAGTACTGTGATCACAGTGTGGTAATTGGGCATGATGTCAGAAAATGGACAGGTACAGTAGAGAAAGTGGTCTATATATAGAATAGTTGGACATGGGATGGGAAAAAGCCATTTTATGGTTTGAAATATCAAAGGAATTACCATAGGCTCATTACCTCTGCATTGCCTTTTTTTTTTTTTTTTTTTTTTTAAGATTTTTATTTATTTTTAGAGAGAGGGAAAGGGAGGGGAGGGAAACATCGATATCGATTTGTGGCTACCTCTTGAGCACCCCCAGCTAGCGACCTGGCCTGCATCCCAGGCACATGCCTTGACTAGGAATTGAACCAGCAACCCTTTGGTTCATAGGCCAGCACTCAATTCATTGAGCCACACCCGCCAGAGCTACAATACCTTTTATATGTGCCAATAGTCCTAGGATCAAGATTATAGCATGGCATCCATACCAGTGACTTTAATTGGTTGTAGAATGGTAAGTTTCATTTGAATTTTAAAAAGATTTTATTTATTTTTAGGAAGTGGGAAGGCAGAGAGAAAGGGAGAAAAACATTGATGTGGGAGAGAAACACCAATCACTCCCACACGTATGTGCCCTAATGGGGAATCAAACTGGCTACCTTTCATTTTGCAGGACAATGCCCATCCTCCTGGCTCAGGGCTTCCTTTGAATCTTAATCAGTGAAGGGCAGAACAAATTTTTAGATTTGGGCTTAAAGCATTTCTAATTCACAGCCTTTATTATAATGTCTGCCATGAAGGACAAGAGATCAAAAACAGTGGTTAGTGAGTGCTTAAGAAGAAGGCAGTTTATGGGATAAGTTGACTGTAGGATACTGGGCCAATTACTTCCGGCTATAATTATTTTTATTTTTCAGCAGGTGATAATTATCAGTTTCTTTCATTGACATTCTCTATTCTTACAATTTTTGGTTCATATTATGGCTTTTTTGAAATCTCACCTCTTCAAAGCCCTCTCTGTGGATTAGGATCATATTTGTGCCAGATGTATGACCTAAGAAAAATTAAGAAACACATCGGCATTTGTTGGGAATTGGGAGAATAAGGAAAAGAGAAGAGTAAAATTAATGGTACAGTCATACAACAGAATAGCATGAAGCTGTCAAAAAAGAATGTGATCAATTTGTACATAGTGAAATGTATAGACTTAGTCCTCTTCTGAGGCTGTGATACTATGGATATTTATTTTAACTTCTAAAGTTCAAACTCAGTATTCTTTTATTCTTTTAGACTCTCCAGGCAGCTGAATTGATTGACTCAGAATTTCGAGCAGGAATGAGCAATCGACAAAAGAACAAAGCTAAAAGAATGGCCAAGTTATTTGCAAAACAGAGATCCAGGGATGCAGTAGAAACTAATGAGAAGAGGTAGTAATCTTTTCCTGCAGTTCATTTAAAGCAATGATATTATATAGCTTTAATCTGTTTCTGCTTGATCTCTAAAAACATTTTGCTGACATTTTCTCTAGCTGTGGAGTACCATTTGGATTGTCTTGCTTAACTGTCAGAGAATATTTACTACTAGTAGGGATTAGGACAGCTTTGCAGAAAATTTTACATATCCAGATATTTTACGTTACTAATTATGAGCTCTGAATGAGGGCTGAAGGTTTTCCAAGGGGAGCATATTTCCAGGCAGAGGCAACAAACAATGTAAATGCTTTAATTGTGGAATAGTCAAGAAATAGAAGGCCATTTTGGCTGGGGTGAGTGGATGAAAATGAGAGGAGTAAAGAATGAAGGCTGAGAGGTGATGGTCTAAGGGCTACAAATAATGAATACTGCCTTAGTAAAGTAAGAACTGTTAACAGTATCACATCAGCTATTCCCTAGGCTGGGGGCTAAACCAAATAGCAGGTAATAATCCAGATTTATTTACCTAATTGTGTTGTAGGAAAGAACTCTGATTAAATTCATGGTCCTCACATTCTTAGTTAATAAAAATGATAATCTGCATGGCTTGGAACAGCATTTCTCAAAGGGTGGTTCAAATCAACCCTCTTCAGAAGCATTTTGAGAGGTTTGTTAAAATGCAGATTTCTTGGGCCCAGTCAGCTCTATTATATCAGAATTTTTAGTGATAGTCAAGAAATGTTTGAGTAAATGATGAATTAAACATGAGAGCTTATAAATAAATGTTGCAGATGACATTGTATTCCTATATAGCTAAAAAGTGTTCACAGTGTTTATTTACAAGCTAGGAACAAAAGAGGATAAATAATAAACATCTATTAGTATACATTTTTATATGGGGTTATTTTTAAGTATAGAATTGTTATTGCTTGGTAACTAGGGCTTTTTGTTAAGAGCTCATTAGGATAGTATAGGAACCTAGTAATTATTTCTATTGGCTTTTTATTTATATAAGCACTTTTATCTAAATACTGGAATATTGGAAATACTAAACTTTACTTTTCAGATTTGTGATTTGTTCATTCTACAAATGCTTAATGAATATCTTTTATTTGCCAGATAGTGTATTAGGCCCTCAGCATCCAGTAGTGAATAAAACAGATAAGATTTCTGCCTTACATTCTAGAAGGAAAGATAGATGAGGAACAAGATAAGTAAGTAAATCACATGTTAATGATAAGGATTAAGAAAGAAAAAAGAGATAAAGCAAGTAAGAAACGTGTGAAATGTTTTGTGGGTAGTTAAAATTTAAATGGGCTGGTCAAGGAGGGATTCACAGAGTTGGCTCTTCAGTAAGTAGAGATCTAAAAGAAGTGAGGATTCTGTATTTTGAAGACATTCCACACAGAAAGAATATTCAGGATAAATGCCTACAAGTAGAAAAATATACCTAACAAGTTTAAAGTCAGTAAAGTGATCAGTATGACTAGGTTGGAGAGAATGAGGTTGAAAACAGTAAGGAGTGAGATTAGAGAGGCTCATATTTTATTCATTACGCTATAGAAAAAATAGCCAAACAAATTACACTATTAAGATGGGAATATTCATAGAAAATAATGCTGATTACGGTTTAATGGTGCTAATTTTTTTTTTTCATTAATTCCTAATTGTTTTACTTGTTTTCTCCTTGGTAGTATTTTGTTTTGACGGTAGCCTCAAAATTTTTGCCCTTTCAGTCATAAAATAACACTTCCGCAAATTTTCTGGACACATTTTAAATTGATCAATTGTCTTGCCTCTATGTTTTTCAAGAACTGGTAAAATGATAGTGTGTCAATCCGTATATTACTTTTCTCCTGGGTACAAAAGCCTAAAAAAGTTAATGCTGGGCCAAATTCAGGTTGTTAGACTGCGGGAGCTCAAGATAAAAAGGAGAGGAGTTGGTTCTAGAGAGGCAAAAAAAGGACTTGTTAGATTTGAGATCCAGTTTGAAATCAAGAATCATTGACTGTTTTATATTCATCAGTAAAAGTAGCAGAATATTTTTGCTCAAAAAATTTTTAAGTAGTCAATTTTAGTTATTTGATCCATGAAATTATAGGTAAACCATATAACTAGAATATGACGAAACATTTGTCCAAATGATAGATTCTCTTACATTCATTGTGGTTCACATTATCCTTATTCATGTTTTAAATGGTGACTTTTCTTTTTTAGCAATGATAGTACTGATGGAGAACCAGAAGAAAAGAGACGAAAAATAGCAAATGTTGTTATTAATCAGTCTACAAATGATTCCAAAGTCTTGATTGATAATATTCCAGACAGTTCTTCCTTAATTGAAGAGGTACTCTGAAATGCCCTAAAGTGTACTTTGAAATTGTGTATGATTTTTTCATGCTAATGTGTCAGTAGATGGTATTTAATAATCTGTTAATTGAAAGAAATATTATTCAAGCTCTTATATCTTTACTTCATTAATTAAACTTTTAATTACTTACAAATTTAAAAAGCTGATTATTACTAGACCGCCAAATAAATACACTTTATTAATACTTCAATTATTATCATAAAATAGATCTTTGAATTAGAGGTAATTTTGTTTTTCTTTTAGACAAATGAATGGCCTTTGGAAAGCTTTTGCGAAGAACTTTGTAATGACCTTTTTAATCCCTCCTGGGAGGTATGATTTCATTTCTTTTTTAGGTATTTAAAAGTTTTTTTCGGTATTACATTTTTTATTGAAGTTGTTGGGATGACCTTAGTTAATAACATTATATAGGTTTCA
This sequence comes from Noctilio leporinus, assembly GCA_004026585.1. Lineage (NCBI taxonomy): Eukaryota > Metazoa > Chordata > Mammalia > Chiroptera > Noctilionidae > Noctilio > Noctilio leporinus. The sequence goes on along the minus strand of PVIW01001595.1, from coordinate 50,307 downwards.
CGTGTAGAATTGTATACTACAATCTGTGTGTTGTATGTTTACCACCCCAAGTCAAGCCTCATTCCATCACCATTGTCCCCCCTTTACTCTCCTACCTACCCCCAGTCTGCTTTTCCTATGCTAATCACCATACAATTGACTGTGTCACTGAATTGTTTGTTTTCTTGATTCCTTCAACTATTTCACCCAGTCCCCCAACTTCCTCTACTTTGATAGTTGTCAGTCTATTCTCTATGAATTAGTCTGTTTCTATTTTGTTCGTTAATTTATTTTGTTCATTAGATTCCACATATAAGTGAAATCATATGATACCTGTCTCTGTCTGATTGGCTTATTTCACTTGGTATAATACTCTCCAGGTCCATCCATGCTATCACAAAAGGTAAAATTTCCTCCTTTTTTGCAGCTGAGTAGTAGTCCACTATGTCAATGTACCACAGTTTTTTTATCTAGTCATCTGCTGATGGGCACTTGGGCTGCTGCCAGATCTTGGCTATTGTCAGTAACACTGCAATGAACATAGGGGTGCATACATTTTGTTGAATTAGTGTTTCGGGTTTCTTCAAATGTATACCCAGAAGTGGAATCTCTGGGTCAAAAGGCAGTTCCATTTTTAATTTTGGGGGGTAATTGTTTGAGGTACCTCCATGCTGCTGTCCACAGTGGCTGCATCAATCTGAGTTCCCACCAACAGTGCACGAGGGTTTCCTTTTCTCTATATCCTTGCCAGTGTTTGTTGATTTATTTTTGGTAGTCATTCTGACAGGTATTCTGTGATACCTCATTGTGGTTTTCATTTGCATTTTTTGATGATTGGTGACATTGAGCATCTTTTCATGTGTCTATTGGTCACCTATATGTCCTGTTTGGAGAAGTGTCTATTCAGGTCTTTTGCCTGTTTTTTAATTGGATTGTTTGGAATTTTTTTGGTGTTGAATTTTGTAAATTTAAAAAAATTTTTGGATGTTAACCCTTTATCAGATGTATCATTGATGTATATGTTTTCCCATTCAGGGGATTGTCTTTTCATTTGTTAATGGTTTCCTTTGCCATGCAAAAACTTTTTAGTTTGATGAAGTCTCATTTGTTTTTTTTCTTTTGTATTCCTTGCCTGAGGTGATATATTGAAAAAAATATTGCTCATAGAAATGCCTGAGATTTTGCTGCCTGTGTTTTCTTCAAGCATTTTTATGGTTTTGTGATTTACATTTAAGTCTTTTATCCATTTTGAGTTTATTCTTGTACATGGTATAGGAGAGTAGTCAAGTTTCATTTGTTTTTGCACATACCTGTCCAATTTTCCCAACATCTTTAATAGAATAGACTACTCCATTGTATGTTTTTGCCTCCTTTGTCAAATATTAATTGCCCCTAAGCATGAATCTTTTTCTGGACTCCATTCTATTTCATTGTTCTATTTGTCTGGTTTTATGCCAGTATCATGCTGTTTTCATTACTATGGCCTCGTAGTATGGTTTGATATCAGGTAGGTGGTTCCTCCAACTTGGTTGTTTTTCAAGATTGCTGTGGCTATTCAAGGTCTTTTGTGGTTCCATGTAAAATTTTGGAATATTGTTATAGTTCTGTGAAATATGCCATTAGTATGCTAGTAGGAATTGCTTTGAATCTATGGCTCACTTTGGGTAGTATGGACATTTTAATGATGTCTATCATTAAGAAATTTTTCTTTAAATGTGTAATTTAATTTATCTGTGAAGCCATCTAGTCCAGGACTTTTGTTTGCCGGGAGTTTTTTTGTTATTCCTTTAATTTATCTGTGAAGCCATCTAGTCCAGGACTTTTGTTTGCCGGGAGTTTTTTTGTTATTCCTTTAATTTATCTGTGAAGCCATCTAGTCCAGGACTTTTGTTTGCCGGGAGTTTTTTTGTTATTCCTTTAATTTTACTAGCAGTAATCTTCAGAGACTTTTTTCCTGGCTCGGTTTTGGAAAATAGGATGTTTCTAGGAATTTATGCATTTCTTCCAGATTGTCTAGTTTGTTGGCATGTAGTTCATATTTTCATACAATCCCAGGTATTTCTGTGGAGCCAGTTGTTACTTCTCTTTCATTTCTGATTATATTTGAGTCCTCTTTTTTTTTTCTTGTTGAGTCTAGTTAAAGGTTGGTCTATCTTATCTTTTCAGAGAACTAGCTCTTGATATTGGTTGTTTCTATTGTGTTTTAGACTCTTAGTTCATTTATTTCTGCTCTGATCTTTATTATTTTTTTCTTCTCACTTTGAGCTTTGTTCTTTTTCTAGTTAAGTATAAAATAGGCCTGTAATACTATGAATTTCCCTCTTATGACTGATCTTGCTGTATGCCATACACTTTGTGTTCTCATTTTCGTTTGTTTCAGGGTATCTTCTGATTTCTTTCTTGATCTCATTGTTAAACTGATTCATTTATTAACTTGTTATTTAGCCATGTCTTTGTATGTTTTTTGTTTGTTTTCTTCTAGTTTCATTCCCTTATGGTCAGAGAAAATTATTGATACAATTTCAGTCTTCTTATTTATTGAGGCTTGTTTTATGTCCTAACATGTGGTTTACCCTAGAAACTGTTCCATGTGAACTTGAAAAAAAATGTATATTCTTGATGCTTTGGGATGAAATGCTCTGAAGATAACATTTAAATACATTTGATCTAGTGTCTCATATAAGGCCTCTGTTTCCTTGTTGATTTTCTATCTGGAAGAGCTATCCATTGATATCAGTGGGGTGTTGAAATCCTCTACTTATGGCTATATTTCTGTTGATCTCTCCTGTTTTTTTTTTTTTAAGATTTAAAAAAAATTTCATTATTTCTAGAAAGAGGGGAGGGGAAGGGAGAGAGGCAGAGAAGGAGAGAGACATCAATGTATGGTTGCCTTTCACCTGACTCCAGCCACAGATCTGACTGGAGACCTGGTTTGCAACCTTGTTATGTGCCCTGCCTGGGGAATCAAACCTGCTATCTTTGGGTTCGCAGGCTGTCACCTTACCCACTTGCTACGAGCCAGGGCTGATCTCTCCTTTTATGCCTATCAAGTTTGTTTTATATATTTTGGTGTTCCTTTGTTGGGCTTATAAATGTTTATGGGGGTTACAGCCTCTTGTTGGATTGTTTCCTTTTATCATTATGTAATGTCCTTCTTTGTTTTTTACTTTAGCCTTTGTTTTGAAATCTGTTTTGTCAGATATAAGTAATGCTATCCCAACTGTTTTTTTCAGTTTGGGTGTATCTTTCATTCTGAGGTGGGCCTCTTGTAGACAGCATATATGTATATCAATGGGTCTTCTTTTCTTATCCATTTAGCTACCTTCTATCATTAGATTGGAGCATTTAAGCCATTTATATTTTCAGTTATCATTGATAGGTATGTATTTATTGCAATTTTATCCTTTTATCTATGTTCCTGTTTTGTTTTTTATTTTTTCCTCCTTAAAGAAGATCCTGTAATATTTCTTGTAGTATTGGTTTGGTAGTAACAAACTCCTTGAGGCTTTATCTTGTCTGAAAAGCTCTTTATTTCCTCTTCAATTTAATTTAATTTAATTTATTAAAGATTTTATTTACTTTTTGGAGAGAGGCAGAGAGGGAGAGAGACACCAACGTATGGTTGCCTTTCACCTGCCTCCAGCTACAGACCTGGCTTGCAAACTGGTTATGTGCTTTGGCTGGGAATTGAACCAGTAACCTTTGGGTTCGCAGGCCAGTGCCTTTCTTCTTCCATTTTAAATGACACACTTACTGGGTAAAGTAGACTTGGTATGTAGGTCCTTGCTTCTCATTACTTTGACTGTTTTACACCAATACCTCTGGCCTGAAATGTCTGTTGAGAAATCAGCTGACAGTCTTATGGGACTTTGTAGTTAACTATTTTGCTCTTTCTGCTTTTAGGGTGCTTTCCTTCTCTTTAACCTTGGCCATTTTAATTATGATATGTCTTGGTATAGGCTACTTAGGCTCATCTTTTATGGGACTCCGTACTTTCTAGACTTGTGTATCTTTTTTTTCTTAACCAGGTTAGGGAAGTTTTTCATGATTATTTCTTTAAGAATCGATATGTTCTTTATCCATTACTCTTCAACTTCTGATATCCCAGTGATGCAGATTTGTTATGCTTCATGTCCCATTTTTTAAATTTTGTAATTTTTAATTTTTATCTTCTAAATTATATTTCACTGATTTTGCTATGAGTTGTACCAATTTTTCATTCTTTGCCCACTTCTACCCAGCACCCCCACTCTTAGGCAAACCCCACACCATTGTTCATGTCCATGAGTCATGCCATTTACATTCTTTGGCTGTTCTATTTCCTATACTGTACCTTAACATCCCCATGGCTATTCTTTAACTACCTATTTCTATTTCTTAATCCACTTACCTCTCCACGCATTCCCACACATGTCTCTCTCATCTGGCAACCATCAAACCCTCTTCATATCTGTGATTCTCTCTCTGTTCTTCTTGTTTGCTTAGTTTGTTTTTTTTTTAGATTCAGTTGTTTTGTATTGGTTGCCATTTTATTGTTCATAGTTTTGATCTTTTTCTTAAGTAAGTCCCTTTAACATTTTATATAATAATGGTTGGTGATGACAACTTCAGTTTTTTCTTTTCTAAGAAGCTCTTTATCTGCCCTTCGATTCTAAATGGTATCTGCTGGGTAGAACAGCCTTTGCTGTTCCTGCTTTTCATGACTTTGTGTATTTCTTGCCAGTCTCTTCTAGCCTGCAAAGTTTCTTTGAGAAATTAGCTGACAGTCCTATGGGAACTTTGCTGTAGATAACTTAACTTCTTTTCTCCTGCTGCTTTTAATCCTCTTTATCTTTAACATTTGGCATGTTAATTATAATGTGTCTTAGAGTGGGCCTCTTTGCATCCATCTTGTTTGGGACTCTGTGCTTCCTGGACTTGCATGTTGATTTCCTTCATCAAATTTGGGAAGATTCCTTTTATTTTTTTCAAATAGATTTCTGATTTCTTACTCTTTTTCTTCTTCCTCTGGCACCTCAATTATGCTAATATTGGAACACTTAAAATTGTTTAGGAGGTTGTTGATACTATCCTTGTTTTTAATTTTTATTGTTTTTTGGATTTCTTTTTTCTTGTTCTGATTGGTTGTTTTTAGCTTCCTTATGGACCAAATCATTGATTCGATCCTTGCTTTATCCACTCTTCTGTTGTTTTCCTGTAAATTGTTTATTTCAATTAGTGTATCCTTCATGTCTGACTGCATCTTTTTTATGCTGTTGATGTCCTCACTAAGTTATTTGAGCTTCCTTATAACCAGTGCTTCGAAGTCTGCATCTGATAATTGCTTATTTCCCTTTTGTTTAGTTCTTTTTCTGGAGTTTTGATCTTTTTTTTTTTCTTTTGGGCCATGTTTCTTTGTCTCCTCATTTTGGCAGCCTCCCTGCCTTGGTAGTGTGCCCTGATGTAGTAGGTGTCCTATAGGTTCCAGTGGCACAGCCTCCCCTATCACCAAAGCTGGGATCTCAAGGTGTGCCCTTGGTGTTGACTGAATACACCCTCTTGCAGTTGAGCCATGATTGTTGTTCACAGGTCAGTGGGAGAGATTAACCCAGGCCAGTCAGTTGTAAGGACTAGTGACAACTGACCACCAACCTTTGATTTCCACGGAGGATCAGCTGTCAGGGGCAGGGTGATGGTGCTCTGATGTGGTCTGTAGCTGTCCACTGGCTCTTTGGTTTCCCAGGTGGTGCAGGCCAAAATCAGTCCTCACCTGTGTTTGCCTGGGCTATACAATCATCACAGATGGTTGCTACTTGTAATGAGCTTAGAGGTTCCCAGGCTAAGGCAAGTTGTGAATGTAGGCCGGCTGCTACCATGCCTGAGACCACTTAGCAAGAGGTATGGGACCTGGGGGCTCACTGTTGCTGGTGGTTGCATATTTGATAGAATTTAGGAAATTGTGAAACTTGAGCCAAGAGGTACCATTCATATGGAAAAACCTTTTTAATGGCTTGGATGGGCTGGTAAGTTGGTTGGGACAGGAAATCAGGGGATCTCCAAGACCTGGCCAACAGTGTTAGTCAGGTAGATGGAGTCTGAGATATGGCGTCTGCCTGCTAGCTCTGTGCAGAGAAGGTTCAGAGAAGAAACAGTGGCCTCTCTGCAAGAAAGCTGTCCCTAGTTCTTACCTTAATGCCGGATGCTAGTTCCTCCCCACATGCCACTGATACCTTTCAAGGTGCTACTCCAGTGCTAGAGTGCAGAGCAAGTGAGTCTGAGTAGGTAAGCCCATGTGTGCATTGTTTAAGAGGAACTGCTTGAGACTCTAGAAGTTTCTTTCACTTAGTCCCCACTGGTTCTTTGCAACCAAAGATAATGGGACTTTATCTTCCTGGCCCTGGAACCCTGGGCTGGAGAGCCTAGTGTGGGGCTGGGACCCCTTATTCATAAGGTGGCCCAGACTTTTATCCACCACACATGGATGTGGAACCAGCCCATTCCATGTCTCCGCCCTTCCTAACAGTCTGGATGGATGTGGTTTCTTTAATTCTCCATTTGTCAGAATTCCATTAAACTTGATTTCTGCCAGTTCTGAGTGACAGTTGTTCTATAATTAGTTGTATATTTGATGTGGTTGTGTAAGGGGGTGAGCCATGTTTGCCCATGCCACCATCTTGAGCAGAAGTATTAATTTCCTCATTTTAAAAAATTACTTATTTTTGCTGTTCTGATTGGGTTATTTCTACCACTGTGTCTTTCAAATCACTGATTTGATTCTCTCCTTCATCTAGTCTACTGTTTATTTTTTCCATTGTCTTCTTTACGTCAGATATTATATTTCTTATCTGTGGTCCTTTTGGAAGGGGGGTTTCTATATCTTTTTTAAGCTGTGTAGTTCTGAGTTCCTTGAGCATTGTTACAATCAATTTTTTATCTCTATATCTGATAAATTCCTTGCCTCCAAAGTCATTTAGTTCTTTTTCTGGAGAATTCTCCTGATCTTTCTTTTGGGGCCTTCTCTTTATCTCTCCATTTTAGCAGCCCCTTTGTATTTGTTTCTGTGTTTTAGATAGATCTGCTATGACTCCCTAGTCTTGATATAGTGGCCTTATGTAGTAGGTGTCCTATGTGACCCAGTGGCACAGTCTCCATGATCACTTGAGCTGGGTGCTCCAAGGGGTAAATGGAAGAGGAACCCCAGCAGCTGAAATATCTCTTTGGAATCTCAGCTCTCTCCCATGGGAGTGTCACCAGCCCTTTTCACATCTCTGCCCTTCATACCAGTATCACTGTTTATGGTTGGTTTTTTAAAAATGATTTTATTTATTATTTTTCAGAGAGGGGAAGGGAGAGAGGCAGAGAGGGAGAAAGACATCAATGTATGGTTGCCTTTCACCTGCCTCCAGTTACAGACCTGGCTGGAGTCCTGGCTTGCAACCTGGTTATGTGTCCTGGCTGGGAATCAAACCAGCGACCTTTGAGTTTGCAGGCCGGCACTTTATCCACTGTGCCACCAGCCAGGGCTGATTTTTTCATTACAATTAATATCAGTTTATTTTCTTTGCTCATGAAGGGAACCATGCTAAGCATAATCTGTTTTGTCATTGTTCTTATTCTTCCCTTGTGTCCCTCTTAGGACCACTGCTCATAGCATTTTATATTACTAAGTAGAAATCTTTAGGCTGATTTTCACCTTTCATGTAACTTTGTTGTATTTCTTTAGTGACTTAATCACATTTCTTTTTACTGTAGTACAGAGATATGTATATCTCTCCCAGACAGTAAAAATTTCTTTTGGGAGTAGACAATTTTGATTAAGAGCAGTAGTTTCCATGCCAGCTTTTTAACCTGAGAAATATTTTTTCAAAGGTAATCTTTAATATGAAGGTGAAGTTCCTCTGATTAAAGTTGAGTTTGGTGGTCTCAGACCATTCTATTCTACTTAGATTATCCTCTGGAAAATTTAAAAAACACCTGTTTGAAGTACCTTTTAACAGTCTTTTTGCTCCTTGATGTAGTTCTATTTAAAGCTCTTCAAATTTTAACTTGCTTTGACTGACATGGATTCTTGAATAAGTGGGTGCATTGTCAGTGGCCTGATTCATCTATTTCAAATGGTATTTCAGAAGGCTTACAGGACTAAGGTGAAGTATTAGTCATGAGATACTTTATTTGAATTGTCTCCCTTTGAGGCTTAACATTGGTAGGTTTGGAACTTAGTTTTGATGCATATATTTCTAAAAGACTGATATTGGGGCTATAAAAAATACATGATACTTTCTTTTTTAGTGTCATTAATGCTGAATGCAAATAAAGGGTAAAGGAGAGACAGCCAAGTGAACTGGTTTTAAAAAACATTTCATATAACCAAAGTTGTAAAATTTATTTTAGTAATTCTCCTTGAGTAGAAGGAAAAGGCATTCTTGTGAAATGCTACTTAGTATATTCTGATTTCTTAAGTATATAACGTTCCCTTTTCAAATTAAACAAAAGTTAAACTCAGTTTCTTAAGTACTTAACCTCTGACATTTGCTTTTTGGTTCTTAGATTCGACATGGTGCAGGCACTGGACTTAGGGAAATCCTTAAAGCTCATGGGAAAAGTGGTGGCAAAATGGGAGACAGCACTTTAGAAGAGGTAAGTGTAGTAAAGCAACAGTTATTATCAAGGTTCAATAGTTGGCTTTTTTTTTCCAGTAAGGGAGATAACAGAGCATGTGCCATGAAGTAGTAATGAAAGGTAAATAATAAATAAAATGAAAAGTGATAAGCAAAAATGTAAAAGGATTAAGAACAAGTCTATAGATAGGAAGGATGAGTTCAGGGGAAAGATGTTCAGAAACATTGAGTGGAAAATACGTAAAGCAAGGGTATTTAACTGGATATAATGGATCGGAAAGTAGAATAATGAATAGGAGGGTAGTTTAGAAGTCAATGAACAATATGATTGGTGTAGCTTCCAAAAACTGGTAATAGGATTGGTAGTAGATAAATGACAGATATAATTGATAGTAAAGCAACCATAAGTAGTTTCTTAATTTCTCTAGGAGTGTAGTTAATATAATAGAATTAATGAATTTTAAAGAGCTTGGTATAGTGTTTTGAGTTTAATAAAGAGGATGCAGCTAATATTAAAGATAGTAGTTGGAACTCTAATATAGTTTGATTATTGTTCTTACAGTTAAACTATTTCATCTCAGTATTTTAATTTTCATTTTGGACCCAATATGTTTCCCTAATCTGCGATATGAAATGTGAACTTTGTTACTAAAAAATTATTATTTAACAGATGATTCAGCAGCATCAAGAATGGTTGGAAGACTTGGTTATTAGACTCCTTTGTGTTTTTGCATTAGACAGATTTGGAGACTTTGTTTCTGATGAAGTAAGTTACCACACAAGGGAGGCTTTGCCTGATCAAATTTCAAATTCAGCAAAATAAGCTTTTTGTAACTATGAGTAAATATGAGTTTTCTCTCTTTTTCACTTGTAGGTTGTTGCGCCAGTTCGTGAAACTTGTGCTCAAACATTAGGTGTGGTGTTAAAACACATGAATGAAACAGGAGTTCATAAGACTGTGGATGTGCTGCTTAAATTACTTACACAGGAACAGTGGGAAGTTAGACATGGTGGTCTGCTGGGAATAAAATATGCTTTGGCAGTTCGTCAGGTAAACACTTCAAGTTTTTGAAGCATATATGAAAGAGTTTTTCCCTTCTTAGTTTATTTTTATTAATTATATGAAATGACCCTAAATTCTTTTTTTTAATTATATTTTGATTATGCTATTACAATTGTCCCGATTATTTTTTCCTTTTGCTCTGCTGCACCCAGTATCCCTCTTTCCCTCCAGTAGTCCCATCCCCCCTTGTTCATGTCCATGGGTTGTGCCTGTATGTTCTTTGGCTTCTCTCTTTCCTGTATTATTCTTAACATCCCCTGTCTGCTTTGTACCTACCAATTGTGGGTCTTAATCCCTGCACCATTTCCCCATTTCTCCCCCTTCTCCCTCCCAGCTAATAACTCTCCAAATGAACCCCATACCTATGATTCTATTTCTGTTCTGGTTGTTTGCTTAGTTTTTGTTGTTATTTTTTTTAGTCTGTTGTTGATAGTTCTAAGTTTGTTGTCGTTTTACTGTTCATAGTTTTGATCTTATATAAGTCTCTCTTAACATTTCAGATAATAATGGCTTGACGATGATGATGAACTCTTTTTTTTATGTTCAACCCTTAGCGTTTTATTTTATTCTATTTTTAATTTATTATGTTGTTATAGTTGCCACAATTTCTTTTCCCTTTGCTCCCCTCCACTCAGCACCTTCTTTCTTCCAGCAATCCCACCCCCATAGTTCATATCCATGGATTATGCATGTAAATTCTTCAGCTTTACCTTTCTTGCACTACTCTTAACATCTCTTATTTGGTCCGAAATTTGTGGGTTATTGTTAAGCTGATTAATGTCTCCCTATCTATTCTGCACTCACCAAGTATGCTTCTTTTTAAATTTTTAAAAAATATTTTATTCATTGTTTTTAGAGAGAGGGGAAAGGAGGGAGGAAGAAAGGGAAAGAAACATCAGTATATGGTTGCCTTTCACCTGCCTCCAGCTGGGAACCTGGCTGGAGACCTGTCTTGGAACCTGGTTGTGTCCTGAGTAGGAATCGAACCAGCTACACTTGGGCTTGTAGGCTGGTGCTCAATCCACTGAGCCACACCAGTAGGGCCAGTGCTCCTTAAGCCCTTTCCTTTTCCCCCTTCTTCCCCTTCTTCCTCTCAGCTGACACCCCTACATATGTTTCCCACATCCTTGATTCTGTTCTGTCTCTGGTAGTCTTCTAAGTTTGTATTTAGTTTTATTTTTTAATTCTGTTGTTGATAGTTGTAAGTTTGTTATCTTTTAACGTTCATGATTTTGATCTTCTTAACTAAGTCCCTTTAACATTTCATATAATAGTGACTTGGCGATGATGAACTCCTTTAGCTTTACCTTGTCTGGGAAGCACTTCATCTGCCCTTCCATTCTGAATGATAGCTTTGCTGCACAGAGTGTTTCTGGTTGTAGGCCCCTGCCTCCCATCACCTTGAACACTTTCTTCCAGTCCTCTTTCTTGCACAGTCTTTCCCAAGAAGTCAGCTGACAGTCCTGTCAGAATTCCCCTGCAGGCACCTCTCTTTTTTTCTCTTGCTGCTTCTAAGATTCTCTCCTTATATCTAACCTTTGGCATTCAAATCATGATGTATCTTGGTGTGGTCCTCCCTGGATCCAGCATACCTGGGACTCTGTACCTCCTGGACCTGTATGCCAAAGCAGGGAAGTTTTTCTTCATCATTCTTTCATACAAGTTTTCAATTGCTTGCTCTTCCTCTTTTCCTTCTGGCACTCTTATGATTTAGATGCTGGCGTGTTTCTAGTTGTCTCAGAGGTTCTTACACCTCTCCTCATTTTTTTCAACTCTTGTTTCTTCATTCTCTACTGGTTATTTTTTTCCTTATGTTCCAAATCATTGATTTGAACCCTGGTTTTCTTCCCTTCAACCTTAGTTTCATGTGAACTTTTCTTTGTTCTATATAGCATACTCTGTATTTCTTTCTTTATGCGTTTGCTGTATTTAAGCATATCTGTCAAGTCTATGACTAGTGCTTTGAATTCTATATCTGTTAGGTTGGCTACCTCCTTGTTGCTTAGCTCTCCTTGTGGAACCTTGATCTACTTCCTCTTTTGGGCCATACTTCTCTGCCTCTTCAACTTGACTGCCTCCTGTTTTTGCCTGTTGCACCTGTTATGTTGTGAGGGGGAGACCTATTTCACCACGTGGTGGTGCTGATATTTGGGAGAGAGGGAACAATGCTACTTCCTCAGCACTTGCTGCATTTTTCCCCTTTTTATTGTATAGTTTATTTATTTTTAATTTTATTGTTTTTGTATTACATCATCCCCTTTTTCCTCCTCTCTGTTCCCTTCCCCACCCACTCACTCTCTGCCAGAGTCAATCCCACTTATTGTCCATGTCCATGGTTCTTCCATGCTAGTTCCTCTTCTTTGCCTCCGCTTCCCCCTTCCCCAGCACTTACTTCTTTTCTAAGTACTTCTCCCACTTCCCGAATGGGACTGGCACCCCTCTAGCAGTTGCCATGGCCATGGTTCCCAAAGTGGCTATGTTTGCAGACATTCTGGGATCAAGAGGGCCCTTGAAACAAAAGAATTTTATGGAGAGACCAGCAGTTTCTTCCTCATTCCCAACTCCCACTGGTTTTCAGTCAAAAGCAATGAGGCTTTATTTTCCCTGGTGCTGGAACTATGAGTTGTTTGGCCTGGCTTGGAACTGGGATCACTCCCCAAGTGTGTCTCCCAACTTTTACAATGTGTGATTGCACTTTCCACTGGCTGACTATAGCCACTGTCTTGCCACTGCTGCTGCTGTCACCACCACACTGGGTTCTCTCCATTCCTATTACCTCTCTGGATGAATATTGCTCTTCATATATATATGTATATATATACACACACACACACACACACACACACATACATATGTATGTAAGTATATGTATATATATACAGGATACGTACGATACATTCACAATAACTGCATCTCCTTATTTCATGTACTTCTTATTAATTTTGAAAACTATGTTTCTAAGGTTATGATTTAACATCATTGTTTCAGATATAAAGTATTAAATTCTGAGAGCAATCTCAGCATTTCTTCATGTCGAAGAAATACCATGTTAGAGCAACCATAATTTCTGAACTGTGTGTAGGGTGAACTGCTAGGGAAATTGTGGACTTCAGTAACACCTATTTACGTACAGTTTGCAATGTGAAGAAGTTGTATGATGCTAATCCTGATGTTACCACACCAACAAGGAAAATGCATAAGGTATGCAAGGATCGCACAAGTCCAGATATTGTACACACAATCCAGGAGATCATCCATGAAGATCCAAGAGAGTCGATGTGCACCATAGCAGGAGAAATACAGATGTTGGGTGCAACGGTTCACAAGATTATTGCTGAAGTTATTAGATACAAATCGTATGTCCTTACAAGAGGCCAGTTTATGACAGCAGACAAGGGAAAGTGCCTTGAAAAAGCAAGGAAACTGCTAGCAAAATTGAAAAATCCCCAAGAAAAAATCCCTCTGATTTTCTTCTTCAACGAAAAGAATTCTTAGCAGGACCAAATAGTCAACAGAAGGTGGCTCTCTGAGAATCTGAATAAAGTCTCAATTGTCATGAAAACAAAATTTCCTGATATAGTGATGGTAGGTGTTGTCAGCAGTGAAGGAGATATCATGACCTCACATTTTTTTCCACAAGGCTTGAAGGTGACAGCTGATGTTTACGTTGACGTTTTGAGAAAAGTGGTTGTACCATGGATGAAGCAAGTCACAAGTCACAATTGGATGTCATTTTATCTTCCAACAAGATGGTGCGCTAGCACGTAATGCCAAAAAAGTACAAGAATTTCTCAGGGTCAGTGTTCCTGAATTCTGGTCAAAGGAAATCTGGCCACCTAGTTCAGATGCAAATACTTTAGACTTTTATGTATGGAGCATTTGTGAGAAAGAAGTTAATAACCTCATTCCATTAAAGAGGCTGTTACAGCTAAGATTAAAAACATTATGATGTCCATGGATAAAGAAAAGTTAATTAAAGGTGCTCAAGATTCCAAAGTCGAATCGAGTCTGTCATTGCAGCAAATAGAGACTTTATTGAATAATTAAAAAAATAATGAGAGCCCTGGCTGGTAGCAGAGTGAATAAGGTGCCGGCCTGTGAACCCAAAGGTTGCTTGTTCAATTCCCAGTCAGGGCACATAACCAGGTTGCAAGCCAGGTCTCCAGCCAGGTCCGTAGCTGGAGGCAGGTGAAAGGCAATCATACAGCAATGTCTCTCTCCCTCTCTGCCTCTCTCCCTTTCCGTCTCTCTAAAAATAATATAATCTTTAAAAAATAAAAAATGACTATGTTTATGTATTTACATATAAGAATAAATTTATTTCAAAATTTAACACTTGTGGTATGTTGTTTATTTTACTATAATTTTGCCAGTTTATCATGTGTACCCTGTTATATGTTGGACTTCCATGAAGTTCAGTTTTCTGGTAGTTCTAGTTGTTTTCAGTTTGGGGTAGCTGTATTTCTTTTTATTATGGAGGGTGACTATGCATGTCTACCTACACATCTATTTTGGCTGGAAGTCCCTTAAATGGCCCTAAATTCTTAGTGTGTAGGTAAGTCAATCCTTCAAGATTTGCCCTCTTGAGGTAGTGCCATAGAGATCAGTGATGCTAATAAGAATTGAACTACAAACCAAAAGATGATTTAGATTTGGAACTCTGTTCTGGTTCATAGCAAGACTAATTCTAGGTGAGATTCTATCTTGTATGATCCATCACACAGGAATAGTATCTGAAGGCTGGCTTTACTGGGGAACTTGAAAAGAGAGTAATTTGGAATAAAGTGAAACAAGAAGAGGCAGGCTTTTCCTTTCCTCTTTTCATACCCTTTTTCAGTATCAGTGGGTTCGAATGAGAAATAGAAGCTAATATTCTGGGACCAGGGGTATGTATGTTTATATAGTTTTACATTGAGAACATGTTCTGATGTTTTACATTACAATAGCACGGTACTTGATAATGTTATAGTCATTTTCATAGGTAGGCTTCTAATTATATAATTTTTCTATTTATGTGATTCTTTTTTAATAAAGATTAGAATTTATGTTTTTATATGGCAAGTTTAATAAAACTAAGCACAATATTTATACTGCAGAAAGTTAAATTTTGATGTATTGTTTTTCAGGATGTAATTGATACTTTATTACCTAAAGTTTTAAGTAAAATAATTGAAGGACTCCAGGACCTTGATGATGATGTCAGGGCTGTTGCTGCAGCATCATTAGTACCTGTGGTAGAAAGTCTTGTGGATCTTGAGACACAAAAGGTAAATTTAATATTTACCATTTTGTATGTTCTTCCTGTAGAGCTTACTTACATTTGGGGTATCAAGTATTGGGAACAATATTGAATACTTTTTCCTCCTTTATCTTCTGCGTTTCTTATGACAGCCTTCTGATGTATGCATTGTCAATTATATAATAGCCTTGGGAAGAGTGAATTTTGTCTATTAATTTACTACTTATTCATGTACATTATATGTAGGAAACTTCCTTGAGGAAAAAAGCAAACATTTTATTTTTGGTTTTAGACATGAGATTTTTGTTTGTTTGTTTGTTTTTAAAATCTGGTCTCATGTTTTAAAGTGCCTCTTTCAAGGTCTGAGTTTCCTTTATATTACCAAAACCAGGTCACATATATTTGGAAGTGCAGCAAGCAGTATTTTACAAACAAAATTTGTCTTTAGTTCTGTTGTAAATAAAATTACATAGAGAGTGATAATCTTGTGTGTCTGTACTGTATTTTCAAAGTTTAGATTTTTACATAAAGTTTTAGCTCTTTATTTCCTGAATTCTCTCTTCCATTGTGACTCTGGTTAGGAAGCGAAGTTTCAGAGTAGATGTGCCATTAAAAACAGGGGTAGGGAATTGTTAAAAGCAAATAATAATATCTCCTTCTTCACTTTGCTCAAAACTGGCACTGTGCATGGTCATTGGGATTGTATTGTTGTTGAGTAAGTGGTGACTAATGAGATACAACCTGGCAAGCCTGGTAAGTATTTTGTGTAAAGTTAGTAACTTTTCTTGATAACTGATCTTTTAGGTACCCTTCATTATAAACACATTATGGGATGCCCTTCTGGAACTAGATGATCTAACAGCTTCAACAAATAGTATTATGACTCTTCTTTCATCCCTGTTAACTTATCCTCAGGTCCAACAGTGCAGGTAATTATTTAATTAGTGGAATAAAAAAGTGTTTATGTAAATTTCCAAAAAATCAAGCCTAAAAGGAATGGTAATATTACCTTTAGGAATGGTAATGTGAGTTGGAGATGCCAAAGACTACGATTTTTTTTTTTTTTAACTATCTAGCCAGTAGTATACTTGGGGCAGGAGCTTAAAAAGGTCATATTTTTTTTACCTTTGGGTTACTTTTGTTACAGAATTCTTCATATTATTCATCCTACAATAGTTGACTTCAAAAATATAATGATTACATATTATTTTCACCTCTAAACCCAGAATATAGAATTTTAGCTTTAGTGATATAAACTTAGTTAATAGAATTATCATTAAACATCAGCATTATTTTTTCCAAAATACCTCCTCTAGAAAGTTTTTATTTTGTAATGTTTATTTTAACTCTTGTTCTTAATTTCAAGAATTATTCATCAGGAAGGGGGGTGGGGTACACAATAATGTAATATAATGTCCAGAGGCAGAGAATAGGTAAATTCAAAAATATAAATGAAAAAATTTAGCATCATGTATTTTCCTATCCTGATATTTGAAATGAAACTCAGCTAAGTAATATATTCCTTGCTTTTTAGACGGGCTCGCTGAGTGTTTTGTTTCTATTAATAGTATCCTTGGAGATTCAGAAGTAAAAATTTGAGGGGAGCAAAAAGGGGATGGATGTAATACAACAACAATAAAATTAAAAAGAAAAAAAAAAAAGTAAAAATTTGTTTGTAACTTAAAAACATATCACAGATGAGAAAGTTAATTACTGTTCTTAACCTAGTGAATGTTCATTGATCATGATCATAAATGATTTCTGGCTCTGTCAGTCTATTTCCAATGAAATCACAGATGTATGAAAACATGTAGAGAATATTTCAAATACTGACCTACTGATAGTACATCAATGATAAATTTAGGCTCATAGGATGGCCCACAAATTGGAATAGAAAAATAAATGCCTGTAAAAGCAAATGAAGAGGAAAAAATGAGGTGGTACTGCATTTATATAATATTTCCTCATTTTTAGTTGATTTCATTAGTAACGAAAGCTATAGGGAATAAATGAGTTAATCTGTGTGAAAGCACTTTTTAAGATGCAAAATGCAGAAGTTTTTAATTACCCTTAGGTGTTGGCAGACTTTTTCTGTGAAGGCAGGTCATATGGCTTTGTAGATCATACAATCTTTGTCAAAACTACAAAGCTCTGCAGATAATGATATTTTTTGTTTTTGTGGGCCATATGATCTCTGTCAGAACTAATCAACTCTGCTATTGTAGCACAAAAGTAGCCATAGATAATACATGAAAGAATCTGTTTTTCAGTAAAGCTTTATTTAAAAAACCAGGCAGAGTGGATTTGGACTTTGGGCCTTAGTTTATTGACATGTGCTTTAAATAAAGGACTTAGGACTTTTAAAAAAATCACTAACTAGATTGTGTCAGGAAAACTAGGTAATGTAAGAAAATGAAAGAAGGTAGTGAAAATTCTGTTAGTTCAATATAAAATAATGCAGTTTTAATCTTTTTTCAAAATGGCCTTATTAGAAAATTTGCTTTATACATTGTGAAATTTGGCAGGTACTTTCTAGCTTACATAAGAAGAGATATAGCTTGTCATTTGGAGCATGAGCATCTAGATTATGTAAGAAGAAATGCAGCATGTTTTTTGTAGAATGAACAGTTATACTATTAACAAGGCCTTATCATAATGCTTTTCTATTTTAAGTCTGTTTTGTCTGTGTGCATGTGTACTAAATGTGTAAATTAAGAAGTCCTGTCTATACAAACCTTTAAGTAATCAAATATTAAAATAATAGGCCTCTTGAGGAGAAATGCAATGACACTGATATATATTTTTTATTCAGAACTTTTTTGTACAAAGGTTAAATATATATTTCAAATGCTGTTGACAATTAATTTCCTAATTTCATGTAGCTTTAATAGATCACTCATGGATGAGGTAGGAATCCTGTAGTCTGAGTTGTTAGCCGAGATGTGGCTTTGCTTGCTTCCCCATTTAAATTCTAGTCTCTAAGAAGGAAGATATTTGAATCTTCTTAATTTAGTTGTGCTAAGTTAAGTGCTAAGTAGCGCAAAGCTGTTATCATATCACCTTTTGCTCATTTGATATGTGGCAAAGATGATCCCAGAGAGGGAGTGAGGATTAGCAGTCCTGGTTTTGTTTAGGTTTACTATGAGCTAAGATACATGTCCCATTTTCCTGAGTAAGAACAGATTGAAGGGGAGCAAAAAAGGGATGGATGTAATACAACAACAATAAAATTAAAAAAAAAAAAAAAAAAAGAACAGATTGAGAACAAGATCACTTATATTGCAAAGTTCTAATTTGATAAAGGTAATTACTGACATTAGTACCATAGAAGTACCCAATATTAATATTTCTCTTTCTTTTGACTGTGTTTGCTCTGGCTATTCTGGTATTATAATAACAGTTTTGAATGAGGGTATTAAATGAATGTTCATATAAAAATTGTATTATATTATTAGAATTTACTCATTGTAAAAGATAGTAGTTCCACAAGGAAATGATATTTAGATAATGTATCGATGGAGTTTTAACTGAGAACAAGAAGATTAACTTGTGTCTTCTTTATTAGTATTCAGCAGTCACTTACAGTTTTAGTTCCACGTGTCTGGCCTTTTTTGCATCATACCATATCATCAGTTCGAAGAGCAGCTTTGGAAACTCTGTTTACATTATTATCAACACAGGACCAGGTAAGAAGGAATAACTTATGTATAGTAATCTTGAAATTTATATAAATTAATTTTATAAAATAAATCAAGCCTGTAAACTCAAAGGTTGCTGGTTTGATTCCCCAGTCAGGGCATATAACTAGGTTGCAAAGCCAGGTCTCCAGCCAGGTCCTTAGCTGGAGGCAGGTGAAAGGCAGCCATACATGGATGTTTCTCTCCCTTACTTCTTCCCTCCTTGTCCTTCTCTCTGAAGATGATGAATAAAGTTTAGATAGATAGATAGATCAAACCTCTAGGTTACCCTTGCTACATATCCAAAGATCAGGAGAATTCTGGGTATTGTAAAAATGGTATGGTGTCCATATAGACATGAACGGATGTAATCACCATGAGGGAAGAACTGTTTTAATGTTTTTTTCTAGGTTGTATTACTAGCATTTGGAATAGTGTTTAACACATAGGAGATCCTCAAAAATATTTTTTGAGTAAAAGCTTGAATTGTCCCTTCCTGTCAAAGACTTGTTATATTCACTCTTTGTTCTCTGTGGTTGATAACTTGGTGGTTGGCAGAATCCATCTCAGATTAGGTTACATTTGAAGCTCTGCAGTACTTCCAAAGACTAACAGTGAAACTTTTAGGCCTGGCCTCCTTTTGAGGATTATTCAATTTTAAGAGCATGTTATTTCTAAGGATAGTATACTTCAGGAGTCATACATTGACATGCCCACAGAAATCATCCAGGTAGTATTAGTGTGTGAATGGAACCTGAGGTGAGCTGAGGAGTCCTTGCCCTGCCTGAAAGGCTTCACATTCCTGTTTTTAAAATAACCCTATAGGTCAGACACAATACTAAAGTTTAGGGAAATATCATAAGGGATTCATTCTTCTATCATGCTGTTATTTATAGGGTACTACAGTTTGAGCCAGTAATCTTTAAAAAGCAGTGGTTAATTGTTTTAGACAATAGATAGAGTATAAGTAAATGTCTTTTTGGTTCATTAACCATGTATTTCTTTCTTTCTTTCTTTCTTCTTCTTTTTTTTTTTCTTCTTCACCTAACCATGCATTTCTATGTGAATTAGTGTCATGTCAGGGTGACCATGGCCAGGATCCCTGTCTCCAAATGCATGTAGTTTCCTTTTCCTAGATCACCCTTATCTAAGACAATTTCTTAGTGCTAAATATTACACAGTTCTGGGTGGTTGCATGCCACCTTTGTTAAGTTCGTATATATATACAAGCCCCTGTTGTTTAGGCTGCACAGATGGCTTGGCCCTTATCCTTGCCTGCTGCCAAGAGACTAGAAGGCAAGTACTATTATTCCGTTCTTGCTTGCTGCCGTGAGACTGAAGGTGGATTTAATTCCTTATTCTTGCTCACTGCTACAAGAATAAAACTTGGTATGAATTCCTTCTGTAGTGTTCCACTGTCGTTTTTTTGGTCTGGCTGACTCCAGAGTAAACCTGCCTGGAGTTGGGCTTCTGCGCTGCAATTGGTGTCATGAATAGAATTTGCCACGGACAAATTATGGAGCAGGGACCAGCCATGGCCATTCAGGGTGGGTTATTAGGATGGCTCACCATGGATTTGTGGTTTGTAGTGGCCACCATGATGGAGGCTTGGGTACGCACGCAAGATTGAGAGGGTGTTGAGGTGACCCCTCAGGCAATGGAGAAGGTTCTTCTGAAGATAGGGGGTTTCTTAGAGAAGAGAAATGCCAGGGAGGGGAGCAGGTGCTGCAAGCTGGCTGTGTCTTACAGTTTTACATAAAGCAGTTAAAAGACTTGTTTGCGTTAGAGACATTGGTCGTTGAAGAGGATCTGTGCTGGAAGCATGAGATGAGAATTGCCTGGGAGAAGACACTAGAGCTATTAGAGGTGGAAGGGCTGTAAGGGCCTGGATTGGAATCAGTTCCTTTCAGGTATCAGAGTTGCAAATCTTTGACTCCTCTGAGGACAAGGATGATAGGGAGGGCCACACCCACCCCTGTTTTAGGCACAAGGCAGGAGATTAAGACAGAGCTACCTGAATGGCCCTGGCCAATCCCCACCCCCTCCACAAGTCACAGAACACTCCACAATGGGTCCATACTTGCAAGCACAGCTGGTAGATTTGGGGAGCCAATTCTGACAAAAGACCCTGGAGTCCTTAGTGGCTTGGTTGCTAAGATTAGGGGATTTAGATGTGAATGGCATTTTGCTTTCCAGTAAGGAAATGGGTAAACTGCACACCCTGTGCTGAGTCAGCAGCTCCAAAATGTGTACCAGATGCCAGGTAATCATCCCCTGTTAGATTGGATCATGGTGGCTGCTCACATTATGTGGCCAAACCCATGAGATTTGCCATGTATGATCAGTAGGTGGCAGTTGTATACTGAGTTACAGCGTATGTTGTGAGAATTGGGAATGAGGAATGCTATTTATAATTTGAATACTCATGGCCTGGATGCAGAAGTATTCACATCAGGAATGAGGGATTTGGTCCTGCAAACTGTGCCACCACAGCTATTTAGACCCTTGGTAGCTATTTGCACCCCTTACGTATGCCATCCTGTCCATGTGACCAGAACTATAGCTGACCCTGGGGGAGGCAGAAGCTCTAACAGGAAGGGAGCATGTTGGCATGCTGGGTGTATGCAGACATTGCCACCGGCTTATGTGCAAGGCGCAGCCTGCCAGCAATTTAGGTGGCTATGCCATTGGACTGATGCTGACCCCACCTACTCATGGAATGACACAATGCCTGAAGTTAGGACTTGGTAAGCAGCCAAGTGAATCACCCCAGGCCCCTGTTAAGGTACTTACTCTAGGATGGGCTAGGCTGGCTAACAGCAGTGATGGCAGAGTTAGCATACCCCACTATCCTTTTTCTAGAGTGCCAAAATGGCACGACACCTGAGGTCCCCTGTGGCAGTCAGGTGGTTGCCCTGCCCACACCCTTGTGCCAGAAAACCCATGTTGTCTCCTATGTGGATTACTGTGGAAGACATGGCACTGCCCTAGTGGGTGCATTTCCAGTTCCTTTGGGGACCCTATGGGTGTGGGGGATCCTATTTGCCCTATAATTGAATAGGACTCTCTGTACATGGGGGTGACCATACGTTCTATGTCACATTTTATCTACCCTGAAGCAAGTGCCTACTAACTGGGAAATGTTTAAGGCTAAGCACCAGGTAAAAGGAACTGCTTGGTGGTTCTATCCATTAGCCTTATTCTTTCCCCAAGGTGCAACCATAGTCACAGAGGTGGAGGTAACTGCCTTAGCCGAGCCTTTAATGATGGGCCTTGACTGCAACTCATCATGTCCTCTCCCTTCTCAATGAGGAGGTCAGACAGCTATGCAATGTGCTACAAAATAGAATGGCACTAGATATGCTCACTGCTGCGCAGGGAGAGGTATGTGCTTTGTTCCACACAGAATGCTGTGTGTATATCCCTGATGCCCAACACCATCTTTTCCTTGCTTTACAAGAGTTACAGGATGAGACCGTATAACCAAACTCAACCATGACTTACTGGGGGCTGGTGGGCCTCCCTAGCCTCTGGATGTCCTACAGTCTTTAATTATAGCTCTATGCAGTGTAGTTGGTATTTTTCTCCTGTTGTTGCAGCTTATGTTGCTGCTGTGGGACTTGGATACAGTGCATCCCTTTTCTCAGACAGGGTCCCCATGCAGAAGAATCCTGTTGCATAGATTGTGAGGCAAGAGTCCTGAAAGGGTGGAGTGATGTGCCAGGGTGAACATAGCCAGGATCCCTGCCTCCATGTGTATTTATTTTCATTTTCTTAGGTCACCATTGTCTAAGACAGTTTCTTAGTGCTAAGTGTTACACAGTTCTGGTTAGCTGCATGCACCTTTGTTAATCTCATGTATATATATGAACTCAGGTGGCACAGATGATCTTGACTCCCATGATTCTTGCTTCTCTTCCGCTGCTATGAGAATAAATTGGTATAAATTCCCTGTCCAGTGTTCCACTGTCGTTTTCAGTTTTGCTGAATCCAAAGTAAACCTGTCTGGAGCCGAGCTCCTGTGCTACAATTATGAATGTTCCACATAGACTTTCTTTAATCTGCAGCATGATAGTGTGTTGCACTTCTGTGAATCAGCATCTTCTAATTTTGTTTTGCTTTTTTTTTTAATGTCTAATCAGACTCTTCTGAGGAAAACTTATCAAGTCTGTTTTATAATGCCTAATCAGTTGATTAGGCATGGGTTATTCTGAATTTTTACTCATTTTTCTAGTTTTATTATTTTCTATGTAATTTATTTCAAATACTATGTTTAGGTCTTTCATCATTTTGAATAACTTTTTGTACATGGGCACAAACAATAATCTAGTTTCATTCCTTTGCACGTGGCTTTCCAGTTTTCCCACCACTATTTATTAAAGAGGCTTTCTTTTCTCCATTCTATGTTTTTGGCTCCTTTGTCAAAAAGTATTTGTCTGTACACATGTGGTTTTATTTCTGGGCTCTCAATTCTGTTCCATTGGTCTGTGCATGTTTCTGCAAGTACCATGCTGTTTTAATTATCATAGCTCTAGTAGAATTTGAAGTCAGGTATTGTGAACTTCAGCTTTGTTCTTTTTTCTCAGGATTGCTTTGGCTACTCAGGGTCTTTTGTGGTTTCATACAAATTTGATGATTTTTGTTCTGTTCCTATAAAAAATGACATTGGGATTTTGATGAGGATTGTTTTGGGTAATATGGCCATTGTAACTACATTGATTTCTTCCACTCCATGGATAGGAAATATCTCTCCATTTCATTGTGTCTTTTTGAATCTCTCTTAATAATGCTTTGTAGTTTTTAAATATAGTTCCTTCACATCCTTTGTAAAGTGTATCCTAGCTATTTTATTCTTTTGGATGCAATTGCAAAAGGAATTTCTTTTTATTACATTTTCTGAAATTTCATTGTTAATATACAGGAAAGAAGTGGAATTTTATTTTTTATTTGTAAAGAGAACAGACTAATATCTGTCCGAGGAGAGGGTAGATGAGGGGCTGGGTGAAAAGGTTACAGGATTATGCAAAACAATAATAATAAATAAATAAACCCAAAAAATTCTCACAGACACAGATAACAGTATGGTGATTACCAGAGGGAAAGGGCAGTGGGAGAGACAGAAAAAGATAAAGTGGGGTCTACTGGCAATAAAAGGTGACCTGACTCGGGGTGACGAACATACAATATACAGATAATATAGTATTATACACCTGAAATCAACACAATTCTATCAACCAATGTCACCTCAATAAATTGAATAAAGAAGCTTTTTAAAAATCTTGGGCCCTGGGATCATGAAGTCACGGCAGGCACAGGTCCTGCAAGGTGTTCAATAATATTGGTTGACTAAATTTGTTTGGCAGGCATATTATAGTCATGTTTCCCTCAAAGCATGAAAAATAAAACCCAGGGCTAAATTGTTTTTCCCTCTTTTCAGAGGCATAGCATTGCACAAGTAAGGAGGAGCCCATTTATGTAGAATGCCATGTAAGTGTTGCTTCCTGGAAGGGGGCAAATTGGTAGTTTGTAAGTTTGTGTCTCCAAGAAATATATCCATAAATAAAGGAGTATCTCTACCAATAAAAAGAAAACTCAATAGGAATGTCCCCCAACGCACACAGCTCACAAATGCTGCACCAGAGCTACCTACACCAAAGGCCAGAGACAAAACAGGAACCTTCCAACAAAACCTCAAAGATAAGCGTGCCTGCACCGGCTGAGTGTTCCTCCCTCTGCTCAGGAAACACCACACAAGATTCTAGCAAGCTCTGCAAAGACCAGATGGAGAGCTGAGCAGTCCCAGCTCTCATGGAGGGGCCGATGCCCCAAAATGCAGAGCAGTTCTCATTACCGGGGCAACATGAGGAGCAGCAGATTTTTGTACATTGACTTTGTATGCAATACAACCTTACTGTATTTATTTATTGTTTCTACTAGTATTTTGGTGAACTCTTCTGGGTTTCTTAACAGAATCATATCATCTACAACAATCCAAATAAACAATCCAGTTAAAAAAGAGACCTGAACAAGTACTTATCCCAAGAAGATAGAAATTGCCAACATTCCCCATCTGGATGTCTTTTATTTTTCTCTTATTTTCTTAAAAAATTTTTTTTAATTGTATTTTTCCATTATTTTATTTATTTTGCCTGGTTGCTCTGGCTAGGTCTTCCAGCACGACGTTGAATAAGACGGTGAGAACAGCTGTCCTCATTTTACTCCTGATGTTAGAGGCAAAGCTGTCAAGTTTCACTATTGAGTATGTTAGCTGAGGGTTTGTCATATATTAAGTTGAGTGACTTTACTTCTACATCCATTTCATTGAGTGTTTTAATCATAAATGGATGTTGTATGTATCAAATGCTTTTTCTGCATCTATTGATAATATGATTTTATCCTTTGTTTTGTTAATATGGTATATTACATTGATTGATTTGCATATATTAATCCAACCTTATACCCTGGAATGAACCCCACTTGATTATGATGTATTATTATTTTTTACTGTATTGTTGTATTTGACTTGCTAGTATTTTGTTTTGGATTTTTGCATCTGTATTTATTAGAGATGCTGGTCTATAGTTTTCTTTGTTTTTTGGTTTTACCCTTGCCAAGTTTTGGTATCAGGGTTATGTTGGTCTCATAAAATGTGTTAGTAAGTATTGCCTGTATAATAATATGGAAGATTTTGAGAAGGATAGACATCTAATCTTCCTTGAATGTTTGTTACAATTCACTAGTGAAGCCATCTGGCCCTAGACTTTTATTTTGGGGGAGGTTTTTGATGGTTGTTTCAACTTTCTCACTGTTGATCAGTCTATTTAGATTTTCCAGTTCTGCATTAGCCAATCTAAGAAGGTTATATATTTCTAGAACTTACCCATTTCTTCTAGGTTATTGAATTTGGTGGCATATAGTCTTTCATAATGCATTGGTCTAAAAGTCCAGTTGTGTTTTTCTGTAAAGTAAAGGGCACATTTTCATCTTTACCAATAACTATATTGATTTGGATATTTTGAGCATGTTGGCTTTTTCCTGTATAGTATGATGTTGATTGTCCTCAGTGTCTTGATTTGATTGCTATCTGTGGCTGCAATTTGCTTGGGGAATCGTTTTCTACCCTTTGATTTTGAGCCTGGCTTTGGTTTTGGCTATGGAGCTTAGATGTGCCTCCTGAAGGCAGCATGGGGTTGGGTTTTGTTTTTCAATCCAGTCTGCTGCTCTTGGCTTTTTTTAATTGGTGAATACAGCTGATTTACACTTATGGTAATTATTGATGTATGAGGATTTTCTATAGCCATTTTATCTTTTATTTTTTGATAGCTTGGTACATCCATTGGTTCTTTTAAAATAATTTATTTTCAGATAGAGGAAAATGGAGGGAAACATCGATGTGAAAGAGAAACACTGGTTGCCGTTTGCATGTGCACCAACCTGGGGCTAAACTCAGAACCCAGGCATGTGCCCTGACCAGGAATTGAACTGGTGACCTTTCACTTTGAGGGATGACATCCTGCTGAGTCACACTGGTCAGGATTCCATTGGTTCTTTTCCATTTCTGTCTTGTTTTTGTTTGGTAGTATTCCATACCTTGTTCTTCTGTTTCTTTGCTTTTTTTTTTTTTTTTTTTTTTTAAGTTACATGCCCCAGTTCAGGGTGTTTTTTCATGTGTGGTTATAATTGGGTTTATAAAAATGAAAATTTCTTATACACAGTCTATTTGAATGCATCTGATCTCCATCCTCCTTTGCAAATTTATATCTTTACTCCTTCCCCTTTTGTGTTTTTAGTTCTCAACAAGAAGTTATCCCTATTTATACTGTAAGTTTGTTGATGATCTTACTTGTAGTTTTGTGACCTTTTGTTCTTTATTTCAGATTGAATAGCCCCCTTGAGCAGTTCCTGCAGTGGAGCTGTTCTGGTGATAAAGTCCCTTAGACTCTGCATTATTGGAAAAATTTCCTTGATTTGTTTTCTGGACTCGTTAAATTGTGTATCTGTATTTTCTTGGATTTCTTTTTTCAGAACTGCCATCTTGAATTCTCTGCCATTTAAGTTACATGGATAACTTTGCTGGATATTTTAGTTTTGGTGGTAATTTCTTTCTTTCAGTAGCTTGAGTATTTGGTGCCACTCTTACCTAGCTTGTAAAGTTTCTGCTGAGAAGTCTGATGATGACCTAATGGGCCTTTCTTTATAGGTTACTTTCTTCTTTTCCCTGTTTGCCTTGAGAATTCTGTTCTTTGTCATTAATTTTTCACAATTTTAATACAGTGTGTCTTGGAGAAGGCCTTTTGGATTGAGGTAATTAGGTGTCCTATTTGCTTTTTGGGTTAGAGGATCTAGCACTTTTCATAGGTTTGAGAAGTTCTCATCAACTATTTGTTGGAAGAGGCTCTCTACTCCCTTTCCCTCTCTTCTTCTGGCATGCCTGTTATTCTTATAATGCTCTTTCTGGTGAAATCAGATAGTTTTCATAGAGTTCGTTCGTTCGTTTGTTCTTTCTTTTTAATGCTCAGGACTCTCTCTTCTTCCCTCTATCATTTCTAGATTTCTGTCTTGAAATTCACTAATTCTTTCCTCCATCTGGTCCACTCTTATTTCCTATGCTTGCTAGTTCATTCATGATTTCTTTTATTGAGTTCTTCATCTCTGTAATTTGTTTCATTCTTTAAAAAAAAATTGTTTTAATCCACATCTGTGGACATTTTTCATTGCTTTTTTTAGAGAGAGAGGGAGGGAGAGAGGGGAGAGAGAAACATCATTTGGTTGCCTCCCATATGCTCCTGGACCAGGGAATGAGTTCGCAATCTTTCAGTTATAGGAAGACACTCCAACTGAGTCACACCAGCCAGGGAGAGGTTTCATTGATTTGAGAGAGAGAAGCAAACATTGATTGGATTGCCTCCTGTATGTGCCCGATCCCACCCTTATGGTGCATGGGTGACATTCCAACCATTTTGTTGTTCATGTTTAGTTTCAGTCTCTTTGGTACAGTACTCATTTTGTTCCTTGATTTGTTTTCTGGACTCGTTAAATTGTGTATCTGTATTTTGTTGGATTTCTTTTTTCAGAACTGCCATCTTGAATTCTCTGCCATTTAAGTTACATATTTCCATGTCTTTCCGTTTATTTTCTAGAGATCTTTCATTTTCTTCCTGAGCTGCCTCACTTCCTTGGTTATTCATGGTATTTGATAGATTCCTTCTCTGGCTAGGCATATATATTTATGGCACTTCTTTAGTAGTTTGAAATAAAGAAGCTTTCTGCCTCCCACCCCCACCCCCAATTGGTGGTCCTGAAGTTGGTGGTGCTGAATCATACATAGCCTTTTAGCTTTCTTGCACTCTTCTGGCTTTTCAGATCTCTGCTGGGAGGTGAAAAATAGGAGTTGAGCACCTCCCATGTGAGCTGGCTGCCACAATCCTAGGGAACCAACCACAGGAGAAAATTGAGCAATGGAGCTCCAAATCCATGAAATCCCAGTGCTGTCCTCTGTGGCCAGAAGCTGCCATCACTGTATCTGTGATGAATGGTGGTGGGGTGGGCTGGGGTAACCCTGCAACTTCTAAGTGGCTTTGCCCTCTTTATAATGGCAAGTTTGGACATTCTCAGAGTTCCCCTGTGCCCAGATACCAGGATCAGTCACAGATTTTCACTTTGCTCAGGGAAAAGTGATTTGGTAGTACTTTTTCTGAGATTTGCAGGTCATGTGCTTCATGTGCTGTGCAACCGGAAAAAGGAGGTAAACTCTGGGAGGTTAAGGGGCAGCCAGGCTGTGTGGCTTTATTTCTGAATACTGATCACCCATCACCTGCTCTGGCACCTTTGTTTTGTGTCTCTGCCCAAGTCACTGGGCTTAGCTGCAGCTCATACTGCCAACTCTTACAGGAATGCCCTCCGAACCTCTTTGTTCCTCCTAGCTGAGGTAAGTGTCAGCCACAACCTAATTCCTCCCTGTCCAGGCTGAGCCCCACGTGAGCTCACCAGTGGCTCGGTTGCTGCACCAGTGGCTGGGCTCAGCCCTTTTCTCTTCTTGCTTCCCCATCTTACTTCCGCTGGTCCACCTTCAGATGTTTCAATGTGCACATCTCTCGTGTTTTGAGCAAGAGATCCTTTGTTGAATCATAGCTATTTAAATTGTTCACATGTCAAAGGGATCTTCATACTGCTGTTTCTCTGAGGTCACTTGAACTGTTTTTTCAGTTGTTTTGTTCTAGTTTTCTTAGCTATCAACTGTGATTTCTCACTTTCGTTAGTCTTATAATGTGGTGGCTCCTGCCACTTATTGAAATTTTATGGTTTAGGTAAGATCACAAGATTGTTCCAAATCCCCTTCCAAATATTTTTTAGTCCCTAAATGATTGTTGATATTGGCAGTTAAAATTATGTGGTCTCAGGATGATTTTGGGGACTATAGCTCAGTTACTTGCAGACTGGTTAGTAATTTGTCATTGCCTATTCTATTAAACTTAAATTGCTGTCTTTCTTGGTCTTCTGTTAGTTGGCCCTTGTCAACCTTTTATCCTACTATTTCTTAATATATAACCTGGACTCTCAGCAAGAAAATTTCCCAAATCTACCCCCGTATCTTAACTATAACCATGTTATGTTCATTTGATCAAACTTGATCTGTACATGACTCATTCCCTGCCCCCTCCTTCCTATATATTATCTCCTTCTTTCCCTCTCCGTTTATTTCCTTCAGGGAACAGGCTGAATCTATACTGCCACAAAACAGTGGCATTGTGATTTGCTTTTTCCTGAACCACTGCTTAAAGTCATTATGTCCTAAAACATTTATTTAATGGTTATTGTAATCTTGTGATCCCATCAACATTATTTGCTTTCTGAGACAATCTCAAACCATGTCTGATGCTTCTGTTTTTGTATTCCTTTCCACAGCATTTCTTGATGTTTTCTTTAAGATCCTTTAGGTTCTTTTTTTTAAAAGATTTTATTTATTATTTTTAGAGAGTGGAGAAGGGAGAGAGGCAGAGAGGGAGAGAGACATCAATGTATGGTTGCGTTTCACCTGCCTCCAGCCACAGACCTGGCTGGAGACCTGGCTTGCAATCTGGTTATGTGCCCTGGCTGCGGAATCAAACTGCGACCTTTGGGTTCGCAGGCTGGCACCTTGCTGGTTTTTATTGATTGATTTGTAGCTATGTTCAAACTCTTGTAATGCAAGTCTGGGGTTTTTTATTTTTAATTTTTAAATTCAGAGGTGTTTTTGTACTTTGGGTTAACTTAAGGAACTACTCATTTGATGGAAAAACCTGACCACTGTTAAGAAAAACTATTAATAAGTCTTTACTTAATATGTCTTTTCAAATTTTGCTGCAGAAATAATAATACATTTTATTCAGGTGCTGCCTCAGACCCTATTGAGGATATTATGTAACTCACAGTATATACAACCTCATTATTGCTCTAAAGTTTGAGAAACACTGAATTTCAAAACAAATTTGGATCCAGGGAATTTGGATAAGAGATGATAGTACCTGTACTATTGATAAAATCTACCCTCACTTTAACTTGCCTTAACTTTTTCAGATCCGTTTTCTATCACTATTTTCCTTGTCAATCGTTTCAACAGAGTGGCTCTACCATTTGTTAACTATGACTGCAATCAAGTTTATTCAACCATTTTGGTGATAATTCCTACCCAAATTTCCTTAGTGTTATAGGACCAAGTAAACTAATGTTTATGAAAGTGCTTTAAATATGTTAATGCTACACATGTAAATGATTAATAGTAAATAATAGATAGGACAATAACACTTCTGGAAATTCTTTTGTAACAGTTTGGAAATCTTATTTATATTCTGGGATTTAAGAATGATATTTAATTGTAATCATAATTTGAGCTATTACTGAGGGGTTACTTTATGCTATGAACTGTTAAGCATTATGAACTGGTAAGCTCTTTACATGGGGTGGCTACTCCCATTCCTATTTTGCAGATGAGGGACCTAATGATCAAAAATTAAGAAAATTTCCCAAGTTCACTTAGCTATGTAACTCATGTTAAGCAGCTCAACTTAGCTCAGAATCAAATGTAATCCTGACTGACCTGCAGTTCCTTTTTAAATCATTTTTAAAATTTTCAGTTACAGTTGTTTCAGGTCTACAGTGATCTTCCGAAGGAATCTCATACCCATCTGACATCATACTTAGTTATTAGAATATTATTGGCTATATTCCCTATGCTATACTTAATAGCCCCATGACTGTTTTATAACAACCAATTTGTACTTCTTAATCCCTTCACCTTTTTCACCTATCCTCCCAACACTCCTCCATCTGGCAGTTGTCAAAATGTTCTCTGTATCTATGAATCTGTTTCTGTTCTGCTTGTTCATTCGTTTTTGTAGATTCAGTTGTTGATAGATATATATTTACTGCCATTTTTTAAAAATATTTTTTCTCTTATTAAAGACCCTTTAACATTTTTTTTTTTTTTTAAGGTTTTATTTCATTATTTTCAGAAAGAGGGGAAGGGAGAGAGGCAGAGAGGGAGAGAGACATCAATGTATGGTTGCTTTTCACCTGCCTCCAGCCACAGACCTGACTGGAGACCTGGTTTGCAACCTGGTTATGTGCCCTGGCTGGGGAATCGAACCTGCAACCTTTGGGTTTGCAGGCCGGCGCCTTACCCACTGTGCTACCAGCCAGGGGACCTTTAACATTTTATGCAATACTAGTTTGGTGGTGATTAACTCCTTTAGCTTTTTTCTTTTTTCTTTTTTTTTTAATCCTCACCCAAGGATTTTTTTGATTTTAGAGAGAGAGGAAGGTGGGGTGGGGGAAGAGAGAAAAACATTGATTGGTTGCATCTCACACACTCCCTGACTAGAGATCAAACCCACGACCTAGATGTGTGCTCTGACCGGAAATGAAACCCACAGCCGTTTAGTATACGAGATGGTGCTCTAACCAACTGAGCCACCCAGCCAGGTCTCTGCATTAGCTTTTTCTTGACTGGGAAGCTCTTTAAATGTCTTTTAATTCTAAACGATAGCTTTCCTTGGGGGAGTGATCTTGGTTGTAGACCCTTGCTTTTCCTTCATGAGGCTAAGAAAGTTTTCTGTTTTCATTTTCTCAAATAAATTTTCAGTTTCTTGCCCGCTCTCTTCTCCTTCCAGGACTCCATTGATACACTTGAAGTTGTCCCAGAGGCTCTTTATACTATCCTTATTTTTTGGATTCTTTTGGCTTTTTGCTGCTCTCATTGGATGTTTTCTGTTTCCTTATCTTCCAGAATTCTGCTTTGATCCTCTGCTTCATTTACTCCATTGTGGAAAATCCCTGTAATATAGTCTTCATTTCAGTTAATCTGTCCTTCATTTCTGACTAATTATTATTTGGGGTTTCCCTGTCCTTTTTAATGTTGTTGAAGTTCTCACTAAGTTCATCTACTCTTAAGTTAATTGAGCACCCTTTTAACCATTCTTTTGAATTCTACATCTAGTACCTTGCTT
Organism: Noctilio leporinus; assembly: GCA_004026585.1. Classification (NCBI taxonomy): domain Eukaryota; kingdom Metazoa; phylum Chordata; class Mammalia; order Chiroptera; family Noctilionidae; genus Noctilio; species Noctilio leporinus. Next base: position 18,268 of record PVIW01001595.1, on the reverse strand, counting down.
GTCCCCATTTTGTTTAGTTCTTTTTCTGGAGTTTTATTGTTTTCTTTTGTCTGAGACATTTTTCTCTGTTGTCCTGTGTTTGGCAGTCTCCCTGTATGCTGCTACATTTCCTGGGTTAGGTAGAGTGGTCTTATGTAGTAGGTGTCCTGAAGAGCCCAGTGATACAGCCTCTGAGTTCAGCCAAGCTGGGCATTCCAGGTGCTGTACCCTTCCCACATGGGCTGTGTCCACCCTCCTTTTATAGCTGAGCCTTAATTGCTATTTGTACTTTGATGGGAGGGATTTCCCCTAAGTGATTGGCTTTAAGGATTGGCTGCAGGGCTCTGGTGCCCCCGAGTCTGCCTCTTGAATGTGTCCATTGTGGAGGAGTTTGGTGCTTTGATGTGGTCTAAAGGTGTTAACCAGGTATGCTGGCTCTTGGGCCTCTCGTGAGGTACAGGTCAAGACCAGCCACCACTGGTGTTCTACCCAAGGCCTTTCAGCATGAGCTACAAAGCGGTCTGTAGATGGCTGCTCCTTATGCTGGGCTTGAAAGTGCCCAGGAGAGGCCAAGCTGAGAATCAAGGCTGCTGCTGTTAGTGCCAGTCCTAGGCTTTTTAGTGAGAGGTACCGGGCACAGCACACTAAGGTCAAGTGCCACTTGTTTGAGAGATGTTGGGAACATCTGAAGCATGAGTCAAGATAGGCCGTTTGTATGGGAAACAACTGGAAACAGCTTGATTGGGACTACAAGTTGGATGGGACAGGATCTCAGGGATTCATGGGGGTGGGAGGGTCATGTGGGGACAGACAGTGATAGCCAGGTTGACAGATTTGGATATGGCTTAGCAAAAAAGAACAGTGGCCTTTGCCAGAACTTCTATCTGGGAGAAAGTTGGTTCTGCAGCTCTTGCCCTGATGCCAGACACTTTAGTTTCTCCTATAGGTCCCTACAGCCTTTGAGCTGTTGCCCCAGTGCTGGAACTCAGAAGGAGTATGTCTGAGTAAGATGTGCTCAGGCCCTTTGAGAGGAAAGCTTGGGACTGAAGAAACCTGTCTTACACAGCCCCAACCCCCATTGGTTTTTACAGCCAGAAGTTAAGGGGTCTTCTCTTTCTGGCAGTGGAATCCTGGGCTAGAGGTGCTGGTGTTGGGCTGGGACCCCTCACTCCTCAGGGGGAACATCCACCTCCTGATTTTTACCCACCACATGTGAATGTGGGCTGGTAGGGGTGTGGGAGCAACCTATTTCACATGTCTTCTCCTCCTACCAGTCTTGATATGGCTGCTGCTTTATAGTCTTAGTTGTAGGACTTCCATTTGGCCAGATTTCAGGTAGTTCTGAATGTTGGTTCTGTAGTTGAGCTCTTTTTTTTTTTTTTTTTTCTTTAAGATTTTATTATTTTTAGAGAGAGGGGAAGGGAGAGAGGGGGAGAGACATCAGTGTATGGCTGCCATTCACCAGCCTCCAGCTACGGACCTGGCTGGAGATGGCTGGAGACCTGGTTACGTGCCCTGGGTAGGAATCAAACCAGTGACCTTTGGGTTTGCAGGCTGGCACCTTATCCACTGCGCCACTGGCCAGGGCTGTAGTTTAGTTCTTAATTTTACTTGGAGACAAAATAAATTGGGTCTAATGAATTGCTTTTCCACTCTTGAACATGAAATCATTTTAAGTACAAAGTAAAAAAATGAACCTCATTTCTAAATTACTAGTAACTTTATTTTGGTTTTAGTTTCTAACTTTTCAACCTATTCCTCGCAGTAATTCCATGATAGTTTGGTAGGCTAACCCTGGCTGTAACTCAGTGCATCAATAACTTATAAGACTGATGCCTCTGTTCCAGTTGAAGTACTTCATCTTTAGTAATATTGTTTTGTTTTATAAAGCCAAGAGTTTTATCACTTCTCGGCCTTTTGGCTAAGACCAAGTGTAGTAAAACCAGAAGTTTTGAGGATGATATACTTAGTCTTAAAATTTATTTGATTGTAAGTATATACGCAGGCATGCTTATCTCTAAAATTTAAAAAAATAGAACCCTAATAATACAGTTAGTTATGAATTTTGTATCTATTGGATATACCATGGCATTTGTGAAAATAAATTAATTTCTGTGTCTTTGTCTGTGATGTTAACATGTGAGAGTATTTGTAAGCCTGGCTTCTGGGGGAGCATGAAATAACTGTTTAACAAACTAGTTTCATTTGGTAATGACTTAAAATCAAGGTGTAATTTCTTTTTTGTTTTTTAAAGACTTTATTATTTTTAGAGAGAAGGGAAGGGAGGGAGGCAGAGGGGGAGAGAGACATCAATGTATGGTTGCCTTTCACCTGCCTCCAGCTGCAGACCTGGCTGGAGACCTGGCTTGCAACCTGGTTATGTGCCCTGGCTGGGTTTGCAGGCCAGCGTCTTATCCACTGTGCCACCAGCCAGGGCAAGGTGTAACATTTTTTGTTAAATAAGCAGCTTGGCAATCCAAGTGAAGGAATTTACCACTTTTTTCCCTTTCTGTATTCTCATTTTAGCTTTGACTGTGCTTAAACATGCAAGAGGGTATCTATGAATCAGTAAACTACTGGGCTATCTAGATTAACTAGTGTTAATAACCACTAACTATCGTAGCCAAAACTTGACTCCCAAGATCTAGAAAGATGCACTTCTGGATAAGAATCTCTTTGTTTTGCATGTTCTGCTGACTGGGTTGACTTTCCCTTCCATTTGCGTCACAGAGGGGACAAAGAGGAAAAAAAAAGTACTGACCAGATCTTACCCCACCTAGGATGCCAGTTTTGCCAGTTAGGGATTTATTGCCAACTAAAATGCTAGGAAATTTTTGCGTGTTACTAATTACTCCCTGAGACTTTGGACCATTTCCCATCCAAAAGGTAGATTTATTCAACAAATATTTAAGTGCCTACATGGTTATAACTTTGTAGATACTGAACAGTAAAAAGCAATGTTTCTGCCCTTCTATTGAGTTTAAAACAGGGCAGATTAACTAGACAAGTGCTAATAACAATGAGATAGAAGTAGGTGGTGCTATTGGATTGTAGCTAGTGAGGTTAGTGAAGATCAAGGAAGTTATTCTGCTAGAAGTGAAGTTTTTAGTGGAGACCTTAAGGATGAGTGGAAGTTAACCAGGTAAAGAACAGGGTAAGAGGCAGAGGCAGGTACAGTATGTCAGAATTGGGAAGCAGGAGAGAGTATGATGGCATCAAAGAAGAGGTAAAAGAAAATTGATCAGGCTGGAGGGTAGTGTGTGGAATGGCAGAACACAGGAGGAGATATCAATCTGAATATAACAGCTGGGAAGAGACTTCCCCATATGTGTTACACTAAAAAACTGCCAGTCACTTTCCCTGCATAATTACCACAAATGGGGACTACATCTAGCACTAACATAAGGTGCTAATACTATGTTAATTATTTAACACAAAATAAATTTTATTCAATCAGTTATTGTTACTGTATTTCATTCTCATTACTATTTAGTTCCTTTATACCTTTCCCCAACAAAACCATCCCACTGTTGTCCTATCTGTGAGTCCTTTTCCCTTAATCCCTCCATCCCCTAACCTCCCCCACTCCTTAGCTGTCATCTTGCTCTCTACCTATGAGTTTGTCTGTCTTTTCCTTGCTAGTTGAGTTCATTAGATTCCACATGCAAGTCAAACCATATAAAAATTTTTTAATCCTCTTAAAACATGAATTTATAATTTGTTATAGTGGCCCAGATTATAGTTAATTTAAACCTAAATTAAAGTCATAATAGGAACTTTTCTGTGTTATAGTTTACACTGTTCTAGATTAATAGTAAATATTCATCAAAGCTTTCCAGACTTTGCATAAGATGAGCGGAGAATAGTAGAGTCCTAGAATTAGTAGTGGCATCTAGAAGCTTACTGACTTAACTAAAAATTTGGGGGGAGGGTAATCCTAAGGTCGATAACCTCTCAAGGACTGAAAATACTCCAGTCCCCACTATGCCTGCTTCCTCACCAATTCAGTTAAGTAGACAAATCTATAAATACAAAGCAATAGCACTGTTACCTGCCTAAATCAGCCTCTACTAGGAGACTGGTGCAAAGTAAATGAAAACAGGTGGGCCAACTTTCTGTGTAGTAGAAATGAATTGACCCTGGATGGGCCAAACTATATACTTGGTGATCTTTTAAAGATAGTATTAATAATAGTGAGCTAAAAGCATATTACTTTTTGCAGCCATATCTACAAGGAGATACTTCTACAATTGTTCATGTGGACTGAATTTAGCCTATGGATATTTTCCCGGTCTTATATTTTCTACTAAGTAGACTTTATGCTATGCTGCTGGAGACTTGGCACTTTTTCAAATACTAATTCCTGTGATGATGGTGTTCTGTATATTTTTTAAAATTTGGTTGGGTTTTGGTCTTTTTTCCCCTTTATTTTAAAAAATTTTATTTTCCTCTGTATTTATCAAGTTTACTTTTCAGAGCAGTTTTAGGTTCCCAGCATGTACCTCACCCATCCCAAATATGGCTTCTTCCACCATTAACATCCTACACCAGAATGGTACATTTATTACAATCAGTGAACCAACATTAACACATCATTATCAAAGTTCATAGTTTACATTAGGTTTCACTCTTGATGGTTGTACATTCATTTTATGGGTTTTGACATCTCATTGTATTATACAGAGTAGTTGCTCTACTCTAAATCTTGCCACCCCCCCCATGTTCTCTACCTATTTATTCATTCTTCTCCCTGATTGTTTTTATAACTATAAAGTAAAATTTACTATGGTAGATAAACTTGTAGCCTGAGAAGACTACTACAGTTTATATCACATTTATTGCTTATAAATATAGCGTAAACACTATTCCTCTATGATACATCTTTGGGATCTTCAAGCAACTGCTTGAATTTCCAATAATGGGGTTGGGGGTGGGGTGGCTTAAATAAAGTTGATATTGCCTTGCTGGGTAGCTCACTTGGTTAGGATGTGGTCCCATTATGCCAAGATCATGGCATATTATGTCCCTTCAGGGCACATAAAAGAAGCAGTCAATGAATTTATAAATAACTAGAACAAGAACTCAGTCAGCCTCAATCTCGACCTCTCTCAAAATCAGTTAAAATTTTGTTAAAACTTGGTAAATACGGGGGAAAATCATAAGGGAGAAGAGTAATATTAAATTGTTTGTTTGTTGTTATTACAGCTTTCCTAATTCTGTTACAGTTGTTCCTAATTCTCTGTGATGAGAAAAGAAAGAATTTCTCAGCTTCCCTTTCCCTTTTAATAGAAAGTAGTTAAGGCATAGCAAATCAGTGATTGGTCTCCCCCAGCTGATGATTCTGTTGTCTGTTTTAAACGTCTTCCAAACCATTTTGAGAACATAGAATCCTGTCCCTATCTTTGTCATTCATTAGTTTTTCATTGGCTAGAAAATTATAGGCAACTTTCTAAGTTATGCATTATCCCTAGAACTTGGTAGCTTTCTGGACTTTTTGTTTAAATTAAAAAATTTCTTTTTAGTATCCTCCAGACAACATTTTTTGCTTAAAAATATATGGCAGGGTGCAGTGATAGGTACTGAGTTAGTTACTAGAATTTTTCAGTTGGTCATTCTTAGCTTGTAATTTTTTGAACAACGATAGACAACATGTGAAATGCCTTTCTCAGAATCCTGGGTATACAACAGATATTTTGTTGAGTACTATTTGCTTAATTTAGGCGGGCTTTTGAATTGTTAAATTCTTTAGACTGAAGCTTAAGGGAATTCCTAAAACCCTTTGAAATGTGTATGAATATATAAGTGTGATTTTCAAAAAAGGTATGCAGTTTTCATGAGATTTTTGAAAGGTCTCTGACCCAAAATAGATTAAGAAAATTTGCCTTAATTTTGTACTGACCTCAAAATACAATTTTCTTGGTTGGCTATCTCTTATAATTCCTCATTTGGATTACTGGTAAGCATCATAGAATTTAAATTCTGACCATCCAGCGCAATGGTAGTAATCTGATCATCTCTCAGTCCCTGACAAAGCAGTAATATATAACATAACCAAGGGATATTGCTGATTAGAGAGCTTGCTTCCATGTGGAGGATGATTTCAATGTATTTGAAGCAAAATTTAGTGTTGTTGATCATAGTCAGACTTTCTCCAGCTTCCCAGCAATTACATGCCATTCAGTTTCTTCAAGTTACTGGGATAATATGATACCCTTGCTCTAAAATCTTGTCAAAATGTATCACTAGTTGAACTTTTTTTTGATAAAGCTAAATAGTCTTTCCATGGTGATACTTTGGGATTATTTGATTTAATAACTCTTCAACTAAGGTAATACCTTTGAATTATGTGCTGTAGCTTTGATTCTGTTTTTGTTTTCAGAACTCTTCATCTTGGCTTATACCTATTCTGCCTGATATGCTGCGACACATTTTTCAGTTTTGTGTTTTAGAAAGCAGCCAGGAAATTCTGGACCTTATTCACAAGGTACACAGCGAATATATCTGTACTACTTTTTACAATAACTTGATGGTTTTAAGTTTTTTTTGTAATTACTGTTGGTTAGAGTTTTAAGAAATTAGAAATGATCTAAGATATTTGAAAAATCTGGAGATCTGCAAGGTGAGACAAGAAAATAGACTTCTTGTGTGATATAATAATTAAGTGCTGATTGACCATGCTTCTTTTTCTTTTTTAAATTCTAATCAATTAATTATTTAAAAAATTTTATTGTTGTATTACATCCATCCCCTCTTTGCTCCCCTCTGTCCCCCTCCCCACCCACCCATTCCCCCCAAAGTCAATCCCACCTGTTGTCCATGTCCATGGTTCCTTTATACTAGGTTGTTGTGTAAACTGCTCCCCTTCCTTGCCTCTTCCTTCCCCCTCCCAATTGCTTCTTTTTCTTATATGATCATCTATGCAAGTGTTCTAAGTACTTTCTGATAGCCTCAGTACAGAAAATAAAACAAAAGACTGATTTTCTGTCATTCATTTCTCTATTTATCAGACTGCTTGTTGATCTGCCAACTATCTTTTGGGATTTATTGGTGATATGTAGAGTCTGATTGTCCTAGTTTAGTCTTGTACTTTTTCATATTAGCAAGATTTGTTATATGTGTTAGAATCTTTAAAGGAGAACCATGTGGTATATTTATTAGGGGAAATGGCACTGTTGCCTTTAAAACCTATTAAGTTAGTCTTAAATTATTGGCCTCCGAGGTGGTTTATTGTTAATAGTCTTGGATTAACATTATTTGTTAATGTAGCATTAACAAAGTGGCATTATTTCTATCACTGTTATTTTATACTGGACCTATCCCATTTAATGTTCGGCATCAAGTAAGGTACCTTAGTGAGTAAGATCATGAATTAAGACTTACATTGTTTTTAATTTATACTAGGATATTATGACCTCTAAAGTTAGCAGAGGATATTTATCATGATCTCTTACATCTTGAAGTGTGAGTTGAATATAGAACTGTGTATTAGTATGAAGCTTTATGGTGTATGCAAAGGATTTTAGTGACTTACTGAGATTTTGATAACTTATTTTTATAGGTACTTTTGAGTGACATTCGTAAAGTACTGATGAAAATTCTTTGTATTGTCTTTTTCACTTTTATTACATTTTTTAGTATACAGACCTAACCACCCCCCCAAAATCCCATTATGTTAAAAAATAGGACTCTATTGAATTTTCAAATTAATCTGGATGCTATTTTCAAATTAATTTTTTCAGTTCAGTATCCCTAAAAATAAGTCAGGCTTTATTAGTTAAAGTTTCATTTTCATGTTCTCCTTTTACTGTGTAGGTTTGGATGGAATTGCTGAGCAAGGCTTCAGTTCAGTATGTAGTAGCAGCTGCTTGTCCATGGATGGGTGCATGGCTTTGCTTAATGATGCAGCCTTCACATCTGCCTATCGATTTAAATATGTTGCTGGAAGTAAAAGCTAGAACCAAGGTAAGTGAAGAGGGACAAAACTCTATTTGTGTGTTCAGTTGGTAATTATTATTATGGTAACCATATAAGAAATTGGTATTTCTTATTATGTGTGATTTCATTAAATTAGCTTAAGGAAAAAATACTAGGATCTTGACAAAATGCATAGTAATTTTTATCCATTAAAATTTTGTGAAAAGAACTGTATTTTACTGAGTTTATAGTATGAGAATATTTTGATGTTGCTGTTTATTAAACTTTAATGATTAATCTTTATTGCTTTTGATTATTTGTTGTTGTTGTTTTGTTATTTTCTCATTCTCTCTAGGAGAAAACAGGTAGTAAGATACGCCAAGGCCAAAGCCAGAGTAAAGAAGTACTTCAGGAGTACATTGCAGGTGCAGACACCATCATGGAAGACTCTGCCACCAGGGATTTTGTGGTTATGCGAGCCAGAATGATGGCAGCCAAGTGAGTATACATAAATTCAGGTCATTGAACCCAAAGATTCCTCTAATGTGTCTATCAGTTCTTCCTCCATCACACTAGTTACAAAGTAAGAAAAAAAATTAATGTGTAAGAAATCTTAATTTTTGGAAGTTTTCAATAGGATTTATATATTTTTGTGATTGGAGTTATACCTTCTTGGAAAACATTAGCTTCAATAGGAGTAACTGTACCTTAAGAACTTCTTTTTTTCTCTCTATTAGGTTGTTAGGAGCACTTTGTTGTTGTATTTGTGATCCAAGTGTAAATGTAGTAACTCAAGAAATTAAACCAGCTGAATCCCTTGGCCAGTTACTACTCTTCCATTTGAACTCCAAATCTGCCTTACAGAGAATTAGTGTTGCTTTAGTGATCTGTGAATGGGCTGCTTTACAAAAGGTAAGATTTTACCCAACAAGTAATGGAAGTCACATTAAGTAAGCCAGTTTTCATTAACTGTTAGGAATTATTTTCATTATTTTTTATGAACAGAAAAGCAAAAAATTTCTATGAAAACCCAACAGTTACAGAAAAGTATTCCAAATTATGTTCTCTCTCATTTGTTTTTAACCTTGGACTTTTTTCGTAGAACCTCCAGTCTCATTAACCTGAGACTTACTAGTTATGCCTATACTTACTATTTGCTTTTGATCATATAATCTGTTAAGAAAGGTCCTTCCTTTAAAAAAAAAAAAAAAGTGTATGTATGGAAGCAGTCTGGAAACTATTGGTCACTCATTCCTTTATATCTCTCAGATATCACTGAAAACTACAAAAGATAAGAGTCCTTGAGTACTAGAAATCCACTTGTATGAGTATTCTAGCAAGGGTAGAAATTTTGGTCAGAGAACGAATATTCTTCACATTCAAGTCAAAAATCCTTATGGTTCCAAATAATCCATGCCCTTGCAGCCCATTTAACATCTGATAAGATGTATGATTTTGTGTTAGACTGCTGTAAATTAAAGAAACTTCCTGCTGTCTTTGTTTATTCCATTCACTGGAATTCTGGAAATTTAACTGTCTGCACTTGCTGTGAGAGTTGCTTGTTACTGCCTCTTAGCAGTTTGTCAGAGCTGTGTCTAAAAGTAATTGAGCCAGGCTCTCTTGCAATTGAGAGCCCAGCTTAGCTTCTGGAAGGAAGCAAGGCTCATCTGATTTTAGTCAGGACTAAGTGTGCTGTAGAGGCGGTGATGCTGTGTTTTTGTGCCTCTCAGACTCAGCAGCAAGTGTTGACAGTTCGGTTTCTGGACCCTCACAGAGCTTCTCTGGACTTACTCTGTGAAGCCCAGGCTGATCACCCAGATCCCACAGAACCCCTCATGGCTCATCACTGAGGCCATTCCCCCTCTGGTTGGAACAGGCAACAACCAGAGAGAGTGGAAAGGGTTAGTTAAATTTGGGGGCAGGTAAGTAGCTTTTAAATTATATACCCATTTTCTACAGTATAGCATGTGAAACTGGATTCAACTGTTAAGAAATCTAATAATGAGTTTTTAAATAACATTTTTAGTGCATGCTAAGTATTTTTATCTGACATTTTTTAAAGTTACGTATTTTTTAATCTGTGCTATACATGTAAACTTGGAATAAATTTAGAGTAAAGCAGTGGTAATTATTTGGAAAACGTAATGTAATTTTAATAGTTCCATGTGCATGTTCTGTAGTCACTGATATTAAAAGTTTAGAGTTGTTTGGGTGTGATACCTTCTAACTGCTGTTTCAGGAGATAACAGAACATAGATACAAAATCAATAGGAATTTAGAACTTGGTAGTTTGCAAGTAAAGATTTATGCATCTCTGGAAGTATGTTTATTTGTTCTAAATATTTATTGTTTATTATATTTTAGGAGTGTAAAGCTGTTGCGCTAGCTGTGCAGCCACGTTTACTTGATATTCTTTCAGAACATTTATATTATGATGAAATTGCCGTTCCATTTACACGGATGCAGAATGAGTGTAAACAGCTTATTTCATCGTTAGCTGATGCACATATTGAAGTTGGTAATAGAGTAAACAACAATGTTTTTACAATAGATCAAGCTAATGACCTGGTGAGTAAAGAAGTAATGTTCTTAGTTTTATATAGAGCATGAAATGTCATATGTATACTACAACACACTATTTTGTTCACTCTATCTGTGGCTTGATTTCCTGCCATCCCTTTAGAAAGCTGTTTCATTGTATTGACTTTTCTTGGAATAAGGGATAGGGAAGGAATTTTTTAAAAATACCTCAGATTCTGGCAAATGAATCCACCTTTATTAGAAAAGCTGTTACTTTTTTTTGTTGTTGTTATTTCTCTGTCTTGCTTAAGACTGGCAGAGTATAGGAGAAAACTGCTTTTGTGAGTTCCTGAGTATTTCTCCTCTGTCACAACTTATAATGGAAACATTCAAACATAGAATATAAGAAAATTAGACAATAAACATTGCATATATGTACTTGCCAACTAGATTCCAGTTAACATTTTACTAAATTTGCTTTATCACATATATTACATATATATGTATATATTATATATATACAACTAACTACTCCCCCATCTAATCAGCAATCCACCTTATTTTTTATGCATTTTTAAGTTGTAGGTATATCATTAACTAAAATTCACATCTTAAATGGATCATTTCATGAATGTTAACAGATTCATATATCTGTGAAACCCAAATCCCTGTTAAGATACAGACAGTACAATGACCACTTCCCAGTCAATCCCTGCCTCTTTCTGCCCACAAGTAACCATTGTTAGAATTTTTTTGCCACCATAGATTACTTTTGCCTGTTTTAGAATTTCATATAAATGGAATCATATATTCTGTGCTGATTGATGTAAGGGTTTTTCAGCATGATGTTTTAAAAATTCATATTGTTATATGTGTCAGTTCTTTCTACTTTTATTACCAAGTTTTATTTCATTATATAAATATACCACAATTCATTTAAGCTCTTCTCCTATTGAACACTTTGGCTGTTACAAGTTTTTGGCTATTATGAACAGAGCTGCTATAAACATTCTTGTACACGTCTTTGTAGATAATATATGTTCATATCTCTTAGGTAAATATATAGTAGAATTGCTGGGTCATAGAATAGATGCTTATATAACTTTATGAAAAATTGCAAACCTTTTCCCAGAGTGGCTATAATAGCATTTCTTCTAACCAAGAATATGTGCAAGTTCTTGCTCTGTGTCATCACCATAGTTTGGTGTGGTCACTCCTTTTAATTTTTGCCATTCTGTTGGTTGTGTGATAGTGTCATTTTGGTTTCAGTTTGCATTTCCTTGATGATTTAAAATGTTCAGCACTTTTTTATGTCTTGGTCATTTGTAGATCGATCTTTCTGAAGTGTTCATTCACTTCTGTTGTCTATTTTAAATTAGGTTGTCACTTGAATTCTAGGAGTTTTTATACAATATGTTCTAGATACCAATCCTTTGTCATATAGATTCATTCTGAACATTTTATCCCAGTGCGTGGCTTGCCTTTGCATTTTCTTAATGGTGTCTTTAGATGTGCAGATATTTTTATTTTGATGGAGTCTAATTTATTAATTGTTTTCTTTTATGGTTATTATGTTGTGTGATCTGCTAAGGTACCATTTCTTATCTTTAAGTGATGAAGGTATTCAGGTACATTTTCTTTTAAAGCTTTGTGGGTTTTGTATTGTTTTTTAAGATTTTACTATTTTTATAGCGAGGTAAAGGGAGAGAGGGAGAGAGACTCAATGTATGGTTGCCTTTCACCTGTCTGCAGACAAGGACCTGGCTTGGAGACCTGGCTTGCAACCTGGTTATGTGTGCCCTGGCTGGGAATCGAACCAGCAACCTTTGGGTGTAGTTTCTTTTTAACTTTTATTTTATTAATATATTTTATTGATTTTGCTATTACAGTTGTCCCAATTTTCCCCCTTTTCTCCCCTTTACCTAGTATCCCCCATGCCCTCTGGCCATGTGCCACTTCGTTCATGTCCATGTGTCACGCATATAAGTTCTTTGGCTTCTCCATTTCCTTTAGTATTCTTAACTTCTGCCCATCTGTTCTGTAACTACCAATGTGTACTGCTTTCTTTTTCCTACATCCAGACAATTCACCATTAAATTATTGCCTTCTAAATGTCAGCCTCTCAAATCATATTAGTAACAAAGTTTTCTTTCCATTATTTCAAAATGGTTATATTGATTCATTTGTTTAAAGAATTACTTTATTTTTACATTTATTTTATTTATTATTTTTACAGAGAGGGGTAGGTAGAGAAGCAGAGAGGGAGAGAGACATCAATGTATGGTTGCCTTTCACTTCCAGCTACAGACTTGGTTCTGTGCCCTGGCTGGGGAATCAAACCAATGACCTTTGGGTTCACAGGCTGGCGCCTTATCCACTGTGCCACCAGCCAGGGTCGAGAATTACTTTTTAAAGTAATATCAGTTGCAATATTACCAAACACACGCACAAATATATTTACACACATATATATTTTTACAAATATTGCGCTAGAAAAAAAATATTTCCACTCCTGTGACAGTGTCTAATAACATGATTTAATAGCCTTAAAATTTTTTCTATTAAGTATATTTTGGTCTAGTTTCTTTCATTTCTTGCCCCTGAAAAAATATCTCATTTCATAATTATCCTTCCCAGGTCCTATCTACATTTGCTTGGTTATAGGCAGAGTTCCCCTGAGTTAAAAATAAATAAATAAATTCTTTGGGTCACCCTTCATTTTATTGCAGATATAATTTTTAGAGACAGAAAGACATTGATTAATGGGTAATGGGTAAAATTATATGACATGTATTTTACGTATTATAATTCATTAATTTTTGTGCATGCATTTCAAAATCTGGGTATATAAATAATCAATGGGAAAATAATAGTTAAAGACTACAAGGACATGTTCTTTATCTTGTTACATCTATTCCTGTTACATAGCACTTTATCTTTACAGATGGCTTATAAAAATAAAATGAACTATCAGTGGAAAAAAAAAATTCTTATTTTCATTCACAAAAGATTTAATCTTCTTTATTCTTTTAAATCTATGGTGTTCAATATGGTAGCCACTTAAAATGTGGCTAATTCAAATTGCTGTATACCAAAAAGTACATACTGGATTTTAAAGAGTTAATACAAAAAATTTAAATATGTCAGTAGCTTATAAACTTATTAAATGTTAAGTGACAATTTTTAGATGTAGTAAATTAAGGATTTTTCTCTAAAACTTATCTTACTCTGGAATGCTGTTTTTGTGAAATATATGCAGTCTGTCCCGAAAGTATCAAGCCAACATCAATGTAATTAAAACAGTGTGCATGGCCAGTACCTTCGGAACAGACTTAATATCACAGAAATGGTGTATTGCAGAACTCTTGTGAAAGCTATCCTACATACACTGTCAACCCCATAGTAAAAAATGAATTTAGTAAGTCTGAGTCAGATCTGACCCCCTCCATTAATACAACTCAACTTTATTTTAAGCTGCTGAAACTACAACTTATTCTTTTTGGAGTTTTCCATTTTAGAGAGTAGATTTTTTTTTCCCGTGCAGCAGTCTTATTTTTTTCCATATCCTGTTTCTCCTTTACATGTGTTTTACAAGGTGAAGCCTTTAGAAATAATGGTACTTGCAGTGCTCAGCTGATCCCCACAGAGTAGAAATTATGTATTTACTAATTCGAAGTTAAAAAAAAACCTAAGATTTAATTAATTTTGTTGAATAATATTCTAGCTATTTTTTGAACTTGTGGTTGACTGCCTGTTTGGTCCTAAACTAACCGCTGAACTATTTTAGAGTGTTGAGATAAAAGATTAGGTACATTCATTTTTGAATATTGAAGTTTACTATAGTATTAATACATTTTCCCAAGCATCCCCAGTTTGGGGGCCTTCATTGCTAGAAATGTCTATTTACATTATCTACTTGAAAGGAATCTCATCCAATTTAAATGCTAATATTAGAATATATATTGCCTATGTACATCAGTCATTAGTTTTATAGTTGACAACTTCCATCCCAAATTAGTCTTCACTCTCAGCATCTTTTCTAACCTAAAGATTGACTAATTTCTCTACACACCAACTACCAGTTGGTTGATATTTAAAACATAAATTGCTAGTAAAATCTATATATTATATACCCACAAACAGGCATAGGTTTTGTAATAGTGAATGAGAAAGATAGGATGGGAGCATGTATTCTATGTAATATACATCCACATTTTCTTAATTTTTTTTCTTAACTGCATTCGGTTTTTCTAAGTACTTGTAACTAAGTTACAAGTAACTTGATTTTCCCGACTTAGGAAATAATTCCAACCTAAGAAAACCTGCAGTAATGCAGATCCAACAAAAATCCAATTATACATTATATAGTAAAATCTATTTATAACAAGGTTATTTTAAAGCATTCATAAGTTAAAGTTGGTTCTTATTCATTCAGCTACCCAATGTCTTTATATTGGTACATTTACTCCATTCACATTTAAGATTACTATTGATAGGTGCTTATTCATGGTTAATTTTCCTTTGTATCTGTATTCTGTCTCTGTTTCCTTTGTATCCATGTATATGTCTCTCTCTGTTTCTTCATCTTCTTAAAGCAGATCCTTTAGCATCTCTTTCAATGCTGGCTTGGTGGGGATGTAGCCTTCTACCCTTCTTTTGTCTGGGAAACTCCTTATTTCACCTTCCATTTTGAATGAGAGCCTTGCTGAGTAGAGTATTCTTTGTTTTTCATTATTTAGAATATTTATTGCCATTTCCTTATAGCTTGTAGTGTTTCTGTTGAGAAATCAGCTTGATAACCTTATGGGAGTCCCCTTGTATGTTATTAACTGTTTCTCCCTTGATGCTTTTAGGATTGTCTCCTTGTCTTTAAGATTTGTCATTTTAATTATGATGTGTCTTGGAGTGGGCCTGTTTGGATTCATCTTCATTAGGACCCTCTGTGCTTCCTGCACTTGCTTGACTTTTTCTCCCCTCAAGTTAGGGAGGTTTTCTATCATTACTTTTTCAAACAGGTTTTCTCTCCCTTGCTTCTCTTCTGGTATCCCTATGATGCAGGTATTATTATGTTTCATATTGTTCTGTAGCTCTCTAAAAATCTCATCATTCTTTTTCAGTCTTTTTTTTTTGTTTTGTTGCACTATCTGGGAATTTTTTTCTATGTTGTCTTCCAGCTCACTAATCTGATGCTCTCTTTCCTCTAGCCTGCTTTTTGATTCCTTCTACTGTGTTCTTGAACTCAGAAATTGTATTCTTTATTTCCTCCTGGCTCTTATTGATAGTTTCTGTGTCCTTTTTAATGCTGGTGTAGTTCTCAGTAGGTTCCTTGTAGCTTCCCTGGAGTTGTTGGTAGTTCTCTTTGAGCTCGCTGAGGTTCTCTATCATTATTATTTTGAATCCCATGTGTGATAGTTTGCTTGCCTCTATTTCATTTAGTGATCTTTCTGGAGATTTCCTCCTTTCCTTTTGATGAGTGTTTGTTTCTTTGTCTCCCTGTTTTAGGTGACTCTTGTTTGTTTCTGCTTCTTAGATTGATCTGCTTAAAGCTTTGTAGTTTTAGTGTACATGTTTAGATATATCATCCATATTAAATTAATGTTTATGTATGGTGTGAGGTAGAGTTTGAATTTTGTTTGTTTGTTTGTTTTTTTTTAAAGATAGTCAAATTATACATTTTCTCCAGTTTCCTTTCCTCCATTGAATTGCTTTGGCACCTTGGCCAGAAATTTGTTCAAGTGTGATTGGGTTCTCTGTCTGGATTCTACTTGTTCAATCTGCTTGTGTCTCCTTATTTTATCACCAATGTCTTGGTTATTATAGCTTTTTGTACTTAGTATGCCTTTGAGGTAAGTTAGATACCGTAAATTAGGTGTAAATGAGGTCTTTTGTATTTTTACTTAGAGGATTAGAAACTGAGCCACTTCATTTGTGTTGGTCTTTGAGAAATAGCAGTCTTCATTTCTTACCTCCCTTTCTAATTAAAAAGTAATTAGTTGAAATTTTTTGGTTCTCACCAGTGAGAGAAATCTGAAATTGCTAATTTTTTTTCTGTGTTCTTTTATAACGTTTTTCTGATTATTGTTATGTAATTTCTCCTTTCATTGCCCCCCCTCCTTTTTTTGATTTCGGCTTGCCTGGAATGAAACGTCAAAATTGTTTTGTAGCTGGGTTCCCTTTCTGCTATCTCTGGCAGCTTTTCTTTTTCAAGCTTTTGTTATTTAAGCCTCTTACTCAATAGTGAAATTACTGTTCTGTTTCATCAACTTCATTAATCCAACTGCTTTGACCTGAGATATTAGACTTTCTGGAAGTGTAATGAGGAAAGAGAAATTTTATTTTATTTTATTTTCTCAAACATTTTTTTGTCCTTCATCAATAGACAGAACTTCAATTAGTTTTATGAAATGCAATGCCTAACTCCTTTTTCTGGGGAAAAGAAACTGCAATGACTTGAAGTTGAAAAGGGGGTACCACCTCACACACTGTCATTCTCAAACTGTAAAGAATCCCTCACCCACCTTTAGGAGGCACTCATGTAGTACTGTGTGACAAGGTGCACCAAAGGTTGGCTCGAGACCCAGGTTCCATCTTTCTTATCAGTAGCAAAGGCCAAGCTGCCTTTTACAGCAAAGCACCACAGCTGATCCGGTCTCTTCTCCTCTCCCAAACTTGTCATTACACTCAACACCAGCCAAAGGCAGAAAAGCTAGTTCTAGCCTCCCCTGGAAGAGATCATTTTGTTTTTATTTTTTTTCCAAGTAAATCCATGAGGTTTTCTCTCTCTTCCAAGATGGCCAACGTTACTGCTTTCTATGAAGTTAGTGCTTGCTTAGCTCACTAACAGCACTGCTGTTGGTGACTGCAGTCGCTGCTGCTGTGGCAGGACTATCAGCATGGTGCGTTTTTAAGCCTCACTCACTCATCTTCTTACTCCCAAACATTTCAGCATCCAGGCACACTCCTCACTTCCAGGTTCTTCAAAAGACTGGAGGTTTTCAATGAGGGGGGTCTCTGGTTATCAATGGTAAAAGATCTTTAGTTTCCTCAGTTTTTTTGTTGCCCTCATAGCAAGGGTTTTTGTTTTGTCTGTCTTTACTCTCTAACCTTCAGTTAATAGTTCATGGATCATTGGCCTAACTTCTACTACATTGAGGAAAGGGGAAAATTTTTTTTGAAGATTTTATTCATTAGTTTTAGAGGGGAAGGGAGGGAGGAAGAAAGGGAAAGGACCTCAATGTATGGTTTGTCTTTCACCTGCATTCAGCTGGGGACCTGGCTGGATACCTGGCTTGCAATCTGGGTTTGTGCCCTGACTGGGAATTGAACCAGCAACCCTTAAGTTTGCAGGCTGGTGGTCAGTTCACTAAGCCACACCAGCCAAGGGGGAAGGGAAATTTTAAAGGTTAGTCTTGGCCTTGGCTAAGAGTCCCACCCTTTGTATCTTTCATTGAATACCTGTTTTTTTCTTACTTTCTAAATACAGGTATTTCACTGCCGTCTGTCTTTGTCTCTTATCCTTCTCACAATTTAGTTCTTATCCCTGTGCTACGCTCTCTTGATCTTTTATATGTTCTTTATTGGGCATTTTTACTTGGATATCTCGTCACTTCAAATTAACACAACTAAAACAGGAATTTTTTTAAATAGAAAGATGCCATTTTTTTTTTTTTTAATTTTATTGTTGTTGTATTACATCCATCCCCTTTTTGCTCCCCTCTGTCCCCCCACCCACCCACCCATTCCCCCCAAAGTCAATCCCACCTGTTGTCCATGTCCATGGTTCCTTTATACTAGGTTCTTGTCTAAGCTGCTCCCCATCTTTGCCTCTACCTCTCCCTCCCCCCTACCCCGTTCC
>PVIW01001594.1:253973-282172 GCA_004026585.1 Noctilio leporinus | reverse complement strand
GCCACCAGCTCAGGTGTCCTCATCAGCTCCGATTCAGTATTTCAGAAGGTGGCACTGGAAGAACCCTGGGGTCTGCCCTCTCTCTCATGTTAGGGGTGTGGAGCCTCAGGGCCCAGGAGGGAGTAAACTTGAGAACAAACCTGAACTTGAGCCAAGGAATGCTGGTTCCCGTGCATAAGCTAGAAGGTGTGCTCCGGCCATTGGTGGGAGGTGGGCCCCTCCTGGCCCCTCATCAGGGGAGCAGAGACTGGGGAGCCCAGGGGAGAGGGGGTGCCCAGAGGGAGGAGCCAGTTGTGCTTCTAACCCTCCACTGAGCCTGCCAGACAGTGAGGATGGGTTAGAGGGTGGGCCACAGAACATTTGGGTCTGCAGAAAGGAGGAGCCCTCTGTGGTGGATATGCCTCCTTCGTTTCTTAGCTGTCCCTCCTTTCACCCTTTGTTTCCAGCCCACCACTACCCACCGTTTGCACGTAGGAGCAGCATCAGAGGAAAACTCACTATCTCAGGCTGCAGTGCAGCAGTTTTGCCTTCAGTTGGGCCACTTGGACTCATAATCACCCTGAAGGTGCAGCATGCACTCAGAGTCCTCGCAGACCGAAGGCAGCCTCAGCACAAGTGACACGTGCACACTCACACAGGTCAGCTGCCAGGCTGCTGTCTCCCCAGGAACAAATATCAAAGGTTCCCATGGCAATGGGTAACAGGTACATTCTTTGTGTCACTTGCCATCATTATTAAAGGGAGTGTGTTTGCCTCTGTCACGTCACTGCTCTTGGGCAGCAATGACAGCACTGAGTCCCTGTCACTCACTCATCTAACCTTCACTGAGCACCACCTGAGTGCTGCACTCACGGGGCTCCCACCATGCTGTTCTGCCACAGCTCACACACGTGCAGCATCTTTCTGAGGATTTTGGCCCTGAGAGCATCACTCTGTTGGGAAAGTGGGAAAATAACCCACTTCATCTAGAGTCAACCCATTTGGATATAGAAGCACAGGGTCCTCAGATTCGCCTTTTTATTGTGTCCAATGTTCCTCGTCCTTCGCAAGATAAAGTCTCTGGGATGGAAACCAGCCGCCTCTGTCCTAGAACTCTTCCCAAGCCCCTGCTTTGAAAGTTTCTGTGCAGGATTCTGGGACGCCCACCTCATAGACTAGTACAGCAGGCTAAGGCCTCACTCCAACAACAAGGCTGACTGACCATGTACCCTGGATGCTGGGGTCCACCCTCTGCTTGGGGCTCAGGCCTGGGACAGGGGGCAGCGAAGAGATGTGCTTTCCAGATCCAAGACCCAAGAATGTTAAAAATGTAGAGACGTTAAAAGTCGTGTTGTCCAAGGAACAGGGAAAGGAGAAGGAGAGAAAAAGGAAGCAGGGAGGCATCATCACACAATTAAAAGGTGGCTTCCACCAGTCTCCACTCTGGGGATGATCCTAGCCTCAACCCCCTCCAGACACTGGGGGAACTGAGGCAACAACCCTATTCTTGGAAAAATAAAACCAATCCAATAGCTGGTCAACAGGAAAAAGGGAATGAGCTCAGGAAGAAGGCAGCCTCCAGGCCAGGCTGGCCTGTGGGCATCTGCCTGGGGCCAGGGGCTTGGGCCCAGCCCTTCCAGACCACAGGGCCACCTTCTCTGCTCTGGAAGCTCTGCCTTTGCCAAAGAGTTGCGTCCTGTGCAGCCCTTTGGGTGAAAGTGATGCTATAGCTGCAGTTGTGATTTACGCAAAGAGCGTCTGCGGCCCACAAGGGTTACATTATGGTGGACAAGGCAGGGTTTCCCTCCAGGTCTCGCTTTTATCTCCATGAAGATTGGTCTGTGAAAATTCGGGGCATGTGGTGCTTGATCTGAAATGTAGAACATTTCCACATGTTCCTGTGCGTTTTCGAAGCTGAGCGAACAGCACCACTCCCACATCTGCATCTGGGGGGCTCAGCAAGCAGATTCCTTTTCAAACGCTACAACGTCAGGGCTGAGGCTGTGCAGGGAGCTCGGCTGATGGTGGAGACCCCAGCGGGTGGGTGACCTGGGCCGATGGGTGATGTGCTTCCTACCCGGGTCACATCTGCCTGGTGGCCGTAATAGAAGGCAGCTTCCACTCCCAGTTCCAGCTTCGCCACCATCTCAGCAAGTTCAGGGCTCCAGGATGAGTAGAGGTGACTGGAGGCAGGCTTGGGGCCCCAGGTGCTCCAAGGTGCCTGCTCTCCACACCCGTGCTCCCACCCCCCAGTCTGGTGAGACAGCACTCCCACCTCCCCCAGCTGAGCCAGCAGGAAGTGCACAGCCTGATGGAGCCTGCTGGTCAGCCTGGCTGACATCTGCAGGGTGGGCCCACTGAGCACATCAATTGGGAAGTGTGAGAATGTACACACGACCGGGCAGCCCTGACTCGCTCCCTCTGTCTCTCCCATCCCCCAAATCCATGGCCCTCAGGAACATCTGTGCACATGTGGGGGACACGGGTCCTGCAGAGCTGGCAGGTTAGCAGGGGGGTTGTATGAGGCTAACTACCCACCCCTCCACCCCCTGCATCCCCCTTAGCAGACCACCTGTCCCTGCCCCCTAAGAGAGAGGCCTGGTTCTGTCAGTGCTGGCCGCTGGCCGCAGGAGGCTGCCCAGGACTCAAGCTGGGATGGGACAAGTGAGGAGGATGCAGGTGGCTCTGCCTCTCCCAGGGAACTTGGCAAAGAACAGAGTCCTGAACCTGCTCCGACCTTCCAGGCATGAGGTCAGCCCGTGATGGATCATGTCAAGGAGGGGGAGGGGCATGGTGTGCGTGCGTGCGTGCCTGCGTGTGTGCGTGTGTGCGTGTGTGTGCATGTGTGTAGTACTAGGAAAGATTTGCCAGCCATAAAATACTCCTAACTAGGACCAATTTGGAATCAATAAAATGCTTCCATAGCAGGTTGGCCCTTCTCTTTTATTCCCCTGCTTTGTAACACACACACAGACATACACACGCATCCAGGCACACAAAAGCACACAGGCATGTGCATGCGTACGCACACGTACGTGCATGTGCATGCGTACGCACACGCACGCGCGCACACACACACACACATACACACACACACCCCTAGGTACTAGAACTAACCTATGGCACAAGGGAAAACTGACATTTGGAGAAATCTTGTCTCCAATTTGAATTGAAGTTCAACCAGGAGGCTGTGCCTGTCCTTCCCACTCCCTCCTCTGGATGCCCTTTGGGCTCTGGGACACAAGGAGGCACCCTGGAACCAGTGGCTTGGGGAGCAGCATGGCCCAGAGGGCCTGGGGCCAGGTGGCTCACACCATGTTCCAGGCTGCAGGTTCTGACCAGAGGCCTGGGCTTCCACCCCCTGTCCACAAACACGCGTGCTTAGATTCCCCACCTTCCTCCACGGCCGCTGTTCCTGGCATGGAGGATGAGCCTGAGGGATGAGGGAGGTCGCTGACCACACGGTGACCGCATCTAGAGGGATGGCCAGACTTCCCTTTCCTGGACGTCTTTGAGATCACCTTCTCTTCCCAAAGGCCTGGGGACAGAGCTGTGGGCCACCTGCCCCTCTCCTCCTGATTCCACTCTGCCAGGAAGAGAGGAATTCCTAGGGAGAGCCAGGAGTAAAGGCACTGATAAAATGATAAAAATTTAGAAGTCATGTTATAGTCTACATAGCATGATTCTCTCATAAACATCTACCTGTGAGACTCCTGTCCATAGAAAACACCAGAAGGATAATTACCAATGTAAAAGTGGGTAGGTAACCTTGTGAGGGGGAACAGCTGGTTAATCCTAGTTGACTTTCCAGACTTTTCAATTTGTGTTGGAACGATGTGCACTGAGGTGGCATTGCAGCCACGGTCAGAAAAGCAGTGACCTGAAGTGCGCAGACAGTCTGAACTTGGTGGTCTGTGTGTCACCTGCAGCGACCTGACATCAGCCAGCGCATCACTCAAAGTCCCAGCCCAGCAGCCTCTTCTCAAGCTTAACCGCTTCCTCTTTCCTCTTGGGAGGACCCAGCCTGGCCGTCCTCCCTGGTCCTCAGGTGTTGATGATTTGCTCTGATTCTGCGAGGAGGGGAGCAGGTGGGAGGGGGGAGGAGGAGGGGAGGGGAGGAGATGCTTGGTCAGGAGACCATTTGGAGAAGCGCTTGCCTGGCCTTTCCTTCCAAATCCTCACCCCCTGCCACTCTGCCTTCCTCAGGCCTGGGAACTGCTCTGTGGCCACCGGGTTTCTGAAACAGCGTGACAGCTAACTAGGGAGACAGGAAGGATTGGGGCTGTGAGCATGGAGGTGGGTGGAGGACCAGGAGGGAGAGCAGACTTTGTGCAACCTACAATGTGCAGCCACACTGTGGGGTCCCAGCCAAAACACTCCCATGGGGGCGCTGGCTAGTGTCCCCATCTTCCTGAGGGTGGGGGAGGCCGGCTCCTGAGGAGGCAAATGCAGTGAGGCAGCAGCGTGTATTCACTGTCCGCAGACACCCCTGACTTTCTCTCAGAGGATCCGGGGACGTCAAGGGCAGGAGGTTGCCAGGGTCCAGCAGCCGTCCCCACCAGGCTCGGCCACACTTTCCACATGACATTTGCGCCACTGTGCCTATGGCTGTGAAGTGCCAGGAGAAAGCCACAGGCCTGCAAATTCCCATGAGTCACCCCAGCACTCACTGAGCATCTCCAGGGTCGAGTGAGAGGTTTCCCTGTTTCAGTTGTTCTAATGGGAAAATCAGAACTGCAGAAAACTAAGCGGCATGGCAGACACGGGAGAGGAGGGAGGAGACCCCAGACCCACATGGCCCATGGGGGACACGGCAGGCACCCCCCAGGGACAGCCCATAACTTTCTAGCTAAGGCTGCGTGAGTGCCAGATCTCAGGTGCCAGGACCAGGGACGTCCATCGGGGCTCCTCTGCGTGGGCCCTGCCTCTGCCCAGCCGCTTTGTGAAGCCCCCAGGGCACAAAGGCTTTGTCCCACCCCACCCTCAGCAGACCTTCCTGCAGGAGCTGGGCCACGCTGACCGAGAGGCCGTCCTCATGGGGTGGAGGGATGACATCTTTCAAACAGGACTGCACAGAGCAAATTGGATCAGTGTTCAGAGTGGAGTCATGTCTCTTGTCCTGCTCTGTCCTCATGCAGGATGCCAGCCACCATCTCGGTGACTCTGAGTGTCCACCTTCAGCACGGGAGCAGGTGAGCAGGGATCTGGGGCAGGAAGGCTCCCAGAATGCACAGGGACACGTGGCCGTGGCATGATTCCCCAAATGGTCAACGTGGTCAGTCAGTGAGCTGTGCCAGGCTGGCCTTTTTCTTTTCTTTCCTCTTAAAAAAAAAATTCTCACCCAAGGATACATTTATTGATCTTAAAGAGAGGAAGAGAGGAGTGAGAGAGGGAAAAACATCAATGTCAGAGAGAAACATGGATTGGTTGCCTCCCACATGCTCCTGGCCAGGGGCTGAACCCAAAATCTAGGCTCAAGATGCATGAGGAGACGCCGCTCAGCTGCCCCAAGGTCTCCAGGTCACAAGGAGCCATCTTTTCCTCCTCCAGGGTGTCTACTGGAAGAGAAGCAGCATGCCCACTCTTTAAGAACACTGCATTTTCATAAGGATGCTCACGAAGGGTCGAGGAAGCCAGGCAAGCCCCTGTTTCCAGCTGTAGCTCTGTGTTTCCAGCGAGACCATTTCAGGATCTCGTCATGATGCAAGTGGTTCATCCCCAGCCTCACGAAGGTGCTAATTCCCTCCCGCCTGTGCTTTCTTTTCAGGCTTGTTTACCTGGGAAGCCATGTGTAACTAAAGGAAATCCCACAGCAAGAGGGGCACAGGGTGGGGGCCTTCAGCTTCTATTTCTCTAACCAGGAGTCCAAAGTCTCCAGGGCCTGGAGGTATAATTACTACGCGCAGTCTGCTGCTTCCGGTGGGGGTGGTGATGGTGGCAGGCCCACCCACGCCCCAGCTGCCATCCGGCCCCCTCAAGACACAAAGAGGTTTTAGAGGTGTGTGCTGGGAGCCTGGCTGCCTTCCGTTTGGAACCTGCATTGCAACTGTCCCCTTTTCCTGCAAATTCTGTGCCTTAACAAGGTTTCACTTTCTCTCACCCTCCTGGCCCAGAAGGAAAAGGAATGCAGCCCTGAGCCCACGGGGAGGGAGAAACCCCTTCACCCCTTCAGCCCAGCCATTGGCTTTTGTTTGGTGACCAGCTAGGCCACAAAAGGGGACCCACCCCCTCCCACACATTCAATTAACCCTCTGTGAGGCAGGCCAGGGATTATGGAGGTCCTCAGGCCCCATTCAGAGCCCCCCAGGGGGCCTTTGGCAGGAGATTCCTGCCCACAAAGGTTGCCAAACCAAGTAGCTTTTGTTGTTGTTGTTGCTTAGCTCTGGCCTATTGTTACCAGGAAAGCGACCTTTTCCACTTAATTGGGGCTTTAGAATTCCATCCCCATTGTGTTTGTACATAGGGAGCACAGCTCAGGGCTGGGAGTGTATGAATATAAGCCTTTCTGCACTGGGTGACTCCAAGGCCAGCGAGCTCCCGTGAGTGTCCACTGACAGAAACAATCATCATAAAATAATAACCTCGATAAAAATGAGTTTCCACGTGTGGAATTCCTGTCATGTCCCAGGCACCCAACCTCAGCGCGGGCCTGTGTATTCTGCTTCTAACCTCAGGATTAACCGAGAGCTACTGACCAGAGCTGCGCAGTCTCTGCGGCTGGTGGGGAAAACCCCACCCCACTGACATTCTGGGGTCTGCTTAGTTGTCAATTCCTCTAAGGAGGTTGTAAAGCAGACTGTAAACCGGAAGAGACTGGAGGTTAAGATGTGCCCCTGTTTGCATATGCAGTTAAATGCAAATGTCCACGGGGCTGGGGAGGAAGTCAGAGAGGCCCACTGGGCGACCATCAGACCTGAGGGAGCAGGGAGGCCTGCAGAAAACTGGATGCGTCTGTTCATGCTGAGTTATTTCTTTGGTTTCCTACCACTAGGTGGACCCCAGAAAACAGCTCTGGGGCTGGGGGTGCTGGGGCACCCAGAGGGAGAAGCCTGAGCTTGGTGGATGACACTAGGCTGACAGCTCAAAGCTGGGGACTTTCAAACCCATCCCCCACAGCCAAGGGTTGATTAGGTGGGCACAGGGCCGTCAAAACCAGGACATTCCCACCCAGGTCCAGACCTCTGGGTTCCTGGGGAACTCTGGAGTCTTCACACCCTGGACCTCAGCTTCCCTCCCCATCAGAGGAGTGACCCCAGCATGCACATGTACATTAAAGGGAATCCGAATAACAGGGAAAAACAAGCAAGGAAAAAGCAGGGCCCCACAATGTAAAAGTTTCAGATGACACAGGAAGGCCTCTAACTGGGGGATGGTGAATAACAAGCGTGTGATGTATGTATACATTTTGGAATCACGTGTGGCTTTAACGTTCACCTTTCCTTTTCCTTCATTCTCTAAATTGTCCCCAATAGCATGTGATATTTTCAGAGTTGCTCCCGCTCCTCGTTGAACAAATCTGAGATGAGAGGCTCCACGGGTCAGTGCTCCATCCCCTTCCTGCCCGTGGCCTGTGATCACTGGCTTGGGAAGGATGGCCTCCTGGTGTCCGTTCATCCAAGATGGATCTGCAAGCGCCTCCCAAGGAGGGGTCAACCCCGCACAGACCCTCAACACACTGCCTTCTCTGCACCCCAGGGTGGAGTGGAGGAAGGTGTTGGGAGACAGATGCAGCCAGTGAAGGACACTGGTTGGGCTGACCTCGGGGGAAGAGGCAGTTCTTCCACCACAGAGCTGACTAATCACACTGTCCCAGGCCCCAACAGAAACAAGCAAACCAGCATCAGAGGAAAACCCACCAGCAAACATGGACACCCATTGGTTCCTGCTGACTCTGCTGAACCCCTGGATCCATCTGGGCCAGAAGTAGAAACACCATTTGGCCCCCTGGTTACCTGACCGTGGTTTCTTTCCTGGTCCCCACCCCAGCTGAGAAGCTATGGCACACACGCATGCAGGCCTGACTCTCACATGCACATGAACACCTGACTCTCACACACATGCACACCTGACTCATGTGCATACACACCTGACTCTCACATGCACATGCACACCTGACTCACACACAAATGCACACTTGACTCATACATGCACATGGACCTGACTCTCACACTCACATGCATACCTGACTCTCACATGCACATGCACACACCTGACTCACACACAAATGCACACTTGACTCATACATGCACACTAACCTGACTTACACACACATGCACACCTGACTCTCATATGCACATGCATGCCTTTCACATGCACATGTGCACCTAACTCTCATGCATATGTACACACCTCTCACGTGCATGCACACCTGATTCAGTACACATTTAGAACTGACTCTCATGTGCACATTGCACATGCAGACCCAATTCTCACGCAGCTGACTCACATGCATGCACACCTAACTCTCATGCACATGTACACACCTGACTCTCATGTGCACACACACCTGAGGTCAGGCACACATTCAGAACTAACTCTCCTGTGCATCCTGCAGATGCAGACCCGACTCTCACTCACATGCACAGACGTGACTGCACGTGTCATGCTCATGTGCAGGCCTGACACACAGATCGCCATCTGCATAACCTCGTTCTCCTTGCTGGGGACCCTGCACAAAGGGCAGGAATCCTGGATGGGGCCCTAGGGTCACTGCACCCAGCTCAAATGTCTTTTTTCACCTGCACAGCTGATTGGACAGCCTGTGTGTGTCCCCAGGTCCCACAGGGTCACCTCCTCACTGTCCCTGCCCAGGGCCTTAATTGTGAACTGGGAGGGAGAGAATCTAACTGGCTTCCCCTGCAGATTGTTCACATCGGATTGCAATGCACAACTATGTGAGAGCAGAACATGTAGGAGGAAACCCTGGACCACTTGGATTATTTCCAGGGGTGTGCGGCCCCCACCCCCCAACTCCATCCTGGCATCAGTCTTGCGCTCAACATCCACCCCATCCAATCCATGCAGGCCAAGCTGGCAGTCACAGGCAGGTGCCTGTCCCTGCAGCCCCCACCTCACACCTGACATCTTGCCTTGCACTGTTGTCCTCCACAGGTGCCCAGGCCCGTGGATGACACAGCCTCCAGAAGCTTTTGGAACCTTTCTCTGTACCTACGCTTGTATAAGGAAGTGGTCCTATTGTGTGCTGGACTCCGAGTACAGGAGAGGCAGCATCCAGAGTCCCTGCCCATGGCCAGCCCCATTTAGGGAAGGTGCAAAGTATTACAATGCAGTTACATCCTCAAAGCAGCATAGGACACCTGTGGGACAGGAGCAGGATGATCTCCAGGAGCCCTAGGCCAGCGGGTTGCGGGAGGGTGTTGGGAAAGCTGAGGGTCCCTCAGAGAAAGAGGCTGAGGAGTGCAGGCACGGAGCCGGGCTGGGAGCTTGAGGCAGGGGTCCCTGGAACGAGGATGGAAGGGCCCATGGGAGTAGGAGAACAGGGAGGCAGTCCCAAGGCTTTGCTTTTCCAGAAGTCCAGCTAGAGGAGTGATTGGGAAGAAACTGCTGGCTCCTGAGACCAGAACATCCGCTTGGTCACCCTGGTGCCAGATTCGACCCACTGGATCAGATGCCCAGCAGGGCAACCCCTACCTGGACATGGCACATGGTCATCACACTTAATTGAATGGGCCATTGGGACAAGATTTCATCAGGCCATTCCAAAAACACTCCATCCCAAAGTCTGGGGCCGACCCCTATTTGTTCTGCAGCTGATTCATGGGGGTCTCTGTCACTCCCCACAGCTTAGGCTGCCTGAGTGCCCCTATTAGCCTCATAGGAGTGCCCACCTTACTAACAGCACCCCATAGCATAGAACACACGCCCCCATTTTAGTCATCTGCCCCCACATTCTGTAGCCGTATTTTCCCTTCCAAAGCATGGAGAGCCGGCAGCCTTTGCTTACACACCCCAAGCATCAGACCCTGTGCCAGGGGCAAAGCAGACAGAGATCAGGAGGAGGTCCATCTGTCCCCTGTCACAGCACATTCTTAACTACCATTTTCCATGAAGTCTCGAAATCCCGAGAGGTTCCGTGGATTTTTCCCAGCACTCATGGCTCCCTGGTCACCCAGGACAGCCCCCTGTCCTAGAACTCAGCCCCGCAGGACCCTGGCACACCCCTTCACCATCCCCAGGGTTAACCTGAAAGCACCATGGCAGCTCACCAGGGGGACGTGCGCGTCTCACTGGTCACTGGCCACAGTGACCTGGACACCTGCCCCCTGATTTTAGAGGAGGCTTTCTGGCCCAAGGATGCACTCAACCAGGCTTAGGCCTTTTTCAAGGGAATTCTGAAAACAGCAAAGGTGATCATCAATCATCTGTCTGGCAGCAGCGTCTGCCTAACAGACTGGCTTCTCGCCACGCACACAGCAGCAACAAGACTGCACGGCCGGCAGTCGTGACCTGGAGCCAGTCTCACCTGCACAGGGTAGCCGGGCTCCCTCTGTCGCAGTGTCAGTGGGCTCCCAGTGGGGAGTTCTGCGCCCGAACACTGCTCGCCTGTCTGGGAAGAAGCAGTGCAGCTCCTGTTTTTTTTTTCCTCAAGGGAGGCAGTCCGCAGAGCATCCTTCAGGCTACAGAGTGAAACCGAAGCTGAAAATCCTCATCAGGGCTGCCAGGGGCACCGGGCGCCGCCAGGCACGGCCAGCCACATCTGAGCCCCAGGCTGACCTGGCGGGGGCTGCGTGATAGACGCACTCGCATGGGAGGCTTAGATCCCTGGCGCCCAAGCCTGCAGCTGCCCCCCACCCCCACCCCTGCACAGCACTTCTGCAATGCCACCGCGGCCACCGAAGCCTCGCCAGCCTCCTGCCACTCACAGCCCCGCCTGGGAATGCAGGCCAGCAGCGTGTCCTGCACAGCAAAGCAGCCATCGACCCCAGGGCTTCTGTTTACGTTCCTCTCCTTATTGGTTCAGCCGATTAAAACGTTTTTAGCACTCAGGTATTTGTAGATTCCAGTGTTTTCCCATGAGTACCTATCCATCAAAGTCATTTTATTCTTAAAAAAATAAAAATCCAGAAACCATGTCTCCATTCCCGTAGCACATGTTGTTCTCATTTAACGCACGTGACTTTGAGCTCCAGGTGGAGAGGATCCAGTGACTGGGGAGACACGGGTATTTAAACACTTGTAGCCAAGTAGCCGCACGTTCAAATACAGTCGTGCTGTTGGAGGAACGACAGGCCCAGAGCAAGAGCGGGGGTGAGACAGGGAGGTTCCGGTTCCAGTTCCGGATCCAAGATGCGCTGGCCCGTGGACAACTGACGCCACCCTTGGAGCATCGTACAGGGGAGGGGTCCCCCTGAACAGATGCCTGCACATCATTGCTACGAGGTGGGAGCCCTGAACTGCCCGCTGGGTGATGCGGTCGCTGTAGGGACGGAAGGTGATCCCTGGGGAGCAGCTCATGCCCTCAGTAACCGAGCCGTTATTACTGCGCCGCAGTCTCACCGACGCTGGTTCCCAGGACTAGCTGCGCACCTCTTGTTCACACACAGACAACTCACGGGGTCCCACTGCACTGGCAAAGGGAGGGCCTGCTCGGTGTTTGGGGAGCAGAGTCTGATGTGCTGTTTTCCACATTATCTGTGTTTCAGGGAACGTTGAGTGTTTAACATGAACCCAACCGTGACCCTGATGGAGAAAAGTGATGTCACTGGTTTACCATGGTGAGTCTGACCCAGAGCCGGGGCACAGGGTGCCATCATGGGCCACACAGCTGGCCTGTGGGAAGGAGAATTCCAGACAGCAAGTGGGACCCAAGATGAGGCTTCAGAGGCAGAGGGGCAGGTCCTTGTCTCTGTCTTTGTCTTTCCTTTGTCCTGTGTGACCATGACCTGCAGCTTCTCATCAGTGCACAGGCCTGACAAAGAGCTTTATGTGGACCCTGAAAATGTTCACGGATACACTCATTATGCATGTCCCACACCGAGTGATGATAACGATAATAAACACCCAAGGCCCTGAACCCGGAAAGGAAGCCGTCTGCCTCTGGCCCTGCCTGAGGCCCTTCCCTGGCCTCTGCTGCCCTTCACAGTTCACGGCCCGTGGGCGGGAGACAGAGGTGAGCTGACAGGGTCCAGCTTCCGGAGCACAGGGCGCAGCAAGGCAGGGTGGACTTGGAGACAGGAACTTGATGACCATCCCCTGACCCCAAGCATGACCCCCAAGGAGAAGGGGATGCTGGGGAGCAGGGGCATCACAGGCAAGTCTTGGTTCTTCAACTGCAGGGGTTTTGTGTATTAAGATTATAAAAGAAATTAGCCTCCAGCTCTTTACTAACCCATCACTCATTAAATTAAATATTGTCCTGGCTTGTCCGAAATGCTGGCTGCCATGCCCCACACTTTATATGGTGCCTGTGTCTCCTGGTGTCCCCTACCCAATCAAAGGGACCCTAATGTCCTTCTAACCACTCCCCACCGATCCTGGGTACATTAAATGTACACGTTTCAGCCGGAGGTTTTCCACACAGCTTTCCACACTGCTGTAATATGGATATGTGATCATTTCTTGGAAGCCTCTGCTGCCTCAATCTGTATAATGAATGACATGTCAAGTGGCCCACAGTGGTGGCAGCCGGGCTTCACTTAGCCAAGCAACCCTGTTCCTACAGGGTCCGTACAGGGTCCCTGCATGGAGTTGCTTGGGAAGCAGGTACATGGGAAAGATGTGAGTACTTAAAGGGTGGTCCCAATACCAGCTGATCTGTGCACATCCCAGCCTTTGATGGAGGTTGGGCATAAGCCCTGGGAGCCAGGGAATGGCCTTCAAGGGCTCCTACCCCTTGACATTGTTGGCAGTCAGGTGACACCTTCCAGCCTTCCTCCTCCTCCGCCAACTCAAGATCACCCATGGTCTCAACGCCCTGTGGTGATGTCCGGCAGAGCACCCACCTGGTTCCTATTTCACTTGTTTCTCTGTCTCTGGGCCTTCCCCACAGGGGCCGTTGAGTGGGTGGCGGGATGGAGAAGGGGCCAGGTGCTGCGTGACCCAACAACGCCTGCATCTGCTGTTTGGACAGTGGCAAGACTTGGCCATCATGCTGGGATGGTCAGCTGCCTCAGTCTGTGGGGACAAGCTTTTAACCCTTCCAGTTGGATATGTCTCTGTGCTCATCCATCCAGGGGGCGCTTTGGAAGTAAATGCTACAGATGGGTGGCCCAGGATCATTGAAACCAAACCTCCTACATAGCTAGAAATTTTAAGTTTATCTCCTGTCTCTACTATAAGCTCTCTACTATAAGCTGGATATATGGCTGAAACCTCAGCTTCCTCGGCCATCAAATGAAAAATACTGGCACCCCCCCCTCCCGCCACCCCCCTGCTACATGCACACACGCAGGACTGTCAAAAATGAAATGGAAGTTGTGTGTGAAGCTCCAGGACCAGCATCCAGCAGACAACAGCTGCTCTGGGCAAGCAGGGCGCGTCACCCACACCCCTTCCTCTGATCAAATTGGTTTCTTTGCTGAAAGTTGGGAAGTCATCTTCCTTCCATCTTGCAAATGTTATTGACACTCTCTCACCAATCCTCTCAAGGCAGCAAAATCACTCCAGTATCAGTGGACGCAACAGTCCTTGTCCATGACTCCTGCAGTGTGTAAATCATGACACACGGCAAATGGACACCAACCTTCAGCTCAGTGACTACAGCACCCAATAAAAGGTCCCCATGAGCTCTCGGTCCTGTCCTCCCCGACACCGGCTCTCATGTGCACCCCCTGGCACTCAGCAGACAGAAGCCTCCACTGGCAGCAAAAAGCAAGTGTTTCACTCTGGCTGCTCTGCCTTTTGCAGGTACAAACGGTTGCTGTGAGGGCAACATTGCTTGCGAAGAGAGGATGTGCTGGTCTAGTATTTTCTAGAACCTCGACACTCCCAGTGTGCTGTGCTGTTCTCCTGTGTCCAGGGTGCACCTGGATGAGTGCTCCTGGGGGCCTTGGGTGGCACCTCGCTTGGTCCCAGAGAAAGGGCTCCCAGGTGGCGGGTACGCCACCTGACCTGAGGAGCTGAGCAGCGCTGGACACTGGGCACACCGAGGCAGGTACTGCCGGCGTGGTGCAGACGCCAGTTCTGCCCTTCCAGTGACCTCCTTCCCAGCCACCCTCATTTTTCATGCACTCGCCGCCTGCATGTCCATCACCCACCACCCGCAAGCTGGCCTGCATACTCCCTTGTGGTGACCTTTTGGAGGACACAGGATGTGTGTCCCTCTGGGTTTGCAGGCTGATCCAGAGAGGAAGGATGCCTGTGCGTGTTTAATGAAGAAATTAACATGGCAAAGGACAGCCTGCCTGGGGCTGGGCGTGAGGAGCCAGCCTGCTGATATCAGTTTTCTGTGAGATGTTTTCCTTTCTGGCTTTCCCAAGCCCAGGTTCCGATGCAGGTTCAGACAGACAACAACAGAATGCAGACAGAGCAGTGGACCTGCTGGGTGGCATTGCAGCGGGAGCCTGTGAGGTGCATGTTCCGACATGTACATTACAGATGATCAAGCCAAGGCTTGCGGGGTTGAAGTCCGTTGCCCAGTGTGGCCTTCAGTGGAAGACCCAGGGCTGGAGCCCAGTGTCCGTCATCCTGCACACTGTAGCTGCATTGGCCGGTGTGCTTTCTGCGAGTAACCTACTTACCTACACAGCCACTTTGAGCTGCCTCTTAATGAGTTCATAACCACGGGCCTAATGGGCTCTCTCATTTCCTGCTCTGAATCCGACAGGAGGACGCAGTGAAGCGACCAATGGATATTCGTTGTTACTGCTCTGCTGGGGGTCCTTGAAGATTTTCAATGACCCCAATCAGTTCATTGTGCACATAGCACCAGCCACTGTCAAAATGACCTGGGAGATGGGCATAGATGTAAAATTAGTGTCACCTTTTACTGTCACAGAGATAGCTCTCAAAATGCATTGATTCTTACCTTTATTAAGGCAGCATTTTTCAAACCGTGTGCAACACGAATGGGTAAAACACACAACATCTGACTGGTTAGTCGGGGGCACTGACCTCTCGTCCCTGAGATGGTCAAATGAAAAATGACAGCAGCCAACACACCAAAAGCCAACCAGTGGAAATGAATCAAAATTATACCTATTTTTGACAGATCAGCAAAATGTGTATTATAGTTTTTGGTGTGCCTCAGATTTTGGCGGTTAGTTTATGTGCCAAGAGAAGAAAAAGGTTGAAAATCACTGCTTTAAGGGCCTTGTTGCAGGTCCTTTCAGGTTTCCAGGCTCCTCAGGTGAAGGGAGGGTATGGGTCCCACCACTGCAGAAGCTTACCTGCTCCCTCCAGAAACAGTGCACACCTGTGCATACTGTGTGGGGTGCACAAGGCAGATTTAAGATGCCTGGTCTCTGCCTCACCCTCCTGTCCCCAAGTTCAACTGAGGTTCCTCCCTCCCACCCCTCCTATCCCTAGCCTGACTCCCACACCCTCCTCATCCTTACCTGCACCAGCCCTCTCCCCGCAGGGCCAGTCTGGAAAGAGGTCCCAGAGCTTTTTCTCCTCGTTAAATACCTGTCACAGGGCCTGTGCTCTGACTCCCGTTACATCAGCTCCAACAAGCCAGGCAGAGCCCAGGGTGCAGTGAGCTTCCGAGATCTGGGCCACCAGGTTCTGCAAGGTCATGGGTGATTTTAGTTTCAGGAGAGGTTGTGCAGCTTTGTGCACTCTGAGCAGTTTGGGGTTCATAGTTTTGGTCAGGCCATGACCTCTAAAGCATTCCTTTCACAATAAGGTGGCTGAATCCCAGTTCTTACAATAAATAGGCTGCGAAAAGACATGAAAATAACTTTTTGTCTGTGGCCCCATGGTCTCTGCAAAAGTATAAATGAAAGACCCCTGAGCGATCATCTTAAGTTAGCACAAGGCTGGTGCTTTGGATGTGGGAGGACGGGGTAGGATGTGTATCACAGCATCCCCTCTAGAACAGCTGGGCTCCGGACTCAGCCCAGGCTCAGGCCATAGGCCCGCAGCTTCCTTCAGAGCAGCCTGGCCGGCTGCACTCAATTCCCATCTCTGCCTCCGTCTGCACTTGGTGGGAAAGGCCAGTTCTGGTGCCCGGGGTCCCAACACCTAGACATCCCTCCTGGCACTTCTGCTGACACCTGCCTTGATTGGAATAGGAGCTGGTTCAGTGTTTGTGTTCATGGAAGACTTAGTGACCAGCACCAGAAATTCTTTCCAACAGCTGGTGCTCACGCAGGAAACCGTCCCACCCACTCATGGGGATCTCCCAGGCTCCCTGCTGGGCTGTCTGAATGGCTGTGCTATGACAGGGCAGGTCAGGCCATCCTGCACCTGACTCACTCAGAGAGCTATGTCCCCAAGGCCCTAGAAGGAATCCAACACCGGCCAACCTAGGCCCTTCTGAAAAGACTTCCCTTTGCCCAGGGCCCAAACCTCAGGGAGCCTCTGATCCTCCTGCCAGAGCTGCTCCTCTCCTCCGCACCCCCAGTCTCCCAGCCCCCCAACCCCCCAGAACTCTGTTGTGTACACCTTCTCCGTCTCCGGCTGCTTTTCTCTGTCAGTTGGCACTGTCTGTTTTTCCACTTCTTATCACAAAAGCTTAAAAACTAACCAAACACCCCTGGTGTACAGACTATAAGGAAATGACAGGCCTTCTAACATTAAAAATTAAGGGTACCCCCTCCCCCACTAACCCAGGCAATGCCCTCGGGACCGTCAGTACAAGAATGTCTCTGCCAGGACTCTGAGTGGGGTCACGCAACCCCACAGTCCCTGTCTCCCCACTGAGCACAGCTACTTACAATCTACCCAGCCATCCCCTGCCCCTGGCAGCCTGGAAAACCCCTGTAACTTTAAACAGGCCCTGTCACCCCCCCTATCGCTGCTCCCCACCCCCAAGGCAAAGTGGAGTTGTGACTCAGCCTGTGGGCACTTAGCTCTGTGAGCAGCCTCACCCCCACCCCAGGAAGCAGCTGAGGACCCCGTGGGAGAACTCAGTCCCTTCCCTTTCAGCTTCCAGGTACCGCCTGCAGAGTCATTGCCATGCCCAGCACCCAGCTGGTCCGGCACAGCTGACAGCACTGGCTCCCATTTAGGACATGGCCGATGGCTAGTGTCCAGGCCCAGCCCCGCAGTTGAGTGGATGCCAAGCCAGGTCCTGCACATGGATGGCTGACAGAGCCTGTGGGTCTGCCGAGTCAGGGTGCGGAGGCGCTTTCTGGATGGGCAGTGCATGCTGGGCATCGGGTGCTTTCCAATTCGACCCTGACCACGTGACCCTTCAGCTTAAAGCCTTCAGATTCCTCATCATCATCTAGAATGAAGAGCAGATCCCCAGCCTGGCCAGAGTCCCTGCAAAGCTTCTTCACCAGGGGCTCCCTCACCCCACTTCTTCTCTAGCCCCTGTCCTTCTTTTAGGGTTTACGTATGAGTTTTATTTATCTATCTATTTAAAATATTACATTCTTGCTTTGGCTGGTATGGATCAGTGGACTGAGCGCTGGCCTACAAAACAAAGGGTCACCGGTTCGATTCCCAGTCAGAGCACATGGCTGGGGTGTGGGCCAGGTCCCCAGGTGGGAGTGTGGGAGAAGCAATCACACATTGACATTTCCTTCCCTCTCTTTCTCCCTCACTTCTGCTATCTCTAAAAATAAATAAAATCTTTAAAAGAAATAAAAATGTTACACTCTTCCCCTGAGTGGAGCTGTTTCAGTTCTCCAGACATGCACGTCCGCTTTCCCTACTTCCCTCCTGTTCTTTGGAATATGGCTCCAATAGGACTGCCTATGAGAAGCCCCCACCAGGGTGCACAGAACCCAGTCTCTTCCCCCTGACGTCCTGCATGGCTCCCACCTGCACACATTCCTGCTGCAGTTGCCTGAGTAGCACTTGTGTCCCTCCCCTGCACCCTCCTCCTGCCAGAACAGCATGGGAAAAGGTTCTTGACATTTGCTGAGCAGAAATTCACTAACCATACAAATGTTGATTGGAAAGCCTCAGAAACCTTTTTACTACTCGGCCACCCATCCAGGTAGCTGGCCAGAAGCACCACTGGGCAGTGGTGTTTGCTGGACTTCCCAAAGTCGGGGACCCCACTGAGAAGACCAGTCTCAGAGCTGAGGGAGCTTAGACACCAGCAAACCCAAGGCCCAGCTGGTCACAAGCCCCCGGGGCCTGCGTTCCATCTGATGAGTGATTTCCCGGGCTTGGCCCCCCACCCCTCCCCTGGCAAGTGCACTGCGTGCAGAGATGGGAGGGGACGTTGCCCAGAGGTGTCCTTTAGGACCCGCATCAGGACAAAAGCAAAGCAGAAAATCACCCAGAGGAACATATCCGCGTTTTAGAAAAAGCTCTGTTGAGTATAATAAACCAGCCAGAAATGTAGGTAAGCACTTAGGAAATAAGCAAGTCCACTGGGTGTTCTGGTGGCAACTTCCAGTCCCCTGGATTCAGGTACCAGCAGCACAAAAGTGCCATTTTCCCAGGCCTTCCTTAGACACGAGAGCCGGGGCTGAATCCACTGACCACCTCTTGTGTTTGACATCACCGTCTAACTTCTGAGGTCTCTGAACATCTCTCCCATTTGCTTAAAATTCAGTTCCTAAAACATAAAGCCTTTTGCTTAAATTGCAAAAAGTCTACATGGGCACTTCTATTGCTTTTACAGAATTCCTGCATTTCATTAATTTTCCTGTCTCTTGGATCTAGTGCTGGGGCACGATTGATTGTCACTGACCTTTCTATTTTTGGGTCTCATGCCTGCAGTTAGACGCTCTGTGTCCCACAGGCAGAGACCCCTCCTTGAGCATGTGTGGGTGTCCATGGCCATGGAACAGGGCTGACAGCCCCACAAGCAAGGACTGCACCCCTCTACTTCCCACATGCCCTTTTCTCTCTTTTTTTCCCTTATTCTTTGCTGCCATTCCCTTGACAGTGCCCCCATGCTTGCCCCCAGGCCTGGCTGAACTCGCTGCCTGTTCAATACCAACCCATATGGGATAGAT
This sequence comes from Noctilio leporinus, assembly GCA_004026585.1. NCBI lineage: Eukaryota > Metazoa > Chordata > Mammalia > Chiroptera > Noctilionidae > Noctilio > Noctilio leporinus. Next base: position 263,150 of record PVIW01001594.1, on the reverse strand, counting down.
TAACACAAAAAGCTTTAGCCTTGTACAACACTCAGATGCTTTCATGTAATGGCTGGGCATGTGGGGGAGGGGCCATGCACATAAGTGGGTGCATGGACCCAGAACCGAAATCCGTTGAGCTCCCCTAGACCAGACGTCTACATTCTCGAGAGCTCTCAGCAGCCAATAAATTTGACTTGCACTTTTTTATTTCATGCATTCTGCTGTTCAAGCAAACCCTTCTTTCTACACTAAGTATAATTGCCCGGTACGAGTCTGAGTGCCAAAAACGTCCACCGTAAGTTGCAAACAAGGACAAGTTTAAACAGAACCATATGTGAGATTGAAAGGAAAAAAATCAGAAATGAACCAATCACTTCACCTTTTGCTGAACAGATCCACTTTGAGGAAGCCACCCTGTCAGAAAAGCATTATGGAGCTGATGATGCTTATGCAACACGGCACACGTTTATTTTCATTGGAAAAGATGGTATCTGGGAAAACCCATGGCTCTGAAAACAGAGGCATGATGTGAGTGGAGTTTACTCAACACCTAATTAACTTCATCCCGCACCAACGTCACTAGTCTGAGGGGAAGGGTTGGTTTTGTTCGTGGCCTATCTACTGCTACCCTTGTGACCTTGGATGAAGGTCTCCTACGTCACTCAAAATAACAGCCACCACCTTCACCAAGCCCCCCATCATCTGTCACTCTTGTCCCCACCGACCAGTTTCTTTGGGCTCATTTAGCACGCAGGAAGATCTTGAGAATGAGGCTGGTGGTTATTCAAGTTTTACATGTGAGCAAACAGGGTTAGGAATTTTATGTATCTTACCCACAGAAGTAGACATAGAAAATAGAAGAGTAAGGATCCCAAGATTCATTTTTTTAAACTTGTGATTTTCCATCAGGTCATGGGATAATTTGTTCTTAATTTTAATCAGCTCACTCAGTTTTCATTGGTTCATCTGTACCAAGAGAAGCTTGGATGGCCTCTGTATATATCTCAAATGAAAGAGGTACATGAACCATTTTTAGGTGGCCCTAAAGAAACTATAGGGAAAAAATAGTCTATGTATGTTTATGAACACAAAACCAGCTTATTAAATCCAGGGTTTAATGAATATTATTGCTTAAGATGAAATTAAATTCATTTCACATAAAAACTGAACTGATTTTAAGGAATATTTAGAAAAAATGCACTGTATATGGGGAATAAAGACATATAATAATGCATATATATATGAAGCTACTGCCAAAGGATTGAAAATTGTACCATAGTGACTTAGATGATGCCAGATAGTTATTCCATCTCCAGCAGTTCAAGAATCGGTGATTACTTTGGTCCACAAGAACAGTTTGTTTCTTATTTTAAAAATAAGCCCAAACATAGAACAGGTGAATGAGGAAATGCAGAACACTCTAATAAGCAATGATCAAAATAGCAATACAATGGGGATTCACACCCAGCTTTAGAGGATTTCTAACTATTTATTTTTAGAGTAGATGCATCTCATCACAGCAACCATTTGGGTGTCTTCAAGTGGCATGTCCAGCCCTCATGCCACAGAGGTCCTTGCACCAGACCTGTCCCCAGTGACACCAAGAACACAGAGCCACTGTGTAGCCCGGGCTCAAGTCCGCCAACTGCATGTCTGGGACCCACTGGCCCCTCAGTGATGTCTCAAGGCTGCCAGTGAGGTATATTTTCAAGGAGGATTAGCTGGTCCCACGCACAAAACTGTGACAAAGAGAAGTGCAGGGAAGGGAATTGACAAATGCAATCCCTTCTCAGAAGAAAGTGGTTTTCTAATCTCTTTTAAAGTACCCACATAAATAATGCTAACTCCTTTTAATGAAGCGTGCAAACTAATCTGAGGGCAGCTCGTAAGAAACAGGTGCTCAAGAGCATTTAAATTCTCCATTGATAACTAGATGGAAGCTTTGTCCACAGGTAGGATGTCAATGAGCAGGAGAGTGAGTTTACAGGAAGTCATGGTTCAGCAGCTCAACAGTTGGTCAAGAGCTCTGTCCCTGTCTTCAGATTTACCCTCTTCCCTCAAATTTCTTTCTCTCCATCATCATCAGCAGCAACAGCAGCATGTATTTCTGTCTATCACCTACCTATCATCAATCAATCAATCAATCAATCAATCATCTATCTATTATCTGTCTATATCTGTGTTCTGCCTACCTTTATACCATCTATCTGTCCTCTGTTACCTACACATATGTACAAAATTGTTACATAATTTGTAGGACCCAGTATAAATTAAAATATTGGTTATTTTTTAAATACTCAGGACTGCAGAACAGAGACAAGGAGCACTAAACCGGCTTCAGGACCCTGCTGAGCTCACTGCCAAGTGTGACTGGGCAGGTTGTGAGCCCATGAAGGGGCTCTGTGTGTATATACATGCACTTTACTGTCCTCATTGCTCCTGTAAAACTCTATAAGCTCAAAAACATTAATTCTGTGCCTTTGGGTAGCATTTATCCCACACGTGTGACCAAAAGACTGTGTTGAACCATCTTGCAGAAACAGAAGCCGTCAGAAGCACTCATCACATGTGAAGCCTTTTTTAGAGTTTGGATTATAACAGGCAAAGTATTTTTACAACCAAAAGTCCATGTTACATTTTAATTTTCCCACAGAATTATGCAAATCTTTTGTAGCGTATGGCAGTGAACACGTCTCTCTGAATCATTTCCCCAAGGGCCTTCCTGTTGGCCTGTCTGGGCTCCTCATGGACCAGGTGTCTCCACGATGCTGTGAGCAGGTTGGGGCCTTTCTGTTTCCCTGGGGCCTATGGTGGAAGCCACCCTGGAAAGTGTTTGGAAACAAAGCCTTGAAGCCATACCAGACAGCCACACTAGTTCCCTTGGGTCCTCTCGGGATGCTTTTGACCTTCTCCCAAGCAGCCGTATGGACTTCAGAGTCCGGGGCTTCCCAGCTCTGGCTAGCTGGCACGTAGGTGACTGGTTCGGGGTCCTGGGTCCTTGTGCCTTGTCTGCGTTTTTCTTCCCAATGTGAAGTCCACGAGCTCTGAGTCCCCATTTCAGGCTCAGTCCAGCCAGCCCTTCCTCTGCAGAAAAGCACATGTCGGGGTGGCAGGTGGCCTTTCTGGAATAAAATGTGCTTGGTCCTCATCAATTAATCACTTTGTGCGTTTATCAAGTCCTGGGTTCAAGAGCTTCCTCAAGGTGGCTAGGAAAGGATGAGGATGGTCGAGGTGGTGAAGGGACACAAACTTCCAATTATAGGAGGTGCAGCTATTACCATTGAGCTGTGCATTTGAGAGTTGCTAACGAGTTAAATCTTTAAATTCCTTGGAAAAAAAGGTGTAACTAGGTGTGTGGTGATGGATGGGACTAGACGTACCATGGTGATCATTTCCCAGTGTAGACAAACATGGGATCATTGTGCTGTACACCTGAAACTCATACCCTGCCAGTGTCAGTTGCATCCTAATCTAACAACAGCAACAACAGGTGGTTAAGAAGGGAACCAAAAGGGGTAGGCCACGCCGATCATTGTGGTCACTGGTTGTCCTGGGCATATGACTATTTAGGGCCATTGAAAAGCCAGACTAGATAAGGCCATTGGTCCTTGATGGGTGCTATTCATTTGTCAAGAATGCTATTTTTCCTCCCAAACCCTCATGCTCAGCTTTGTCTTGCTGATTCTCCAATCAGCAAGAGAACCAAGCTGAGCAATGCCACCCAGGTAGCTCTGATGACTCTCCATCACCGCTTCTCCACTGGGCACTCAGGGCTCCCTGCCCTTCCTGCCCATAGCACTTCCTCCACAGCCCAAGTTCTAGAGTCCAGAACCATGAGGGCGGGACCCGCCTCGGTGTTTGCCACTGTCATAGCCCCAGGGAGCAGCATGGAACCTCCTGAGTCACACGCAACTGTAAGTATCTGGTCACGCCTGAGCGAGTAGTCAGGGAGCGAATGAGAGAGACACCTAAGCACTATGCTTAATGATTCAGGGTCTGGCTTCATAGCAGGCAGATGGGCAGATCCAAGGTCAGTGTCACCTTAAACCCACAGGCAAAAACCTCTATACAATCCTTAAGGTGTGTTTGGGGGTCTTTTTATCTTCCTCTTCTGTTCATCAACAACTGGGTGTACGGGATGGGAGTCTGGGCCCAGAGAAAGCAGCTCTGTCATGCATAAACAGGAGCAGTATCGAGGCCCAGGGATGCAGGGCCCAAGGTGCATCTGCCCCCCAAGCGGCCACAGTCCTGGCCGAACCAGGAGAGCCCAGGTCCACCCTGGTAAGAGCAGCCCCCCCGGGCCTCTCTCCCTTCTCCCCCATCATTCTCCAGTGGCTGGTGCACTTGGGTTGGCAAAATGAATCAGGCAGGTACATTTTCTGTCTTTCTGGACAGTGCGAGTGGCTGTGCACAGTGCACCCAGGAGAATGGCACGCAGCTGCATAGGCACATCTCAGCGCGCTTGGATCCTTCATTTGTAATCGTGACAGTAGCGTCAAGAAAATTCATGGACATCCTCTGATCCCACTGTCTGTACACTTCAACCACTAAAACATTGCTTTGCAAAAGTAATTTCATGTTCAGAAACATGGGTTCATTTTATAGGGGTTTTTTTCCCTTCAGTTTTTGTTCCGGAGCTGAGAAAACAGAACCCCGTTGTGCCCCCGACCCAGCCATGCACACAGTCACAGGTCTGAGATGGTTTGACATTTAGAATTCAGCTTCCCTGCTGGTGATAAATGTAGTCAAAAGCACCCTTCTCTCTTGTGGTAAATGAATTTTCAATTTACCAATAGGAAAATCACAGTACTGGACTGCATTAAACCTGACTCAACATTGCGTTCGGTATAAAATTAATATTAATTGGATATGCATTGATTTTTGTTCCATGGACTAATAGAGTAATTTTAAAAGAAAAGCTTGTTTCAGTAATTAAACAGATTAAAATAGATAGCATGTATTTATTGTTTAATCAGCCCAATAATTGAGTTCCTCTTGTTTAACTTTGCATCCACTCCCTATTTAATCAAAGTGAAATGCTATGTTTATCCTAAAACTAAATAATATATGTAGAGAACAGCTGACTCAAGGGATCCCAGTTCAAAAATCACCATGAGCACACATGTGTTGTTCTCTCTTCAAGTTTACCAAGGACAGGATTTTGCAGAGCATGTTCTGCGCACTGAGGTTGTTTCTGGAGCCACGCAAATGAGGACAACTCTTCACATCTCAGAGAGAACAGCTCTGCAAGCCCTGTGGTGTGGTGGGCCCAACGTGCCCTTCAAGCGGCCACGGCAGCATGAACGGTGGTACAGTCCGGCTGTGGCCCAGAGACCCTGATGGGCTCACTGTCAGCACAACAGCGCAGCTGGGGTGGAAACCTGATTTCTGTGACTTCACTGCTAAGGATGAACTTGTGGATTTAATATTCATGGATTAAGGGGGTAGGGGTGATTCCATAGCTTCCAAAGGCAAAATTCCTTCACTCACAGAGAAAGCCTTGACCAGAACACTCCCGCAGTGTGGAGGAAGGAGAACAACACTGGAGGACTGGTGCTCCCCCAGGGCAGGGCATCCTGCAAAGTGAAGTCCTCCAACGGGGCACTGGTGAGAGAGTTGCCAAGTATGTCTGTGGAATGACGGAGGGAGCCCGGGAGCAGACACACAGAAGAGTCAGCTAATTTTTGACAAAGGAGCTGAGGCCATTCACGGAGCAAAGACAGTCTCTTCAACATGGGCTGCTGGAGCAACTGGGCATCCACACACAAGGAAAATAGATCTAGACACAGACCTGCACCCTTCAGGACGTTAACTCAAAGTGATCACAGACCCAAACAGAAAACCGGAGACTGTAAAATCCCTAGAAGATAAGGGAGGAAAAAACCTAGGTGACCCTGGATAAGCAGATGATGCTTTAATTACAATGCCAAAGACACAACCTGGGGAAGATATAAGTGATCAGTGGATCTTCATGCAAATAAAAAGCTTCTGTTCTGCAACATATAATATCAAGAGAGTAGGAAAATCAACCAACAATGGGGAGGAAATATTGGCACATCTGATAAAGGACTGTTGTCTGAACTGCACAAAAAACTCTTCAAACCCAATAATTAGAAAATGAACAATCAGATTTAAAAATGGGCCAAAAACATCAACAAAGACCTCACCAAAGAAGATACACAGTTAGGAAGCAATCATTTGAAAAGCTGCTCCATATTCTGTGTCATCAAGGAAATGTCCATTAAAACAACAGCGAAACACCCCCGCTCACCTGCTAGACACCCACAGCTGGGACACCAACAATGACACTAGAGGCTAGTGAGGACCTGGAGCAACAGCCATTGCTGATGGGAGTGCAACACGAAGTGCAACATGGAAGTGCTACTTGGAAGACAGCTTGGCAGTTTCTTTCAAAACGCAATGTGCTCCCCATAGGACCCAGCAAGAGTGCTCCTTGATATTTACTCAGAGGAAAATAAACCATTTCCACAGCAGTATCTGCATGTGGGTGTTCATGGCAGCTTTATTTCTAATCGCCAGAACTTGCTAAAGCTTGGGAGCCACCAAGATATAATGGGTGTGGATAAATAAACTGTGATGTATTCAGACAACGAATTATTAGTTAGCACTAAAAGCCCATGAGCTATTAGGCATAAAAATGTGGAAGACCCTTAGGTGCCTATTACTAAGTGAAAGAAGCCAGTCTGAAAAGCCTGCCTGTTATCTGAGTCCAACCCTATGGCATTCTGGAAAAGGCAAAACAATGGAAACAGTAGAAAGATCAGGGGTGGCCAGGGGTGTGAGAAGGGGGAGGGAGTCGTGAATAGACATGGCATGCAGGGTTTTTAGGGCAGTGGCAGTAACCTGCTGTCACACATTTGTTCAAACCTGTAGAATGTACGACACCAGCAAGGAGCCTTAATGTAAACTCCGGACCCTGAAGAGGATAGTGGGTCAGTGTAGGCTCGTCAGCAGTAATGACTTCACCGCCCGGTGAGGGTGTTGGTTATGGGGCTGTTTGCATGAGTGGGGGCAGGGGATGCAGGAGACATCTCCGTGCCCTCCTCTTCATTTTGCTGTGAGCCCGAAACTGCTCTGAAAATAGTCTATTCAAACAAACAGAACTTGGTCACATGCATGAGGGAGGCAGAGGAGAGACCATGTGAAGAGGGGCTGAGGTCACTGGATGAAGCCTCACCTGAGCCCACCCGCCTTCCCAGAGGGTCCCTTCCTGCAAACCCATAACCTTGATGTGGGAGAGCCCGCACAGCTAATCCTGCATGAAGCTGGGGTTCTTGCTGCATGTACCAGCCCAAGGGGATCGTAAAAGACAGAAATGATCGCTGCTAGTGAAGACACTGAGTCTGGGGGCAATTTGTTACGCAGGAGGACAGAGCAGGGAACCAACAGGTAAGGGCTCTCCTTTCCCATCAGCCAGCATTCAACGGGGGATCTGAGAAAATTATGGGGTTGCTTTGACTTTCAGCTTCACTTTGCACTGAGCCAAGCTCCTGGGGCCTCAGGTCGCCCAATCACCCCCTAAGTTGCAAGCATGTCCCAACCCACGTGAGCCAGCCTTTCGGAGAGGCTGCCTCCTGAGCCCCTGATATACGCACGTGCAGTGTGGGCAGCAAGGCAGAGCTGCAGGAGCAGATTGCTTCCCCAGGAAACTCAGAGCTTTCCCGTAACAAGCATCTTGCCTTCTGCTGAGAATGGCCCTTGGGGACTCGCAGGGAGAGGACATGTGGGCCAGCAACCTGGTTGTCCTGACACCCATCCTGCGTGGGTGGTGACAGACTGGCATCCGGAGCTGCCTTTCTGGTGGAGCCCGGCTCCCCTGCAGAGTCGCATATGTGCCCAGTCTGGCTGAGCGCACCCTCGATCCCCCGCCATCTGGGGAGACCCACAGCCCTTCCCCATGGCTGGGTCTCTCCTGTCATTGAGCTCACCCCAGGTGACACGGCTGCGACCAAGAAACAGAGGCCCTGCAGCCGGCAGCTTTGGGGTTGGGTGAGAGAGTGTTGAGCTAGTTAGGGGACAGATGGACCCCTGGTGCGTTTATTCAGGAAGGGAGGATGCTGTTAAGGGTGCTGGGAGGGGTGGTGCGGAGACTAGGCTCACAGCCCTTCTGTGCCCTGCACAGCCAGCTCTACCCAGGAGTTTACTCCAAAGGTGAGTCATCCTCCAGGGCGTGTTTCTCCGATTGTTAGGGTCTTATTCACCATTTTACTATCTTCTCTGGTAGAGTACCTCTTCACATATTTTCTTCATTTTACTTATGTGCTTATTTACCTTATTTTTGTGTTGTAAGATATATTCTGGATACAAGTTTTATCAAGTGTGTATTTTGTAAATGTTTGTAAATGTTTGTCCTCAGCCTATTGTGACTTGTCTTTTTAGTTATCAATGCATGTTGAATGAAAAGAACATTTTCAATTTTGATGAATTCAAGTTGATCAACAGTTTTCTTTTATGGTTCATTCTTTCTGTCTGCTATCAAAAAATAGTTGCCTATTTCCAAGACAAAGATTTCCTGCTTTCTTCTAACACTTGTATAGTTTTAGCTTATATTCTTATTTCTATATATATATTCTTATATATATATATATAGAGAGAGAGAGAGAGAAAGAAATATTTCTATATTTCATGTTGATGTAAATTTTTATATACAGTGGGAGGTAAGAGTTGAGGTTCCTTGTTCTTCATATTGATGTTCCGTAGATCCAGTATAATTTGTTTAAAAAAAGAATCCTTTTCCCATGGCATTACTTTGGCCCATGTGCTAAAAATCAATTGGCTTTACATGGTGGATCTACATTTAGACTCTATTCTGTTTCATTGATGTGTGTGTCCATCCTTAAGCCTCATGCTTTCCTTATCATTGCAGGTGTACAGATACCAGGTATTGCATACAGAGCACAGACGGCTGGGTTGACTCTTTATTTCAGTACTTTAAAGAGGTTACTTTCTGGTTTCTGGTTTTCCTTTTTTTTGTGACAAGGAATTGGCTGTCACCTTTATTCCTCTGTTTACAAAATATGTTTATAACCTAAATATTTGTCACCAGTGTTAAGCAATTTGACTGTAGTGTAGTTTTCTTCATTTTTCTCATACTTGGGTTTTTTTTTTTTTTTTTTTTTTTTTTTTTTTTTTTTTTTTTTTTTTTTTTTTTTTTTTTTCTTTTTTTTTTTTTTG